>JAQPZY010001661.1:2257500-2857500 GCA_029931535.1 Margaritifera margaritifera | reverse complement strand
TAGCTCGTTCGTTCTGAAACCATGGAGAAGGCCTTGTATAAGATTCATATGGCGATTGCATGATTCAAGCTTTCATCGCAAATTTTACTTAGCAGCAATATTTTCAGTTTGGAGCGTTCTCCTAGCTCCCCACCCCACCCCCACCGCAGTCTTTCTCAGTTGCTGACATGGGACCTTGTCAGATTTAAGGTGCATCCTCTTTTTAGGCTTGTCAATTTGCCGTCCCCAGGCGCGGTAGCCCTCCTCTGCCTCTTCGTAGTAATCTGCATGCTTTTTCAGCCAGTTCGGTTATGCAAAGGTTCTCTATCCATAGGCGGAGACTGGCCCTAATAACGTAGCAAAGAACATCAACGCCTCTTTCTTCGAGTCCAGTTCCACTGGGTCTGTAACCAGCCTTCGAACCATTCTCTAACTAGCATTCGCTCTGCTTGCTGTCAACTTTTTAATGATGATTCAGCCAATTTCCTTGTTCTCTGGTAACCAGACCTTTTGTCTGCCTTTTGTAGGAGACAATGGCCTTGGCCACCTCTAGATCCTCTAGCACTTTACTATCGATCATAAATCGCAAAAGCAGCCCCATCGTTTCTTGCCTTTTCCTCTCCTCTAGGCGTGCTGAAGTGGCGGCCAAACCATTCAGGAATAACTGGATGGCAATTTGTGAGAATGTCCAAGACTCCACCTTGGTAAATCCTGTAAGGTCTTTTTCCTTGAGACGGGCATCTATCGCCATGCAGGTCCTTTCATAATGCGGATAACCAAATAGCTCAAAGTACTTTTTACACTCTCCCATTCCCAAAACTATGCCCGGGTAACAAGTAGCCATGGCAAACGTATAACTTCTTTATGTTTAAGCCGTTGGGATGTTTCCAAAGCCATCTGTGCCCAAATTCGATACACGCCCGCTTGCTGCGGCAGACAATTCGCTAAAGACTTCCACTGCGAGAGCGTTGGCAGCTTCACTTGTGTCTGTGTACTTGCGGCACTCGTTGACGATCTGCTGGTGCCTTTTTCTGGTTCTGAAACACCTTTCATTCTCCAGCATTAACTGTTCCACAAACATCGGGTTCAGTTTTCTTTCTCTCGCGTCCCCCTCCACAGACCAACAGAGCTGATTTCACCCTACTTATACTCGCTGATCAACTGCCAGACATTGCGATCGTAGAACTCTGTCTTTCTCAATTGAGCAAGGTGGAAGTCCTTTGTTCAGACGTTAAGGATCTGTATTTGGAGAAAGTAATCTTTACCTGCTACCAGGAACTCCAGAATTTTAGGTATGATCAATATATAGAATTTATACATAAACACGAACAATGTATGCTGCATGTATAATTAATTTTCACCCACATAGTGACATTGAATTAGACTTTTACCCATATAGTGGTATTGAATTATATGGATTAAAAAATGGCACGTATGGTGCTATTTATCTCGTGGCGTCCAGTCGACGATCACAAGACTTTTCCGGTTCCGCAGTTCTCTTCGAATGACCAAGGAGCAACCAGGCATGGCCAGCTAGTCCCAGTCTACACAATGATCCCTCGAGAACATTTCTCACCGCAGACCCGTTGGTCCCGAACATTTGTCCCTTCACTGAGAGTAAACTAATACCGTCTTTCGAGCCAACAGCACCATCGACCGCAGCATCTGGGTTACACAAACCCCCACAGAGTTCTACGACTCTCCGTGAACAGCTAAAATACAATGACTGAGAGCAGTGTAATGCACGCTACACGGTTAAGTACGAATATAATGATATACATTAGGCATGCGCGCACATGAGTTGACTTTGTTATGTATTACATTATTTCATAAGAACGGCTGTACTAGATTATTATTTTAATAACCACGTTCGTACACGAATCTGTCTCCGACAAGAATAATCGCACTGGATTATAAAAACTCGAACATTACTCATCATTTAATGCATGTAACACATAACTTAATTCAACTTGTCTGTTCAGCTATAAAAATGACTAACTTGAAACAGATTATATTCTATCCAATAACATGGCGTTACATGACACAATTCTGATGTTCTAGAGAGTTATTAATACATTCACAGACATTCAAGATATATAACAATTCTATCACATAGAACGGATAGCACGAAAGAATGCAGTTTTCAATTTCACATGCCCGTACATTTGAAAATTGCTTCCATAAAGTGGACAACTTCCTGATAAGACTCATTTGTATTGTGATAATACAGAGATAATTGACTATATAAGTATCCTGGTTATGGACAAATCCACGGCCAGGAAATTCGTGGTAATCGGGTTTCTCACTGCAGGCACTTTGCGCGTCTATCAGTGGGTAAAACGAACTCAGTATATTGAAATAGCTCAGGTTAACACTAAACCACCCTCGGGTAACTGTACGCGGCAACGAAACCCGTCTAAATTTGTTCATATATAATGCCTAAAAATTTTCGTACACACAATTCTGTGACACTCTCATCTGGTTATTTAACACCAAGCTTCGTCCTCTTGTACTGGATCCTGCAGCATAATCTAGATATCCTACCCCCCCCCCCCCAACTCCATAGATCGTTTAGGTCGATATGAAATGTTCTAACATAATTTGCGCCATATCCTATGATTGAAGGAATCTAATACACCTTCCCCTGTCCAAAACCCTTTTGGGATGCGGGCAATTGTGGCACTACCTTATCAATATTTGCTCGAGCATCCGTGTATTCTGCATCGGTGGCGCTTAGACACGCGATTTCCTTTTTTCTTCTTTTTTTCCCCATTTTCTCCCTAATGGTTCTACTTTTCCGGGTCTCCTCGGCTTTTGCTGCCGAGTCAAAAACCTGTTGTTTCCCGGCATAGTTTTTTCTCCAGCTCCGCTAATTCCTTTCCGCTCTTTGTGTATGATCCCCAGATTTCCACCAACTCTGCCTACTTTTTTCGCACCATTGCGGCTTTGACGTAGTGTGTCTTTTTCGTGTGCGAAATACTTGTCAGCTATATAATAACATGAAACGTGTCTCTAACATAAAAATATTTCCTTGCAAACACTTCACACTCACCAACAAAAAAGTCTTCTTTCTCTTTTTTTTTTTTTTGCGTAACAAATCCTATTTTGCATTGTTCAGCCTACACAATTTTTACAGAGTGCATATGATGCCGTCATCCCTATTCCACAACCACGGCAGGACTAGTTTCCTCCGTTTCGTATCATTTGCAGGCAAAAAGCGCAATATTTTTTATACAGCGTCTTCCGCACTTTTTAGTTTTTCATAGCACTATCCATTCACAAGTATCTGTAGCAAAAAAAATAAAATTTTCAATCTATACTCGTATCCGTATTTTAAGGTATATATGTATCTAATGCGGATATTTTAAATGAAAACTACTATTTTCAATCAACAACGCCTATGTCGGAACTTTTTTCTAGTTCCCCGTTTCTCGCCTCTGATCGATGAGTTAGGCGGTCTAGTGTGCAAGTGGATAGAGGGGGGGGGGGGCAGGAAAGGGGGAGGGGTCGCTTACCCCTGAAATATGGAAGGAAGCGTTTGTTTTAGCGTTTGTGTGGCGGCTGACCTGGTCCGATAAGACCCCTGCTGTTAATAATTATCTCGTTATTTTCTTTTATTAATGATCAATAACTGCAAATTCATCACTGTTCTAGAGAGTATAGAAGCAATAGTCTGCTATTGAAACCATATTTATAAGCGTATTCATACACCATGGGCTAATCACAATGTGATGTACCAACAGTATTGGTATATCAAATTGCTTTATATCGACACTTCAAAAAAGCTGCCTTAATTGTAATGTATGTGGACCAAGTATACACACACACACACACACACATATATATATATATATATATATATATATATATATATATATATATATATATTATATATATATGTGTGTGTATGTATGTGTGTAAAAACGTGAATATGTCCATGTGCCGGATAATACATAGAAACATTAGCTAATGTAATAAGAATATCAGTCAAAAATCCATCCTTTATTCCATCATCATTATGGATGCTCTTCAGGTAGATACTTTCAAAAAGTATTTGTGTAAATAAATAATTTGAGGTCGTTGTTATGTCATCAACGTCATTGTTTATATGGCGGGATATGAACAACTTCTTTGCACATATAGTCTTGTACACACAAACACATTTGTAACACTGACAAAATCATTAAACACCCTTCAGATTCCTTGGCTATGTCAAACAAAAAAGAAGACAAATTGACAGAAATGCAATTAACATTGGACATGTACAGTATATCATGAAAGTACATTAATGTATCGAAACAATGTATAACGTGGTCCATGCATATTAAAACAACCAATATAGGTTGAATGTAGATATGAAAATGTAGCAGTGTACTGATATAATGTACAAAGAT
This sequence comes from Margaritifera margaritifera, assembly GCA_029931535.1. Classification (NCBI taxonomy): domain Eukaryota; kingdom Metazoa; phylum Mollusca; class Bivalvia; order Unionida; family Margaritiferidae; genus Margaritifera; species Margaritifera margaritifera. The sequence goes on along the minus strand of JAQPZY010001661.1, from coordinate 2,853,127 downwards.
ATATATATATATATATATATATATATATATATATATATATATATATATATATGCTAATTCAACAGGATATCAGTAATATAGTATCCTTTATTCCCTCAAAGTCTTTCGCGTCGTTATCATCAATGCGCTTCAGGTAGATACATTATACTTTCAAAGTATTTTTGCAATTAAACAATTTGACATGTTTGTTATGCCAGCTACGCCATTAATTAAAGGTGAGAGATATAGACAACCTCTTTACATCTATATACAACACTTATATATATATATATATATATATATATATATATATATATATATATATATATATATATTGTAATAAACCTAGGATATGTGCTCTTTCTATTTACATCTCCGTTCATAGCTTTGTTAGACTTTAGTGATTATTTGTTCGATTATGGGAGTCGGTGCTGGGAAGATATTTCTTAAACCGACTAATTAGCCAATTACTAAGAGCAGACGTCATAATGTATAGTTGTCAGGAGCCTTTATGGTAGCACGGTTGAGATTTTAATTTTTACACGAGACCAGTGGAGCTGTATTGTGAGGGTGAATTACACGTATGATAACGTTTTGTAATGAGTTCCTTCCAAGTCCGGATTCATGAATTTATAGATCAGCGTGTTTCATTTAAAAAAGAAGAAATTTCTGACAGAATGTTTTAACTAGCCCCTACCCACTCCAACCCCCACACAGCTATGCGCATGCCCTCGAATAGTTGCCATTAATCGGTATAGCAAGTAATTTGTATGTAGCAACAGGAAACTTCAGAAGGTTGGGCGAGCGTTGTATCCCCGTAGCTTTTGAATGGAAGGGTTTGGGCCGGCCCAGTGTTGTCGAACGGTTTGAATCGACAAAGTTGCACAAATAAATCAGATACCTTTGTCCTCTACGGCTGATTGTATTTATTCTATTTGATCCTGAAATTTGATTGTGAGGCCGATCCATCTTTTTGTTAAAGATTTCGGATGTCTGTCGCTGTAGCACCTGTGTATTGCTAGTGATGTAGATGTGATCATGCAATGTCAGCTAACATGTTCTGACGGCGTTGATTAATTATTTTGGCGCTGTTTGTATAACGAGCTGAGGTCTTGAGCGACTTGTGGTTTTGGTAGAGATGCGCTGTCCTGTTGGATACGTGATCTTTATATCTGAGTTTTCGTCGTGGCTAAGCGGAGCGAGCCTGCGTTTTTGACTTCTTACAGACCTTTTTGTTGAAAAGCTGTTGCAACAGTTTTTTTGTTGTTTTTGTTGTTGTTGTTGTTGTTGTTGTTGTTGTTGTTGTTGAAAACTGTTGGGTACCATCAGAACATCATTGATAGTTAAAATTTGTTTTCATCATGCATTGAGTGAAGAATTAACCCAGTGCTTATTGGGGGAATCAGTGAACGACTACTCTCAGCACACGAACGGTCATTTGCAGCACTGATAGAAGGACCATAGCAATGTTATGTTTAGAAATGTTTTGTTTGAGCTATAGAAAAGGTAATATTGCACATACTTGCTCATTTGTAGTCATCTATTTGATAATGTTCTGACTGTGATTTCTGGCACCAGGTTCCTTGTTTTGGCTGCAGAATGACCGAATGTCTTCTTTATTAAGCTTGGATAGTTGTGAACGTGCGAGACTCTCTTTTGGAAAAAAACTTCAGGAGTGACATGTAGCATCATGACTGTTGATCGTGTGGATGCTGGTGGAAGAGTTTAACTTCCTGATGAAGCTTCTGAGCTGCCATTGTAGCATCAGCTTATACGTGTGAACAATTGTGTAACCTGACAGAGTCTGCAGCCGTCAAAGTGTTTAGAGCGCTGTTTAGTGTATAAACACCATGTTTCTACATCGCCGTATTGGAGCGAGTTGTGACTGGTAGAGAGGATACGATGTAGGAGGATTGTTAACAGAAGGAAGTTGACATTGTGCGACGGTTTATACGGAAAACCGTTGGTTAGTCAATAAGAATCGATATCGCTATATCTGCAGTGTCTCCGTCGTAGTAGCAGTAGGTGCCTGCGTGTTTGACCAGTTTGATGAGTTGTTGGTGGTCTGCTTGTTGTACACGAGATATTCGATGCATATGCGCGCTGAAGCGGCAGTGAGAAGCTGCCATTTGGCTTCAATTTACTTAGGCATATTTGTCAATCAATTAGTAAAATATCTTAATTACTCTTTTCTTTCTTTTTTACAAAATTGAGAATGCATGAGAATATCCTGATACGTTAGAATGGACCTGCAACTTGCAATTAATTCAAAGAAGTTTGCAGCCTAGAGAGCCCAGTCAAGCAGTGTCATACCTGATTCATCTTTATAGTTTCCGATATTTTTATATCTATTTTTAGCAATGAGTGATTGTAGTTTAGCTTTAGTTTTATGGAAAGCGATGAATTGATTCTGAGTCATATATATTTCGGAATCATTGAATCGGGTTGGTGGTTGGCTCTGGGGGAGTAATCAATTGTGATTCATGACCACGTGTATGACGTTTGTGCTTACTTGGGGACGAGTGGTTTTTGGAAGCGTGGGTAATGTAACAAACCTAGGGTATATGATCGTTGTATTTACGTCTCCTTTAATAGCTTTGTAAGATATTAGTGATTATTTGTTTGATTATGGGGAGTCGGTGCCGGGAAGATATCTCTCAAATCGAGTAATTAGCCAATTTCCAGGTGCAGACAGTATGGTAACACGGATTAGTTTCGAGAAATGGCATTTCCTACTTTTAAAACATAAGCAATTCTCCGGATATTTTTACCTATACGTGTTTAGTAACTTGAAATAAGAATAATTATTTGCATTAGGCGTTTGTGCCGTCTTTCGTACTGCATAGTGGGAAATACCGATCTACGGCTTGCCAAAGCTTACTGATGGGTCATACGAATGTGAAGCAAGAAAAACAATTCAAGCGTAAAATTATGGTCTCTTGAATGTTCGATCATTAGTTGCAAGAGGAAAATTAGTTGTCCTCGCCAGCACCGGCTCCTTGCCAACACTATCACAGCGGACTACTATGTAACAAAAGCTACAAGAAACCGGTTCAGCAATTTTCTGCGTGTTGCTTTTGTCTGTATTGTTGGTGGGGCCTTCCACTGGCACCTTCAATGCCTCAAAATTCGCCTACATGATGTATGAGACGTGCAACTGGCGGTGGTCGTTCTGAAAGGCCACAATATCTTATCCTGATTCGAGCAGGGTCATACGCTGTGGCCTTTCAACTATGCCCTGACAGTCTTTCATGTGGGCTTCCATTAGGTCTGACCGGCTGATGATGTCACGCCACCGCCGCAACGCATACAGTGTTCGATGGAATTGGGTTTGTCTTTGCTGCTGCATGTTGTTTTCCCAAATAAAGGGCATTCACTTCATTCCATTCCGTTTAACTCAACTAAGAATCTAATGTCAGCGCCATATTGCGAATTCAAAATAAACCTATTGAGTGAAATTCACACAGTTGCCGCTGGCATCCCCAAATTTCGTTGGACAGCCCAGTCTTTGATGCGCTCCTTCAGTTTCCGTTGAAGAAACTTTACTCAAGGGTTATCCATAGCATTCTTCCAGTGAGTTTCACAGCCCAGTTGTGACTTTTGTACAACCCTGTTGTGCCCATTCAGTAATCGCTGAATCTCTCACTGTCAGAATGAACCGAAATTCATTAGTAGATGCAGACAGTCTCCTAAGCAAATCATACATGTTTATAAATACATAGTTAACTGGATCAAGTTTTTGTGGTGTATAAAATCAATATGTAATAAATTAAACAAACTATTGAATTAATTAATCGATCACTAAATAACATTATATGCAGTACATCTGGTTATATCACATTAATCGATCAATAAATACTATTATATACAGTACAGCTGGGTATATCACATTAATCGATCAATAAATAACATTATATGCAGCACATCTGGGTATGTCACATTTTTCAATAAATTGAACATTTTACAAGATATAAACAATTTTGTTTATCAAAAGGTTTAGCTTAGTCAAAATAATTTTGCGATATTACAAGAATAATTTTACTGCACGAGCACAATAAATAAATAAATAAACGCATACAATGCTCTCCCTTTCATCATAATTGATTTTCAGAACGTTTCAACAGGTTCAATCTAAATGATGCCTTTTATTATATAATGTAGTCTTTATTACAACGTTAATAAACATCCCGGAAAAAAGAACTAAAACAAAATACTCGTGACCAAAACATCTATGTAATCATTTATTTCATTTCTTATTGAATTGATGTATTAAGTGTTAGTAATCATAACTATTACGATTTACGTGTCATATACAGCATGAACTTCTTTATTGTCCAAACTACTTACATACTAAAATTCCCCAAAATAAGACGATATGTCCAAGATTTGTTTCCGTAAATACTGTTTTTTAAATGTAATTTATCCGGTTTTTAAGAAGAGGAGGAAAGTAATCATAATTCCCGTAAGTATATTGTTTTATGGTTTGTGATGATATATCAAGAGGTGATACATGAAACCATTCATTATTTTAAATGGGTGAATTTCCGTTCACTTGGGTATTTTCCTCACGTTTAAGGACAGATTTATAATTTGACAGATTTCATAATTCATCTGTAAGTGACAATTTGAAAGCTTCTTTTAAACCAATTTCCAAATTTTCTTTAAATAAACGGGACAGTTCGGTTATTCGTAAAGTTTCTCGCACAATCACTTCAGAAAACGAACAATGAAAGTTAGTGAACATATATGTCATGTTTAAAGTGTCATTGTTTGTTTATCTCTATTCTGATTTAACTGTTTACTCTAGTGATTGAGGGTATATATTTGAAGCTTTCTCCGCAAATGAAGTTTATTCACATAGTAATACAGGAATAAAAAGTGTTTGAGGTGTCACCTTGTTTTATTCATTCTACATCAGTGTCCATAAGCAGTACCATTTGAACGCCCACTCTTAGCATTAAATTGCATAATGCTCCTGCCTTATTTTCTACGTATAACATGTACATTGTGAAATTGGCTATTGGGTACGTAATGATATGACTCCATACCAGAATATACCAAGTGCAATTGGTCACAGGACACAACGATATGACTCCGTATCAGAATATACCAAGTGCAATTGGTCACAGGACACATAATGATATGACTCCATACCAGAATATACCTTGTGAAATTAGCCACAAGGTGCATAATGATATGATTTTATACCAGCAAACACAGGGCACATAATGTTATGATTTTATACCCAAAACTACTTGCGAAAGTGTTACCTACTGGGCACATGATGAGATGACTCTCTACCATAATATACCTTTTGAAGTTGCCTGATGGGCACACAGTTATATCAGACTATATTATAATATGGAAATATATTTTAACACTAAATGAATATATGATATGACAGATAACAAAAGTGTAACCTGTCACGACCAGTCGCTGCTCGGGAAAGCATAAACTGACGTACTTAAAAGAAAAGAACAAAAAAGAACAATAAAGACGACTGATAAGATGTATTCCAGTGTAAGTTTAAGTCTCAAAGAAGATCTAACCAAGTGATTATACAGATGCTCAGTCATCGGTGTAGTTTCATGCATTGCACGAGTCCCCATGAATTGAGATGCTATTTGCACGGGTCATCACGGGGTCGATGTCAACAAAACCTATAGTCCGATGCCATCAATCAACGTGTTGAATTAACCCCCCACCCACCCACCCAAAAAAAAAAAAAAAAAAAAAAAAATCCCTAAATTTTATTTCTCATTTTGCTGTACCGCGGGTCAGTGTGTACGAGAGGGTACAGAGATTTTGGCTGGAAGCTGGTGTATGACATTGGTATTGATTGGTCACTGTGCATTGACTTGACGAATCCATTACGTTACGATTTCTAGAGCGTATTCGCATAGATAATGGTCATATCCGATATTAGTATACATCATAGAATTCAACCAAATAAATCAAGAGAATTCAAACCACCATTTAAAGTAAATATCGATTAGGTTCCTGTATATGCAGTGCAAAAGAACTATTTATGTCGCAAGAACTAGTACTCTCTGGTGAAGAATTAGTGCTTTCACGCGACGAACTGGTGTCATCGACGATGACGTCAGGCTAACACATCATGATAAACATTTAATGAGGAGGTCAGTTGTTTTTCACCTTCAGTAATGAAAAAGTTGTTGTCACTTTTGTTTGTATGACTGAATCGGATTTACTAAAACAAAGGATGACAACATCCTCAGTTAACTTCAATATTTGCTGGTATGTGAGGTCGTGACTATGGAATTGGTCTTCTTAGACTAATTCCCTCCTCAGTCTCGTCAACCACAAGTCACAAAATCGAGTTAAACAGTCACACATACTCCGGCACAAAAATATGGCTAATGCTAATGCAATCGGGGTGTGTAGTCATCACGTGTATAATAATATACCTTTAAAGTTAGTCAATAAAAGAAGAGAATTCATATCAAAAGATTTAAACTAAAATTCCACTAGTTTCCTGCAAGTGAATATTTTCTCTTGCGAGAAATACTAGTGCCCTCGAGTAAAGAACTATTGCATAGATAACATCACGTTAGCGGGCGTCAACGTTAACAAGTATGTCATGAGATCAATTCGTTCTTCTCTAATTTGACATTTCGGGTCGGGCAGGAGTCATAAAATCAACTTCCATAATCACTCACATTCAGGCCAACAAATATCGATATTGGCATTAAGTGTGTTCACTATTTTGATTTTGTGACACATGTTTATGTTGACTTAATCATCATGGCATTAGCTTTACACTGCGCTCATGTATATGATCAGCTTTTTCATGGATTGGTTCGTGCTTTCAATCAGAATATTTTACCCACCCCCTTAAACAACTGATCAGTTTAAACTTTAACCTTTAAGAATAATCTCTAATATCTATTCTTGTTTTTATGTCATCTTCGGTATGAGCAAACAGTCGGGTGTATGTGACATTGGTGGGAGAGTTTCCGTCATCGAGACTGTGGACTTTTTCGGATCGATAGACACAGCAACACACGAACTTGGACACAAGTAAGTTTACTCCTGGCGTCAGTAGTAGAGGATGGCACTATAGCGTCAACGGGGGGGGGGGGGGGGGGCGGGGGGGCGGAGGCTGTGTTAAATAGGATACAAAATGTATAGGGCTCTACGAGAATTTAACATAGGCGCCATCTTGGTTCATAGCTGCATTGTAACAGTGTAGCATGAGATGATAATATGCATTCGAAAATGGAAAAACCCTATGACGTCAGGTGAGTCTGTCTGTGTTGTAACAGTGTAGCATGTGTTTGGAAGAGAAATGCGAATTTGGTTTACCCTCTAAATGAAAGGCTGTAGAAGAGACTTGTGTTAAATAGGGTCAACAGTTTATATGAACAAACGGGAAATTAACACGGGAAAATTAATGGTCGAAAGTTTACAGGGACAAAGGGTCGAAAGTTTATGGGGCTGACATTTTGAAAGGTTGGGTGTTTTTCAAGGGTGTATTGAAGTTGTGTTTCTTAACATAGATCCTGATCGATGACGGTCGTCTGTATGGATGACATAAACTCCATCGTTTTCAGGTTTATTATGTGTAGGGTTCTTTTGTAGTTATTGTCTATAACAAGAACAGGGTAAGATGTAAAAGAAGGGGTATGCAATACAATTTAAATCCGTTCACAATAAAACTAACGATGCTAACACTAACCCTAATTTCTACATAAAGTTGAAATCTCTACCCCATTCTATAATATCCTCAACCGTACCTACCTTTCATTTTTCTTAAAAACAAAACTACCATCCTCATATTCTTAACATATCAATACCCAATTATCTACCAGCTAGTTACCTACTATCCAGAATCCCGTTATATACTATCCACTAACCAATTTTCTACTCTCAATATGCAGTGATCTACTATCCACCAACCAGTTATCTACTATCCACGAATCAAATATGTGCTATCAATACAAAGCTGATCCTGACAGACCGTTTGACCAACCCTATTGATATAGTATAAGTGCGTGGCCAACTGAGCATCATGACAGACCGTTTGACAAATCATATTAATATTGTATAAGCCGCAGAAGTGGCCTATTGAGGATCCTGACAGACCGTTCGACCAACCCTGTTGATATAGTATAAGCTGCAGAAGTGAATTACTGAGGATCATGACAGACGTTTGACCAAACCTATTAATATTGACTCAGCCGCAGAAGTGGCCTACTGAGGATCCTGGCAGACCGTTTGACCAATCCTGTTGATATAATATAAACCGCAGAAAACCGCAGAAATGACCTACTGAGGATCCTGAGAGGCCATTTGACCATGACAATAACAATGACAAAACATTACATTACACTAAGGCGGCAATACGCAACATATGGGGTAAAATATTAGTATCTCACTTTGCATGAGTACATCAGCCATGGACGATATAACGTTTGTTAACAGTAGAGGCAATTTAACACAGATTGACAGCAATATCACATTCAATACTCAAATGAAATACGAACAAGTACAACTTACATACATCTCTTCACATCACAATAAATGAATGTTGATATAATTGGAAAGAAAGTATATAACGAAAAGATACAAATTGCGATAAATATAACACAAATTAATCTGTACTATGTACTAAATTCATTACTTTACAATGATGAACTTATGGTACTTGTCCCTTCTTGAAAAATGGAGAAAACATCATACACAGATTAAAAATGATTGGAAATTAACTTAATTTTTATAGAAATAATATAAATATTTTTAAAGATTTTACTTAAATGCCAATTTTCTCAGAATTCAACAATCGTTTAAACTTTGTAACGTTTGGTCTGATATAAAAGAGTTTGGGTAGTAGTTGCTTTCTTTGTTCCCGGAAATAGTTGCATTCAAGGAGATAATGAAATTTACCAACCATGCATTTTCGCAGGCAAAGTTTGCACATTCTTTCATGTTTAAGCAATTTTTACATTTTCCATTAGCTGTATGTTCGAAACTTTATAATATTTTTCTCATAATTTTGATATATCTTTCAGTAAATAATGTTCTAAATTTAATTCCGTTTTTAAAATTATGTATGTATTGGCTTTTGTCCAATTAGTAGTTTATGATTCCTACGTATGTATAAACTGATCAAGAAGTCTTTCCTTCAAAATTGCATCTAACCGGGATTTATAGGGAATATTTTGATTAACCTAAATAAATTGAAAGCCAGTTTCCGATAAGATGTTGTGAATGCTCTCTATATATTTACCTCTGCTAGATCATTATTAATATCCTGCTTACAGGCAAGGCGATGGGTGCCGTAACCCGCAGATCCGGGTTCGAATCTCCGTAGACTACGAATTACAATTATCTAACCTGTATGATAATAGTATTTATTCGTATTTTAAAATTATGTTAATGTTATCAAGCATTCTCCTGTAGAATCCAGGGATAGCACGTCTAGCTCTGATTGGTGTATATTGGTAATTCTCTATAATAACTTTTATATACCTTGGTTTCTGTAGTAGGAATTCCGATGGACTGTCTACTTAGATGATAATTATTTACTGGATCGACATGCGGGTATGTCCGCTACGCACTAATGCCTATAACACCGACTTTGTAGCATAATGTTTTGGAGACGTGTGTATGGTCGAGATGGTATAGGGGTTGGTGCTTACCGGCAAGGCAATGGGTCCTTGGTTCGAATCTACGTAGAGTACGAATTAAAAGTCTCTAGCCTTTATGATAATATTATTTATTCGTATTTAAAAATTCTGTTAATGTCATCAAGCAGGGATATCACTTTCCGCTTTGTTTGGCAAATTTTTATAATTCTCTCTCTCTCACTCTCTCTCTCTCTCTCTCTCTCTCTCTCTCTCTCTATATATATATATATATATATATATATATATATATATATATATATATATTCACTTTAAGTATTGCTTTTACAGGAATTATAACAGTTAAAAGTTTTAATAAAATGTGTAGTTGAAGGAATATTGATGAATTCGAAAGCTGTCCAAAGTCATTACAATTATAATTTATAATTTGTAATACCTGTAATCGATATGAATTTACTTTGTTGTTTAGCTACCACATCTAGTAGGTTGATGAAAGAAACTCTTATGTCAAATATGTGACCTAAGTATAAGAAAGACTTTATTCCGTTCTGATCTGGAAATTATATTCGACGATACTGGACTGACACTCAACGAGTTAGGTAGAGAGATGAATCGAAGTTCGAATTGTCAAAGCTGCACTGTAACTCGTATATATTAGCTATGCGCCTTGCCTGATTGTTATTTCCAGTCTTGGAGCCGTACACGACGGCGAGGGGGTGGCCCAAGCTTGTCCCGCAGAGGATTATTTTATCATGACTCCCGAGGTGGAAGAATTCAAATCAGGGGATACATACTCCAGAAACCCCTGGCTCTTCTCTAACTGCTCAGTCGAGTCGTTCAAGGCAACACTTTGGAACAGGTATGTACAATATATATCGAGACAAATAGCATTATAAACTTGTATTCGTTTCAGACGTCCTTTTATAAGGGTGACTTAATAAGTAGTCTCTGATGAGGAACACAATTTACACACACAATTTGGGAGAACCGGTTTGTTTCGCAAATTAGGAAGTAATGTCAAAATAATGAATAAAAGGTAAAATATAGCCTCATGTGAATGGTGTGTTTCCAGGAATGTCTGTCTGTGTGGATATGTTCCCATTTTATAGAACATATTTTTGTGTGAGTCTGCCATTCTATCTGTGTTCATACATGAAATAGTAATAGTATGCATGTATCTATGTAGGTTGATTAGTAGGTAGGTAGACAGGTATGCACATATGAATGTATGTAGGTATATAGGAAGGTGAGTGGGTAGGTACCCTTCATATCTATCTATCACTGTAAACAGTCCATTTACGTATTTCAGAACGTGCTTGCTCAATAAGGGTGTTTTCTTCAACGAGGAAGAATGGGGGTTTTATGTGCAGAAAAAGCCAGGAGAGAGGAATACCCCCGATGAGCAGTGTAAGCTTAGTAATGGACCCAAATCTCGATTCTGTGTGGTATGTACATTTTTGTGTTTGTGTACGGTTATTTGCACTTGCTTGAGCACATTCCCATCCTCTGGAAATAATATGCAGTACGATAAGATATGTAAATTCCTCAATTGACATTCAGTATTTTTTTTCAACTTCAATCAAGACCCCTCATTGAGGTATTTGATTACAAACACAGCACAGGTGAACAATAATTGAACGGGGTATATATATGGTTCAAAGGTACATCAGCACATTTCTGACTGTATAGTACCGAAGAACAATCTTAAAAAGGTATTTAGATGTATATGTATGTATATACATATATAACACTGTATTTATATGTATCTGGTAGTACATTATTAAAAAAGTGTCCCATAAGTCGGAAGCAGATCAGCTCATCAAGACTGTGCTGATGAATGAGCAGAATATTAAAATATGTGGCGCTTTAGTTCGAAGAATATAGGAAGGAAGGCAGTCTACTCAAATTTAAGTGGTATTAATAAGCACAATTATACATGTTTCATTAAGCGGCGTTATGTATATTACGCCCAGACGTTGGCCTCGATATGAGGCATTAATTGTACTGGTCTTCGCTTTTTTTTCAGCGGCCTGGATTTCTGTCCGCCTGACACACGTGCATTGAATCATATACAGTATTATGCAACAAGAATAATTCTTTGTTCAGGAATTCCAAACTGCTTCTATTTAGCCTTTGTCTGAATTAAACTGTGATTTTCACTATGAATACAGTTTTGAAAAGCCATCGGACGGACATCTTCTGATACCCAGGAATGTCGAACTTCGCTTTTGCACTTTGCGAGCAAGGAGTTCTCCGCCACATTTTTCGCTTTGCCTCAACTTTTTAGATACTGTGTTTTATTTTGTAAACTAGAGAGGATGTAAGTATGGTAATTTGTCTAGAGTTTTAGATATTAAGAAGTAGCTGTCTAATAAACGAAGCAAATGGGAGATGACCACAGTATCGCATGGAGCTCATTGCTCGAAACCGACTAAAGTGGCGCTATAAGTATCTGCATATGAAAGTTTGTTTTCTCACTTGTGCCCTGAGGGTAAAAGGATTATGGGCACGAAGGGGAATTTAACGTTATGCGCCATGTTGAAATTTATGGAGACAAGAGAAAATGTAATGTTTGAAATGTCCATATGATGGATCTCTACATGACATTGATATTGTCGAGAGAAATTGCACACATTGTTAGAAGTAGTTGACCTTAAATGTGCCCCTATAGTTTCTAACGGATAATAATATTAGGTTTAACATGTTGTTACGAGTCTATGGTCTAAGAAAAATGTAACAGAAAGAAAGTGAAACCAACAAATCAAGTAAAAAATCAACAAGCAATTTATTACTAGATAATTAAAATGAAAAATCAAAAAGTTACTTACAGTAATGTGTTTTGAAATCCTAATAATCCAATAAGAATGATTGTTCTAATCACAAGTCCTAAATATAGAATGTTCCGAATTCACGGCTGTGTCCTTGAATGTTATGATGTGCTAATGGTCTCCAAAGTCCTGATGTACTAGAAATCTTGATGTGCTGATGTCAAAATGAAGTATTCCAAAATCTCTGAATAAGTTCACATAAATTCCAAAATCATCAATTAAAAATCCAGAATCCAAAAGTTTATGAGCACTGTTATAATCCAATGAATATTTAAAATAATTCCTCTCTTAGAATTTGGAATGAATTTTCACAACTGTAATAGCTCTTTACAAGACTGATGGTAATGTCAAAACTGAAAAAATGTCCACCAAACATGGTATATATAAAGATTGGTCACATGACAGAATGTTCTAGAACATGAGTCATCTTAATGGAATTTTTACTTGTAAACAAAAATCAACCTTGACCTTCAAATTGAGAAAACATATTGATCAAAACAACCTAATTCAAGGACACTAGTTAAACATGTTTTTCCTGATAACATTAAGATTTAAGCAAATATTAAAGTGAAGAAACATTTATAATTTCCTAAAATATTTATAATATTATATAAACATCATACATAACAATGTGTATAGGGTTACGTGAGAAAAGTTATGTTAAAACTACACCTACTATTCAATATGCAGTTTGAAGTAACCAATATCCACTTATTTACTGGTCACACAGAGTAGGATGTTAAAGAAGGGGTCTAAAAATATAATTAAAATTTCTTATAAATACAACTCACTGCCCTTTCCAGACTACCATCCTATGATCTCCTTATAAACAAAATAAAACCCACAAATTCTCCTAGAACTTCCCTAACCTCCTCTTATATACAAAACTACCATTCCCTTGCCATCCTCATAATTCCCACAACTGTACCAATATTATCAGCCTTGGATTGAAATAATTGAAAAAACAGGATAGAAAGAAGAACAAACACACGCACTTAAGGACAGGGAATTTACTTAATGTTTTTTTACAATCTTAAATACAGACTGTCACAGGATGAAGCCGGGTTGGGACTGGATTAGTGAAGACACCGAAAGCAACTGCGTTAATAAGATGTTTATTTATAAACGCAATTTAAAGATGAACAAATCTGACACCATTATAACAAAAAGAAAAGGAAAATTATAAAGTTCCTAACATGGAACTATCAACAACAAGTAACTCAACGAAAAAAATCAAAGATGAATTTAACGAATGGAATTTTAAACAAACGTGAATAACGTCCTATCACCAATCAACAAATAAGAGTATATGATCTACATCCTAATATAAACAAGGTCTTATTAAGTACCAAGGGTGACCAAAGCACATGATTTATGCACTTATCAATATGATACTCATTTATTCATCAATCTATTAACTCATCAATTTATCAATTCATCAAGCGATATTAGAATATGTATGAATTTATGGATCTGTCGTTCATATAACGATATTGAAATGGGAATGCATCAAATTATAAATCTATCACACATATAGCGATATTGAGATGTGAATACGTGTAATTTTGCACAGATAGCAATATTGAAAATAACAATAAAATGGAACACGTAATATGTATAACTATCGTTGCGCCCATTTGACGACCAAGATGTATCTCCGGTTCCACCCGCTCTAGTCAATGGTCAAGGAGCCACCACGCATGGTCCACCCCTCCCAGTCTGTTGAAGGATCCCTCGAGAGCCTTCACATTTAACACAGACCCGCTGGTCGAGAAGCCTTGGTCCCTCGCATCGAGAAAACCAGTACACTCTTCCGAAACAACGTCACCAGACACAGCGTACACGTCACAAGAAACCACATAGTTCTGCGACTCCACAACACCAAACCATACATAAGGCAGCTAAAAGTATAACAACTAAACCGTGTAGTACATATGACACGGTTAGTACTTTTGCACTGATATATGTTGCGCATGCGCGCACATGAATTGCATCTCGTTACACATTACATTAATCATTCAATGCATGCCGCGTATAATTAAAAAATATCCGTCTGTTCAGTTACAACAAATAGCTAACTTGAACCAGACTATAGTATTTCTAATATCATGGCGTTGTATGACCTAGGTATTGACTCTCTGTAGAATTTAGAATAAATTCTAAAACATCTAATATATAAAACAATTCTGTCATATAAAACGAATAGTGATAAAGAATACAATCTTAAATTTCACATACCTCTACAGCTGAAGATTTGCTCCCGTAAAGTGGTAAGCTTTCTGACAAGACTCGTCGTAGTGTAATTTGTTTATAGAGAATTCGCTCCATATGTACTCTAGCTGTGACAGATATGCGTAGCAGCTAGGTACGTAAGTTTTCACTGCAGGCAATTTGCACGTGCAGCATGGTGTGAATCGCGCTCAGTATTTCAAAATAACTAGAGCCGAAAAAATAAACAACCCTCGAGTAACGCTCTAGTCGGAAACGAAACCCGAATACATTTTTGATCACATATACATATTGATATAAATCATACAATTCCGTGACACAGACATATCTTTCACATGGATATCCTGTACGAAACCCAAGTGTGGTCTAGAATGTTCGCTATCATAAAGCCAGATTTTTAAAAAAAAAATTTCAGTTTGGGTGAAAGATCACTTAGCTTTACTATCAACCAGTTGTGCTTTTGACCTAGGCACAGAGTTACATTAGTTAGTCACATTGTTAAATTTAAGGCAGAATTTGAATGAATTCAGTGTCCTGAAGTTATGATTTTTCTTCCACAAAAAAGGAAAATACTACCACATTATTGAATTGCGCTGATACCATAGTCCTTCTATTTTCCGGCGTAGATGTAATGTTCTCACTAAAATCCGTTGCTTACTGTAACCAAATTGCATTTCAAAAGTAATTATTCAACAGTCAGGTAAATTTTCACTCATCATCATTGTTTTCAATACAAATTTACGATTTGTCGTCCTCACTACCCTTTGGAGCTTGATAAACACACTGACTAGCCTTTTAATTTACTCAAAGCACGGTGTGAAATATTGGTGCTTTTTGAGCACGTCGATAAATATTTGCTTACATTGTCAGAGGAAGGCATAATTTGATTCTGAGCCACGAATTTGGTTCTTAAGTTGTTACAAATTTTACCATTCTGCGAAACATAAACTGACCACCTTTTTCCAATGTTACAAAGTCGTGTTTTGGCCTAGATTCAAGACACGGAGTGCAAAATATTACCTATGAACTGTTTTTGAGGGCAAAGTTTTTGGGGGGATTTTTTGGGAGTGCGGGGGGGGGGGGGGAACTTAAGCAAGAATTTGGATGAATGTAGCGTGCTAAAGTTACAGGCTTTTTTTTCATTTTTTTTTTTTTCTTGTAAGGTTGCAACATTTTTCTGTGTTAGTTTTGAAATCGGCAGATAATTTAATGCCAATTCTTTTCGTGACTCATTAAACGTTCGATAGAACGTTTGGTGCCAAACCCAAAGATTGACACAGACAGAGAGAGAGACAGAGAGAGAGAGAGAGAGAGAGAGAGAGAGAGAGAGAGAGAGAGAGAGACTACAAAATGTGTGTATGTGTGTTCAAATCGCGACTTAGAGACACCTGCATTTTTATTTTTGTATGTACTCGTGAATAAGAATCACAACAAACTTTCAAAACACATCACAAAAGTCCATTTTGTTTTCTTTTGATATTGTCGTTCTGCTTTGAATTTCTTTTATCCTGGCTTTTATCTTCAGAGGTGTAAACATAAGTCTTGTTGGAAGTGTACTTTCGAATGTTGCCAGCTTTATCTTATTCTAAAGTATCCACGAGAATCATATTCTGGACTGGACAGAGGAAGGTAGCGACAGTACGGAGAACATCTTGAATGTTCAAGGAAAGTTGTATCATTATACTTTCATTCGTGAAGTTTGACACCACCATTAAAACGCTGTACTGTATCTCCTCTCCGAAATAGACAAATCCTACTATGGCTAAAGATTTCCAGATATGTAGGCCATTTTCCTTTGAACGTCTAGAATTGACTGGCAAAATTACAATAGATATGCAAAGCCACAGTAAACATGTATTGTTCTTTGATTTGTAATTCTCGAGGAGTTTGTGGTTTGAGAGTGCATGGATGAGATCCACAGATGGATACACGAACGGTACCACTTTCGAAAATAGAGTGGTAAGGTCGTGCTGCATCGCTCATGTCGCAGGATACAGCATCATCCTGATCGCGAGACACAGCATCGCACTTGACTTCGTTGAACATGGACTTACAGAATTTAAAAAAAAAAAACGATTATGTTTCTAACCAGAACATATGATAGTTTCTGTTGTTCTATTTAAAAACAAAAACTGTATCATCAGCATTTATGCTCTGACATTGATTGTATTTTTGACAGAAACATGAAGAAAAATACCATCTGAAAATACAGACAATTGTTGGAAAGATATGAAAATGTTTGTCCTTTTGTTCCTTCACAAGTTATCTCAATATGATTCACATCACTTTATGAAGCAGTTAGTTAGACAAGATGCTAGAAATTATGTAAACATTATTCCGAAAACAGATAAGAAAATAATTTGGTTTAAACAAGGACTTCATTGTAGATTGGATAGAACAACAAATGGTAAGAATGTTTCTAAGAAAGAACGATTAGACCTGTAAGTAGCTTTCTGTTCATGGGGCTAGCTTATGAGAAATTAACCAAATCTTTGTGTGACATACACTTTACAGAGACTATTAAACATGTTGAAAATATTCAACTTTAATTTCTACGAAAAAAAAAAAACCATTTAGGTTTACGAGTAATTCGTTTCATTCATAGATTCCGTGAAAGAATATTGCTTCCTTTTGAAAGATTTAATACATCACTCTTCAATTGAAACAGTTCAAATGATGACTACTAGTACTTACACGATGTAACGTCACACGCTGCGTCAAGAAGGACACCCTAATGTTACTTCGAGGAATTTGCAAATGAGAACATCAGAAACTAGATAATATATTAAGCGCATTATCACAGCACTCTCGGTCTTGCACATATGAAAGTTTGACAACAACAAAAGTAGACATATAACGTTTATCAGATTATGTCATATTTCTAATAATTGCAAGCGGGATTCGCGCGGCAGGGGTTATGATGATTCATAAACAATACTCAAAAGCAAATTATGAATACTATGCAGATGAAGAGGAGAACAAAATAAATGATGGAAAGTACGACCCTGTGAAACCAAAATCATTCGTAATATACCTCGATGATAATAATTTACGAAGTAAACAATGTGTCAACAAACAAAGAAAACGATATGTGTTAAACTTATGTACATGGGTTATAAATTCTTGTATGTTAAGAAAGAAATGCGGTACTAATATGAAGCTAATTTTAACCGAAACAGATTCACTTTGTATCGGTGTTGAAACAAACACTTGTTATGGCGACATCAAGGATAACGTCCAATTATACGACACTTGTCACTATCAAAAGTACAATACCTATAGCTTCCCTGAAGTAAGCAAGAAGATCGTTGGATTATTCAAGTCAGAACTATCAGACATTTCGTTCAGAGTAATTGTAGTTTTAATATTGAAATTGTGTTATCGAACAAAATGTACAATATTGAAATTGTGTTATCGAACAAAAATTTACAGTTTGTTATGCATAAGGAATACTTATTCAACCATGAGGAACACTACTAGCAAATGACACTGTTTAGCTCCTACAATTAAGAGGTGTAAATCAGGAGAATGATTAATGTTCTTCTGTCATATACGGATGATACACGTTATTTAGTTTACAACATGAACACATTATCATACCAATATCTATCAGCATAACTCTCCTGAAGAAACATAAATATTTACTCATCTATCATAATTAAATAAACCCTTTTAAAATTCACTTGAACGGAAATGTCCTACATACTAGATGCACCTACGTGAAGGATGTGTGCTGGAATGGGATTTGTTAGATACACAATGTGAAAATGTGTGCTGGAATGGGATCTGTTAGATACACAATATGAGTAATTTCAGACAAAATTCAAATTGTCATAAGTATTAAAGGTATTATCTGAACTTGAGAAGGACATAAACGTACGAAGAATTTGTAAAAATGCTAGTGTCACCAAGAACACACATACTGCAAACTTATGAAACAGTTAGGAGTTTCATCTTTATTCAGATATAAAGAAACATTAGATACATCAGGAGGTTAAGAAAATATAATATCTCTAAATGTCATTCACAAGAAGTTACTAATTAACTTGGTGAATCAATGAAGTAGTTCAACATGAGTATAAAACACTTAAAGCAAGACGAAAACAAATATGACAAACAATATCCAAACAACCACCTTACAATACAGTATGAGGATACATTTGTAACCTTATTTGTTTTTAAATATCGACAAAATTGTTAATAAAATCATAGACGATATTATAAGTCAAATAAATATTTCAGAATAAACTGATTCTCTGTGCTGGTTAAATTCACAAGTGACAACAGCTTTCTACATATCCCACGAGAAAGGCTAAATTGGAATCATAGGGGAACATTTTTTCTAACTGCGATACGAGGTTTCATATATCCGTAACGATGGTGTCCCAAGCCTCATTCTTTAAGCATGGTTTTGAATGTTAGGTCATGCTTTGAAGCAGTAATTCCATGATATAACAAAATATGAGGATGAACTACAAGATGACAGGCAACAAATAGAATACATTATGACAGTCACACGAATGATTATTCATAAAGCAGCAGAAACATTCAAGCCTCTGGAAAAATTTAAGAAAATCTCAAATGAAAGGCATCAAAGAAGGATCATACGGTACATGGAGATATACATAAAACAAAAGAAATAGTTACCAGCAATGTAAATACTTGTAATCTGAAAATCAGTCTATCTTTGATAGTTAAATCAACCACATGGAATTAAGAGTTTTATACGGCTCCTTTATCAATTAAAATGGGTTTAGGATTCAATCAGCATTTCAACAAGCTTAACTTGGACTTTGCTACAAAGTAACAAAACTTGTTGCATCGCAACAAGGTCGTTTCTGATTATATATCTTCCTACTGTTCATAGACTATTCCATTGCATGATCAATTCTCAAAATTTAGTAAGGTCACCTTGGACCTTCAATACTTTTTATGGGGCATAATGTGTGTTAGCAAACAAATTCATTGATTTAACCTCAGGTCACCATACAAGCTTACATTCTAAGAGATAATGAAACTATTTATATGCTGTATGGTGAGCTGAGTTAACCATGGATTATCTAATTATTAGTGGTTTGCTACCTGATAATATTTTGTTATCGTAATGTTTGTGGTGTAGCTATTTACCGTACCATCAAATTTCTGCTGCACGACCTATTTTTAATTTTTTTTTTGTCATTCAATCTACAACAGGATGTCTAGCGCAGTTGTGTTTGTTGTAATCAAACAATTCACCCTGCCATCGCTTTTATGGGGCAGTAGTCAATGCTATGATTTAAAAATAGTAGTATATGATAAGCGGTCTGACGATTCTGAAGTTCGAAGCTATTATTTGTTCATTCAATTATTGCTATTATTCTCATTTTGTCATTTATTTTTCGAATACCACATTTAGATTATTAGCTAGCCAGTTGACTTTGCTGTTCGTTTTCTTTGAATTATATAAATTGATATTTTTTTCTTGCATACTGTAAGACATTTTAAAGAAATTGACCGAATGTGACCCGCAAGATGCCAGAACCAGCTAAGTCTATATTGATAGGCGTGCTTTTCGGTCGGATTTAGAAAAGTCGCTTGCACTGATAATTTCAGTCATTTCATTCTAATACAACTATTTCGATATAATGCAATATAACGTAGTCATATTGTTGTACATGTTTTGTCTACGTTAGTGCCTAATATAAGCATAATAGTATTGGTGTTCTTAAACTTGTATTTGATTCACTGGATTTCACCAAAAATGTAGATCAAAGAAGAAAATATATAAGGAATCTAGTTAGCGTTGTGATGCTTTTGAGATTCGCAAATATCACATCTACAGCTCTCAAACAATTTCTCACATCCCAAGCGCCACCGGCAGTTAAGGGCTATTCGCCATACAAAATGTAACATGACAAGGATACAGAGTATAACTGTCGCCGTCAGGAAACGAACCTGTTTCATCAGTTTTGACGTCATGCGAACATGCCATAATATTAAAATATCTGGGGAAGCGTGACTGGTTAATTAAATTATCTCATACACAACGACCTCTGCGACTCATTTTTTGTTTTTAAAGGATGAATCTGCAAATATCTGTCTCTTCATGAAATGTACGGATCCAAACACGGGAGCATGCCTGTCGCACAATTTCATTACAGCTAGTGGAACCAAATGTGGAGAAAATATGGTAATGTCTTTCTCTCTCTCACTTCAGGAATATGACTGTCTTTCACGGTTGTAACAAGATATTGAATCAGATGGTATTTTCGAACAAAAGGGTATGCCAGAAGCAATATAATCTTGTACTGTGTATAATGATTTCTTATTGGATTTAATAAGAAAATTGATGAGTGTGTTATACAATAATTCACACTTAACTGTAGTCAATTAGGAAGCTACATGTACTTGACTGTAAACAACCAAATTAAAAACCAGTGGGTTGCTATGGGTGCAGAATCTTCATTTTGCTTTTCTTTCTAACAAATATACATAAAAACATTTCATTTTGCAGTGGTGCATAGAAGGAAGGTGTGTCAAAACATTGTGATGGGTGAGTACATTCTTTATTGTTTGACCACGGTGCTACAGTGGTTAGTCTGCAAACCTCCATGTCATAAGGATGCAGGTTCGAATCCTGCTCAGATCAGGCAGAGTCAACCGCCATGATGTATCCCTTGGCAAGGCACTTCATTTATTGCCTCTGCAGGATATAACCCCTTCATATGTTGATGTTCCGTTAAACACCAAGCAAATTAAAATATAGCCCTTAGGGATTATGTGGTAATAAAACTTTAAATACTTATTCAGTTCATAATTTGTGCAACTTTAAAATTTCAAGTCTATTCGATGGTGATGATGATGATGATGATTAATGTACGAAATTGGTTACTTAAAAAAAATGAAATGAAACTTCGCCTTCATTCGAGAAATCGAGGTAACGGTCATTTAAAGCAGACCATGTATTTTGCAGGTCTAAACCGACGTGTTCCTGACCCAGATGAGTATAAGAAATTATAAAAGCTACATAACTTCCCTTGTTGATGGTGGGATATGGAAACTGCCTGTCAGCAGTATATTGGTAGTAAAATACAAGGAATATTTTGTATTTTGTTATGTCCTATATTTGTTCACATGTGATGACTTAGTGATCTCATATATTATATGATCCTGATATTAGGGTCCCTCAACAACAGCCGTGGTAGGAGCATATCGTGTTACCCTAGTTTGTCTATCTGTTTGAATATACATTCGTCATTAATTCCTCTCAATTAGGTTAAATTTTGCGTTAATTTAGATCAGTTTCTCAGCTACTCTAACTTATAAACTCGAGTCATCTGGTGTGATAGGTCGAAGTCTGTGATTTCTTTACTATGTGTCCCAAAGTAGGTTTCTCATCTCATCTCTCAAAGAACAAGATCGAACTTAATGGGTATTTGTCCCAAAGAGACCAGTTGTTTATACTAGAAATTATTTTCGAGGAGACCAAATGTTTTGGGATATTTTCCATCAATTGTTTCTGAATTTTCGAAATATGACACAACAGTGAGAGGCAACTTTAATTTTACATAAAACAGGCATCATATAAGTTATTTTATTACATTTACATCGATGGAGGTGGATTTCTTAACTTTAAATTCATATGTACCATAAAGAACAAGTGGCTATCTCCACTATATTTACTCTGAAAAATATAAGAGTAAGTCATTTTTATTTTGTATTTTAAAGATAAATTACGGATGTCCTGGCTATATTGTGCATGCAACAATACTGTTTCAAACTAAATAAAAGATCCCTTTAAAAGGTATAATTCTTTATTAGGATTTATCATATTTTCTACACTCTACGGTATGATCATATTAGCTCAGTGGATAGTGATTGAAAAAAATTAACCAGGTAGCGAGTTCGAAACCCGTCAGAACAAAATTAGATTCGAATATCCAGACCACAATTATAGTTCTATGATTGTACATTGAGTAGAGCGTAACAATATTTTAAAAGATATGCAGAACATAATAATTGCACCAAGCTAAACTGATTGAAAAATTTGTAAACTAAATTGAACAAACAAACACTATCGTCATTTACGCGTTTAACCTTTCATGCTTATTCTTCATATGCATTATAAACAATAGACTGGTAGTCACTGTGCAATTAGCATGATATACAGATTGCTTTCTGGAATATTCCCATTATGCAGCATTTTTAGAATTTGAATGGCGTTGCCACAAGTCGACAACATAACTTAAATTAAAATGATTTGGAACAGTATTTTGCATTCAAAATGGTGAGTACAACACATTTCAGATTTGTTTTTGTATATTGTTCCACAAATAGTATATGATTTGCTGGTAATTGTATAAAAATCAAACGTTGTAGTTTGGAATCGGTTGACTTACAATTGCATGGCCTGTTTATAATGAGTGACAACAAAAGTTATCTTTGAATGCCTAAGATCAATATTTCACATTTAAATTGTTTAGTCCGTCAAAACTTAGTTCATTTTTTATGTGTTAAGCATATATGACAGTATTTCTTGATATGCGTGTCCAAATCAACATTTGCATTTTTTCATCAGGATGACCTACATTTGTGAGCCTGTCTATTTTTATCGCTGGTAATTTTTAAGCAGATATATTGTGTATATTTCATTACTTTATTCATGCAGTAATATTAGATTATCAATTAAAGTAAAATGTATGATAGATACGTGAGTTAAATCAATACACTCAGATATATTGTGTATATTTCATTACTTTATTCATGCAGTAATATTAGGTTATCAATTAAAGTAAAATGTATGATAGATACGTGAGTTAAATCAATACACTCGCTCGTCCTCATTCAGAATTATGTCGAATATCCCCATGCAACATTATCGTAAAACTCCTGGCAGTGCCATGACTTTTTTGATTTATAGAATACACCACCAACAACAACAACAACAAAAGCGATAAAACTTTCATTTAGCATCTTGGTTGATAACGACAAGGTTAGTGTGGATATGCAAATATCAAAGCAGCAACTAAAACTAATTTATTTTAATTTTAGCAGTCACAATGAACTTCAGCAATATCAACATGAATACCTGTTTACCACACACACCTGTATAGACTAAACAACTGTCCATGATGAATATGGATCTAAAAATGAATCATATAGAAGACAAATTATTTGATTCACTGTTTTCATATTTATTATTGAACCAATAAGAAACATATTTGTTAGCCTTGCAGTTTTTTCCTTGCAAATACAAACAGTTTATCTTTCTTCTCTCTGTCCATCCAACACACTATTATATGGTACACAATATATGGAACTATTGCTAACTAAGTACAATGGAATGAAGACTACTATATCAGATCAACCAATTCCAAAGAAACTCAGAAGCAAATTACCAGCTTGATTAATACGTCTCCAAACAAGAAAAGAATCACGACGCATAAAGGGATCCGACCACTAATTCATTTCCGATAGAACTTAATGCTAATATATTAAAAAAACAAATAAATTTTTTTTTGGTTTGGCATACAAACCACACATGATTCCATTCATTGGTGATAGAGAATGTTTTAAATCTTGAGAAACAGGATCTTAGCGGTATATTTTTGAGTCTCGTACTGCTATACAGGGGAACTCCCCATTCTGCACCTAATATCATAGAACCGCACCAAAAGTCCATTTGTTATATTATCAGTAGGAAATTAAATACAGGATATCAAAATAAAAGTAAATATTTTGTTGTCAACTATAGTAAATAGCTTGAAGTTTATGAAATATATAATAATAGAAAATTAAATTCATTTACTAGCCAATGGGCGCATCTCATAATAGTTAATATTCTATATTTTATTCCCCTACCAATAGACTGGTTCTCTGGCTGTAAAATAATAAATGTGCCGATACCTATACCAAGCATAAATTTTGTACATGTTGTGTATTGACAACCTTAGACAAGAAGTATGCACTATGCTACTTGGGTGGGTATTCTAACCACACACACTGATAATAATCGACACTCATGTAATGCCGACGGGTCATAAGAATGAATGTTGCATTGCAAGAAATGTTTCCCGTATTAATACATTATATATGTAGATAACTAAATAAATGCAATACATTTAATAGTTTGTCTCATGTTTTTCTTCATTTCATGTGTTTTTGCCATACTGATGTGCATGAATGAAACATAAACCTATGGCAATATGTAATAAGAAGTATCGAAATTACAAAACCCCCTGTTTTCATCATTTTCTGATGCAAAGATGATATTTTAGATCCCTAAAATGTTTTTTATTAGAGATTTTGTTTTCTTGAATCATATATTAAGAAGTACTTATGGCAACTAAGAGGTTCAATTTGTTTTGCATCACTTGTCACATGAGAAATTTATGAATATATGGGTCTGCAACCAAGAGCCAAAAGTAGATATGTCTAGAATGGCGGCTGATACTAACTCCTCTTGACACACAGAAATGATATAAATAGTGCAAACTATAATTCTAACAGTACAAAACAGATACTGTAGTCACACTTTGAAACTCAAATCATAGACTACACTCATATCACAGTGGCAAAAATTACAAAAGTAAAGAGAAAACCAAAATTTATTTTAATAGGAGACACTTTCATTTCAAACCAGGAAATATTATTGAGAACAAGGGTGTAACAAGTGAAAAAATGTAATGAAGGATGTCACAAAAACGTAATATAAATGACTTTTGGAGAGAAGGTACAATCTTGTTGAAAACAAAACAAACAGGTTCAGACTCTGCTACTGACAAAGGAAGTTTTTGTCGAATACAAGTTCCTAAGGCTGACTAACACTAAAGATTTATAGGTTGATCTAATGATCTGCATGCCTTCGACTCCAAACAAAGGAGGGAAATAGAAATTCATCATTATTCAATGTTACAAAAAAGCATTAGCATTCAATTTCCTTCTTAGTTTGCATGTACTTAATCATGAAAGAATGTAATGTAAACCAAAATAAAAACATAAAGTAAAAAGTAAACAAAAAACCCACAAAAAATTAAAATATGAATAAAAATAATAAAAAAAACATCCCAAATACAGCTGACAAGATACTGCCAAATGATGATTTATTCTGAGAGACAGGGCTCCTCACACAGTTCCTAACCGGTAATTTAAAAAATGCAAAATATGAGTACCATTTCAAAGTTTAGACAGATGCTCTAGGGAGAGTTAAAAATTAAGCCATTTGTAAAGCACCTTTAAAGATCAAAGTTATTTTCTATGTGACAAAGAAAGGTAATACATCCATACATTTCATGTTACATTCTATGTGACAATAAAGGTAATACATCCATACATTTCATTTTACGTTCTATGTGACAAAAGGGTTATGCATCCATACATTTCATGTTACATTCTATGTGACAAAAAAGGTAATACATCCATACATTTCATTTTACATTCTATGTGGCAGAAAAGGTAATACATCCATACATTTTATGTTACATTCTATGTGACAAAAAAGGTAATACATCCATACATTTCATGTTACAGTCTATGTGACAAAAAAGGTAATACATCCATACATTCCATGTCAGGTCCAATAAGAATAGTAAATACAGGAAGGATCCGAAATGAAATAGGAAAAAAAAATTTTTTGCGAGATGATAAAAATATATTTTTTAAATTCAATATGATAATGTATGCAATAATGCAGTGAAAGCTTTTCGTCATGAAAAATCACTACGTTAATGAATGGAGCTGCAAGACGTTTTATTAAAGCATAATTCAGATAAACATAACAATATAATTTCCTGGGCTCAAACATAGTTCATATCTATCGCATCTATGGAGCTTTTAGATGTAGGAACTCCGTATAGAATAGATCACAAGCGCGAGGCGTGTAAGATTTAGACACTAGGCGAAAGCCAAGTCAAGTAAGCCAAATAATTTTTATTGAGAGTCGGTACATGCTAAAACAAATTAATGTACAAGGTCATATGCGCTTTTATATTGATCTTAAACGTGAATTAATGAAGAATTTAAAAGATAGAATTCTTAATTACACGATTCACATTAAGAAGAAAGCACCTCAACTACATATACATACATTCCATATCATACAGCGACAGTGGTATATATATATATATATATATATATATATATATATATATATATATATATATATATACATATGTATGTATGTATGTATGTATACACAGATATAGTAACATAATATACATGCATACCCATATGAATATAGTAACATACATATAGAGAGATCTAAATGAACATACATATCCATACCAATATACCTACACATTTTTCAGAAAACATGAATAGAGATAACATATGAAACAGCCACAGTGCACAAAACGTACAAAGATTAAAATAAGTCAAGTTTTAAAACATGCATATAATTTATACACGTACATTCCACTAAGAGCAATTTGTAATATAAATTCAAACAGAAAACAGAAAACTAAAAACTAGTACATTCGACTTTTTCATATATTAAAAAGTAAAAAAAAAAGAGAAAAAAGAAAGAAAAATAAAAGAAAATAAACAGAACCAAAAGGCTGAATACAAAATGACATGATGACAATAGAATTTATGCAGATCAGCAAATTATTTCAAACTAAACGGCAACACTAAGCACGCAACCAACACAAAAGGCTGAAATTTCATAGCCAGTACTAGCTACATAGATATCAAGCTTGTTCTATTTCTTAGATATTTTGACAAGCACTGCATTTACAGCATGCAATTCTCAATGTGGTAATTAATCCTTTGAATTCATTAGAACTGTTAGCATGTCTAACTTCATCTGGTGTGGAATTCATTAGAACTGCTAGCATGTCTAACTTCATCTGGTATGGAATTCATTAGAACCGCTGGTATGTCTAACTTCATCTGGTATGGAATTCATTAGAACTGCAAGCATGTCTAACTTCATCTGGTATGGAATTCATTAGAACTGCAAGCATGTCTAACTTCATCTGGTATGGAATTATACAGATTAGCTGATGCATAGCTGAAAACTGTTGACACCATACCTTGCTGTCCGGACTCTTAATATTTCAAGCATGTTTCCTTTTTCGTGGATTATTTTTGTTTTGTTTTCATCTGAAAGAGTGTTTAAAGAGTTTTGTATTAAGCCAACCTTTAATACGAGCTGGGTCTAAACCTTAATCTATTTTATATCTTTCTATAATCGCCTACTTCAATCTGTGTACCTGCAAAGAAGGTGTTTGCGCCTTTAAAATACCGCCAAAGTCATTGGATGCAAATTATAGAGGCCTAAACTGTGCTTTTTTTTGTTTCTTTTACATTTATTAATTTTCTTTTACTACATGAGTGCCATACAATCAGATGGACATTGAAGTAAGCCATTATAAACGCATGATATAGTGTCTTTCGTCTTTCAAAACTGATGCATTTGCCTAATCGTTTAAGATCGTTTATTTGTCTTGAAGACTTTTAACAAATATTGCTGAAATGTATACCAATGTTTAGTTAGTAGTCAATGTAACCGCCGGGTAATTTTAGAGATTTCTCAGTTTGTATTGACATACCATTAAAATGAAGACAGGATTTCTCTTGTGTCTCTGCAGCCCTATTGCTATACTTGAAATTTTCCAGGGAATGCTGGTATTTGTCTAGATGAACACCATTTGATAAGTTTCAGGCTGTCTTTTTCCAGGGTTGCTCGAAATGCCTCATAGTTTTTATGTGCATAGGAATAGGTGTTATTATCTGAAAACCAAGAATCATGTGCAAAAGATATCAGAGCAGTACGATGGTCGTATTCTAGATCTTGAAATCCAGTATAACAATCTGGAAATCCGCGCGAAAATTCTTGAAAAGAACATTTCCGAACTATCTGAGGAAAACAAACGTCTGCAAAGTCAAAGTTGCCTTAACACGTACAAACAGGAACGAACAATATTCTCGCAAAAAACCCCATAAAAGTCGTGGGTATCGACGAGAACAAAAGGAGAGAATACCGAACAGGTGGAGATAGATATTGCATATAGATTGATCAGAAGAAAAAAAAACAAAGATGTAGCAGCACCAAATCCCATCATCATGAAATTGAGAAGTAGAGCTATGTAGAGCCAAGACGGACATGGTAATGAGGAAGAAAAAGATAATGAGGAACTGGGACCCGAAGATGAAGATAACCGATGATATATATGAGGAGTACATTCAACTGCTGGAACAATTGTGGAAGCACAGCAACATCAAGGTGGCCTGGTTGTTTAATGACAGCATTTATGGCAGAACAAAAAGCTGTGTTGGAAATGACAGGATGTTGTTTGACGTTGAGGACTACATAGATGATGATCGAAAAGCACATCTCAAAATTTCACTGAAATGAGTGTACTGACTTTGCTGCATTATACAATCAATCTTGAACACGGCTGGACCTTAAGCGACCAGATCCAGGACTTGATCGACATACATGTATAATTGTAAGCATGTAATATGGATTTAAATTATGGGGAGTGCCTTTATATGTTAGAACTGTTCTGAAGTTTGATTTGGTTATATTGTCATTTTCAGTATGCTAAGATTTCATGCATTTATCTAAAGGAAACGTATGATCCTGCTTTGTGTATACATCTTAAATGGTTTTATATTTCTACAAGCATCACGCCAACCCCTCTTTTACTCCCTGATGTCTTTACGCTATGTTTATTGTTCCAATAACTTAGGGTCGCCTGTTGTTTTGATTTACATTGAAACACTTAAGACTGTAACGAATTGAAAAAAGAACAATTACACATTTTAGTAAAAACATGCACAAATCTCCTCTCTCTATCTTTCTCGAATTTTAGCTATATTTTATCGTTCTGTTATCATTCCTTGATTGAATGTTGTCTATGGTTCGACGTATACTTAAAAATATGTATAGATTGTCAAGAGCCATATCTAAAGTATTCTCTCTTTATTCCGTCCTTTCCGAGTCTCCCTCTCTTTTCTTTTAGCGATTTGTCCTTGCTCGCTTCCCAGTTCAAGTTAATGTCAGGCCTACCGAGTGTAAAATAACTGTATATTACATCTAACTACAAAAAGGTATGACAACTTATAAACATGGCTATAGTTTTGTACATGTATCTCATGTGTGTATATATATATATATATATATATATATATATATATATATATATATATATATATATATATATATATATATATATATATTCTATGTTACCCTCTCTATCACTCTCTCTCTCTTTCTTACTCTATCTCCATCAGTTTTTATCTCTGCCCCATTACATACCTTTTCTGACCTTATCCTTTTTCCTTTATGAGGCAGAATATTTGTTAACAATATGGAAAGTGATAACATTTTTAACGATATTGAAAGTAACCATGCCTCTCTTATTTGTCTTAAAAAAAAAAAATTAATACAAAAATAAGAAAAAAAGAGATAAAAAACTGTGGTAAGAAATTAGCTATCCTTGCTCGCTTTCCTGACCTATATCTCTCTGAACTTCACTTTCTTTTCTTCCTCTTTGTTCTTTATGTTTTCTAACTCGTCTAGTGTATCGGGATGGTCGCATATTATATTTCTAGCCACCTAACTATTATTTAACGCTTTTCCTCTTGTGAATGGAAATAGTAATATTCATTTGCTTTTTCCCGCTTTATGTAAATACGCTGTAAATGAAGATGCTTTGTTTTTACCCAGTGTATGTATTTTTCCTCTTATACATTTTTTATGTTGTGGGTAGGGCGGATTCCATACCCAACATCTTCTTTTTCTTATCCCTCAGCCTTCTTCTGTCTATTTCCTGCTCTTTTTCACTTCATCCGGCCACCTTCTTCGGTCAGCTTCCACCTCTTTTTCACTTTTGGGATTGCAACGTAAGGCAAAGGTTGTCTAACAAGAATGAGTCAAAATATAATTAAGACAGGAATATTAAATGTAAAAGGACTGGACTATTTGTTCGGATCACTTGGCAGTTATAATTGACTTAGAGTTTTTAAAGATAAACATGGTCCAGGATACTTTAAATTGAATAATAATCTTCTATTGGATGAAAAATATAAATACACAATACAAGATAATGTAAAGGCAATTATTGAAATAAATATAGCAGCTGATGCCGATGTCAAATGGAAATTGATTAAAGGTATTATCAGGTACGAACCTATTAAATTTGCTTCTATAAAAAGGAAAACTTAAATGGGAAAGGAAAAAAAAATGAAGCGAGAAAGAGTAATATTAAAGTCAGATTATGAAAATAATCCAAGTGACACAGAAATTAAAAGAACGCTAGATAAAAAAACAAAGGAACTTGAAAAAATATATGACAAGCAAATTAAAGGGGTAATTTTTAGATCAAAAGCAAAATGGATAGAAGGGGAAAAACAGTAAATATTGAGCTAGCTATTTGAGAAACGGAATTTTGATAGTAAATGAATAAGAAAACTGCAAATTGAAGGAAAAGATATATATGATGAAAAAACTATTTTGAGAAAATAAAAGGAGTACTATGAAAATCTATTCCGCAATAAACCAATCTATCGAACAAACCATGATTTATTTCTATTAACCTGCAAAAAAAACTCACTGATGATGAAAATGTTTAATGCAAAGGTCTCTTATCGAAGAATGAACTACAAAGTTAAAAAGTATGCATAAAAATAAATGCCCAGACACTGATGGCATTGCTTGTGAGTTTTACAAAACGTTTTTTGCATGATTTGAAGATTTATTTTATAGATGTCTTTAACTTCAGTTTCCAAAAAGGGAGACTGCAGTAGTTATAGGGGAGTACTGGGGGTCTAGGGGGTCTCCTATGTTAAACAAGGTCAAAATTTATAGGGTCTAGGGGAATTTAACATGGGACACTTTGGGGTCATACGAGAAAGAGGAACAGGCGTGGGGCATTTGGGTCACACACACACACACACACACACACACACACACTTGGAGATCACACACACACACACACACCAATATTTTCTTTTGAAAGGCAATAATGAAAAATAATCTTTTTCTTGAAAAATGGGTGGCCCTGAAAAGGGCCGTTGTTTTTTTTTTTTTGGTTTAACAGAGAAGACATCTCCTGGAGGATCTTCTTCTTCTGAGACTTCTACGGACTTCAGGTCCGTAGAAGAGCACCCGTTTCAAACATCCTTGTCTTTCGACATAAATACGTCTCTAACATATAGAGGTCTCTGTGATCTTCGTGATGGCCCATGAAGCTCGAACATACATGGGGAATTCTGGGTCAAACAACATCCCCGAGACGATAGTGGATGATTCCACACTAGTCCACATCTTTCTTCTTCTGGAGTGGTCTTGGAGAAAAAACCGGTGAAGCTTTATGAGACAAGCGGTGGTATATATACCCTAAGAGTGGATTGAAATGAATCGAAATGAACTATCAATCCAAACGCGCGTTACAAGCGGGTCGGTTTTTCTTCCAATGGGAAGAGAGTAGGGTGTGACGTCATTTTGGGTATAAAGGTATCACAGCGTTCGTAGGGGTTTTACCTTGAGCAACCGAATGGAGACAGGTAAAAACTAGTATGTATTGGAGTGAGCCTGCGACGACCAATGCCGTAGTGAACTTCCAACCGGAAGAGTTTAATTTAGATTTTCTGTCTCAAGAATTTGAGCCTGAAACTACCACGACTGCTGCTATACCAACCTCTTTGCTGCCTGTCATGGATGATTTTAAAAAGAGGCAACAAGAAGAATTGGAAAAATTTTTAAAGCGACAGAGAGAAGCGGAAGAAGTGTTTCTTCAGCAAGAAGAGGAAAGGAGAAAGCGAGAAGAAGAACTAAGACAGTTAGAAGAGGAGAAGTGTGAAGGACAGAAGGAAAACAAAACGGTGAGTGTGTTACAAGGCATTTTATCCGAGTTAAAACGTTTGACAAACCTGTATGAATATTCTCTAACTCAACCAAAGAGAAAGAGACCATCACGGGCCAAAAATGCGGAGCCCATCACTACTGAGATGCTACCACCACCACCACCACCAGTCACTACTACTACTACCACCAAAGCAGCAGCAGCAGCAGCAGGAGGAGGAATGGGACTGGGTCGTGGAAAAGGATTACGACAGTTGAAGTTGATCATGTCAACTCCATAAGTTTGTTTTAACAAAACAAACAAACACCCCAACGGTCCTTTTCAGGGCCACCCAGATCTCTAGAAAAGAAATCAATTTTGCCAAATCAAGTAAAACTTTAAATCCCATTCCTTGGTTTTATGTAAGAGTGAGGCGTGCGTGCGTGCGTCCATACTCTAAAAAAAAACACAAACACACTTACTTTTTTTTCCATTCTGGTCTATTCTCTTTTTTTTTTACAATGAACATAACACCACACTCCAAAAAAAGTTCATTGTTCACTGTCTGTCTCTCTTGTTCTTCTTGAATTTCTTCACAGGGATCAAGGGTTCTTCTTCATTCTCACTGTCTTCCAGTTGTCTAGCTTTCTTGCTTTTCTTGACGACGGGGATATGTTCTTCTTCTTCTGGGACTGAAGATCCCTCTGCTTCCTCCCTCTCTGGTAGGTTTTCTTGTTTTTGAGGACACTCCGAAGACCAATGTCCTTTTCCTTGACAATGATAACAAGTATCTTTCCCTTTATCTCTGTTTTGGTTTTGACGTTGTGGACATTCTTGAGCCCAATGTCCTTTCTCTTGGCAGATATAACAAGTATCTTGACTTTTATCTCGAGAGGTAGAGGAGGAGTAGTCCTTTGTCTTATCGGTATACTTTCCAAGGACTCTCTGTAAAATTTTGATAGCCACAGCCGTCTGTTGTGCTGAAATTTTGAGCAGAAGGGCAAGCTTTTCTGACTTCTTCTCTTCCATTTTCACAGTTTGAAAGTGGAATCACGAATAGTGATTCTGAGGATAGGAAGGTCTCTCTATATATAGGGAGAGACCCCGTGTTAAACTTATGACAATTAAAACATACACCCCTTAACTCCAACAAAAAAGGGTAGCCACTAAACCCTGATATACAACCCCATACTATACAATCACGCACACGTAGGCAAGGGCACACTACTATACCCTCACACAAACATAACTATCACAAGAGAAGGGGTTTTAAGTTTTAGTGTACAACACAGACAAAGACATACACAAACATAAAAATATTGGCAATGATTCAAGGTTGACAACGTTGTAACGTAAGACTACAGCTCCATTCCGTTGGCACAGTGTCATTTTATCATCAATGGTCACTACTTTTCTGAGCTAACGAAAATAGATAACCATCATGTTCACAAAACCACTTTTTTATTGACCTTTATCCTGACTCGTGGAGTATTTTGACTTTCTACTGTTTGCATTTTGCACAGAAAGTACCATCACTTGAACATTCTTATAAAATATCAAAGATAAACAATAATTTCAATACATGGACTTACTAAAAGCTATTAGTGGCTAAAGTTTACTACCCTGCAGACACGCCGTTTGGTACTGATTGACCTAGCCACGCGAACAACGTCTTTACCTACTGTGAGCAGTGTACACAATGAAATATTGTCAAATGAACGCAGTAATAATTTCCAAAAAACCTATGGTTTGCCTCAAACAGAGAGAAGGTTACTCTTTCTTTGAGTTTCTGAAAACAAGGGTAAATTCTGTGATAGAAATGTTCATTGGCAAAATTGTTTTCATTCATCAGTTTTTTAAAAACTCGTGTTACATACAATTCTTGTCGAATGATTGCAGTAACATTTGTTGTATGCCTCCCAAATATTTAAGATAGGTTATGTTTTTTTTGCTGCACACGCCTTGCGGCTACAAAGAATGTTACAACATTTCCCAAAACCGAAGACGGGAGAACAGTAAAAACACGTCTTGTTCGATTGGCAGTCTAAAATGGACTGCTGAAAATAGGGCATACATTGTTACAGTTTTACTGAACGCATGTTTGGGCTCAAGAATGAGAGTGTAGAATAGGACAGGTTAAAGAGTGCAGAATTGGATGGGTCATACTCGAGCCATTCTTACACCGTAGAGCTATGTGCTTGTTTTTTTGGTTTCCTTCGGAAAACGGTAGATCTAGAAATTTTTTCGTGACACATTGCAGTGCCAAAATAGGAACAAACCTAAGATACCTGACATGCACAAGAACAACGAAACTCAAAATTTTATGAGCCAACGATTGACCTAGGGAATAAAAATCGTTGTACAATTTTTAAGGGGTGCAAGTTTTTGAAAAATTTACAAAACTAATGCCACATTTCACATAATCATTGTGACTACTGCCAACATTTGTGGAGAGGCATCTTAAAAACGGGGACAGATACCATGATCATTTCAATCGAAATCATTGTATAAGAAACTTAGTGTGTGTTTGTGAAACAGAGAGAATTGATATTACGACGGAGAGAGAGAGAGAGACAGAAAGAGAGAATATTTTATTCCTACTTTTAAAAATATCACGACACTTACGTTTTTTATGGTATATTTTCCTTAAGAAATTTCAAAAACACACAATTTCATTTTTTAAAAATCACATCGATAGGAAACAAATCCTCTTTTTTTCGGTAAAATATCACAAGATTGCATTGGAGACATAGTCTACTAAAATCCTTCTTTTGAAAACGTAGATTTAAAATTCTCACAAAATATTACATCCAAACGTTCCGTGATGTAGTTTGACTTAAGGCTGATACAGTTTCCATTGATCCCAAATTATATGATGGGTTGTGCGTTAGCTTTTATTTTGTAAAGAGACTAACAGTCAGGCACAGAAAAAACACGTCTATTCTTCTCACTGTGTCAGTAGCAACTGAGGGCGATTCAAAGCGAATGGGGTAAGAAAATATTTGTAGCCAATGAAATTACTTATAATGAGTGACGAAGTGTTTTGTTATAGATTCCAGACTGGCAGTGTGGCAAAATATTGCCTTTGGCCTGGTTTTTTACGATTGCGGTGCAGACAGACTAGAGGGAATTTGCAATCAGGTTAAGAATTCGTGTCCTGTAAAATTTTTTCTCGCCACGCTAAATACTGAACTGTAACATTATTGGCTCGGGTTTTGAAACTGAAAAAAAATGTTGTCACTGAGTCATTTTGACATACACACACACATATAGGTAGAGAGTGAGAGAGAGAGAGAGAGAGAGAGAGAGAGAGAGAGAGAGAGAGAGAGAGAGAGAGAGAGAGAGAGAGAGAGAGAAGGGCTACACAATTTAGGGGTCGTATTTTTTCAAACTAGTGAAATTGGAGGCTTGTATGAAGTTACGATTTCTGGTACAGTTACAAGTTTGTGTGTTTGGAAAAAGGGCAAACATCGGATAGACATTTGTGTCGTGACACTTGTAAAGTTGAGAGTCTGTGCTAGTTTCAAAATTAGCGTCCCATAGCTTTCTATTGCTCCTAGACATTTCCAATTTGGCAAATTTTAAGTCAAGCAAGCCATTATCACAAACATAGGTAGAGACAGGGGGGTATATATAGGGAGAGAGTCTATGTAAAAACTCAATCAGATCCAAGTTGGACATCAAGATGAAAAGATCACGCCAAATCCATGAGAAAACAGAAGAAGAAACGAAGAGGCCACGACGACAGAGACTTTCCGTACCACCTGAAACACCACTCGCTGAACTGCTAGCTCAAGTCCATGCTAGCGATTTCGAAGAAGAGATGAGTGAACCTGAAACCCAAAAAACCCAACCCAAAACAAAAACCACCACCACCACTACCCTTGACCAAGAAAGTCCTACCGTGGCCCCTGAAAATTACTATCGGATTCGAGAGGCACAAAAAATAACCTCTAGAAAATTTAGAACCACAACCTACACTT
This sequence comes from Margaritifera margaritifera, assembly GCA_029931535.1. NCBI lineage: Eukaryota > Metazoa > Mollusca > Bivalvia > Unionida > Margaritiferidae > Margaritifera > Margaritifera margaritifera. Next base: position 2,816,732 of record JAQPZY010001661.1, on the reverse strand, counting down.
ACACGGTTCACTTTAAAGACTTCAAGTCCGAAGTACCTCCCGAGAAAGCGGCGGGGTTCATTAGCGATTTGTGGGGATCTGTGTTACAGAACTTGAAACGACAATGCGGAGCCAAAGAGGACGATCGATTGAGACTGGCCATCCATCACGACAATTTGAAGTCGCCTGTCTGGATCGAGTTCAGCACCCCGGCAGAATTAACACCAGACAAAGTCATGTCCAAAATCGAACACGTTCAACAATCCAACGACAAGTTTACCATCACGGATGGAAAGGCCACACTTTACATGACTCACGTTGCTCCTCCTCGAGGAAGTGGACGAAGTAGGAAAGCGTTACTGGTGGACGATCTTCGAAGTACCAAACGCAGTGTCGTCCAAATCGACAATACCCAAGACCAGATGTGTTTTAGCTCGAGCCATCGTGGTGGGGCACACGTATGCCAACAAGAACGAGAGCAAAGAATGGAAAAGAGCCTGGGAAAACATTCGACAATCGGACAGAGCCAAACAACGAAACGAAGCATAACTCCTGTTAAGACAATCTGGTATCCCCAAAGAGACCGTGTGTGGCATTTCTCAAATGCAACAACTTCAAGACGTCTTGGCTCCTGGCTACACTTTGAAAGTGCACCCTCAAGAAGTGCGCGGAGATCTGCTGTTTCGAGGCCCCGATTTCCCCGAGGGAAAATACATTCATGTGTATTACCACCAAGAACATTTCGATGTCATCACCAGTATCACAGGATTTCTAGGATACGGATACTACTGCGAGAAATGCGACCAAGGATTTAATAGTCGAGAGCGACACATTCATTGCGGTGAGAGATGTCGGGGCTGTTTAGCGGACAAACCATGCCTTCCTGAACAACACGTCCATTGTGAGACCTGTCGACGTACTTTTGTCAGTTCCTCTTGCTACGAACAGCATCGCAAGACACAAGGACACCAACAAAAATGTGCTTGCGACTTATTGAAATTGTGTTCCACGTGTGGACAGCTGAATCGTACCAACGACCCCAAGAGACACGTTTGTACCGGAAAAAAAGATGCCGCTTTTGTCAGCAGATGGTGGATTATGATCATCGATGTTTCAAGCAAAAGTACGAGAAGAAAGAATTAAAGGACGATCAGAACAAGAACAAGACCCAAGTGGATTTCATCTTTTTTTATTTTGAATGCATGCAAGAAACGGGCATTCACATTCCCAATTTCTGCGTGGCTCATCGGGCTTGTGAGAAGTGCATCCAAGAATCTATCCATTTTCACTGTCCTCATTGTAGTAGGATTCCTGGAGGACGTGAAAAAATCTTTCGCGGTCCTAACACTTTGTCCAAGTTTGCTGAATGGATTTTAGACCCTACCGACGACACTTGGAGCGAAGAGGACATTCAACGTTACGAAGACTGTCATCGCTATGCGACCGTCATAGCTCACAATTTCTCGGGATACGATGGAAAGTTTTTGTTAAATTATTATTTGCGACAAGGTACCGAATGCCCTAAAGTCATCATGAACGGAGCCAAACTCATCTACATGCAAGTGGGTCAAGTCAAATTCAAAGATTCCATGAGTTATTTGACCATGCCTTTGAGTCGAATGCCAAAAACGTTTAGCATGACAGAAATGTCCAAAGGCTATTTTCCTCACTTCTTCAATACGGAAGCCAATTAACACGCCGTCCTACCGCATTTACCTGACGTGGACTGTTACGGCCCCGACGGAATGCAGCCCGAACAGCGAGAAGCCTTTTACACTTGGTCCCGCGCTCACCAGGCAGAACCGTTTGACTTCCAAGAAGAAATGCTCAAGTACTGTCGATCCGATGTGGACATTTTACGCCGTTGCTGTGGAAAGTTTCGAGAGTTATTTCTAGATCACGGCGACGTCGATCCTTTGAAAGAAGCGGACACTCTACCTAAAGCCTGTACCTTAGTCTACACCAAAAACTTTATGCCTAAGAACAAACTAGCCATCATAGACTCCAACACGTCTCTCTTTGCCATTCGTCAATACTCGGCCAAAGCCTTATGTTGGTTCCATTACTTGTGCCAAAAGGAAGACAAATGGATACAACATGCCAGAAACGGAGGAGGAGAAAAGAAGATTGGATCTTATTCCGTGGATGGATTTGATTTAGAAAACCCTAACACGGTGTACGAATTTCAAGGCTGCTTGTTTCACGGATGTCCTACCTGTTATCCTGATCGAGACATGAAAAATCCTTTCACGGGGGCTAGCATGGAACAGTTGTACGAACGAACTTACCAACGAAGACTCAAGTTAGAAAGTCAAGGATACCAAGTGGTAGAAATGTGGGAGCACGAGTACGATCGTCGTTTGAAAACCGATCCTGAATTTAAGAACATCACTCCTTGATCTCATGCTACAACCGTTCCTAACCTAATATAGAACAACACCCAAATTCCGATATAGTTTTCAATCACGTCCGCGCAAAAACTGATTTCAATCCTACATGAAGCACTAAGCTACAGACAGAGCATTCCACCCAAATTTCGATATAGTTTTTAATCATGTCCGCGCAAAAATTAATTTCAATACCTTTCCACGCCACAAGATGTACATACAACTCAGAACCGATTATAGATATAGTTTTTCAATTACCTCTCCACAATTACAATTTTCAATCCATTCCAAAATTTATTCTCAATCATTATTAGAAATAAATTATAACCCACAAAGAGTTTTTTTTTAAAATTTTTTTTATTTTTTATAAAACACAAACACACACCACACAACCATTTTTTATTTTTTATTTGTTATCAAACACAAACACGCACCACACAACCATTTTTTAAAATTTTTTATTTTTTAATCAAACACAAACACACCCTACATACAAATTTTTTTTTAAAGAAAAACACAACCACACACCACACAACCATTTTTTATTTTTTATTTGTTATCAAACACAAACACGCACCACACAACCATTTTTTAAAATTTTTTATTTTTTAATCAAACACAAACACACCCTACATACAAATTTTTTTTTAAAGAAAAACACAACCACACACCACACAACCATTTTAAAAAAGTTTTTATTTTTTTTTATCAAACACAAACATACACCACACAACCATTATTTTTTTTTTATCAAACACAAACACACACCACACAACCATTTATTTTTATTTTTTTTAAAACACAAACACACACCACACAACCATTTTTTATTTTTTATTTGTTATCAAACACAAACACACACCACACAACCATTTTTTATTTTTATTTGTTATCAAACACAAACACACACCACACAACCATTTTTAAAAAAAAATTATTTTTATTTTTTATCAAACACAACCTACATACAATTTTTTATTTTTTATTTTTTAAAAACGCTAACACACTCTATACAAACACACCACACAACCATTTTTTTAGAAGGGAAAGTTATTTATTTTTTTTTTTTAATTCAACACAAAACACACACCTCACAACCATTTTAATAAAATTTTATTTTTATTTTTTATCAAACACAACCTACATACAATTTTTTTATTTTTTATTTTTTAAAAACACAAACACACTCTATACAAACACACCACACAACCATTTTTTTTAAAAGGGAAAGTTATTATTTTTTTTTTTTTTTTTTAAAAAAAAACACAAACACTCTATACAAACACACCACACAACCATTTTTTTAGAAGGGAAAGTTATTTTTTTTATTTTTTTTATTTTTTAAAAACACAAACACACACCACACAACCATTTTTTTAGAAGGGAAAGTTATTTTTATATTTTTTATTTTTTTTTTTAATCAAACACAAACACACACCACACAACCATTTAAAAAAAATTTTATTTTTATTTTTTATCAAACACAACCTACATACAATTTTTTTATTTTTTATTTTTTAAAAACACAAACACACTCTATACAAACACACCACACAACCATTTTTTTTAGAAGGGAAAGTTATTTTTTTTTTTATTTTTTATTTTTTAAAAACACAAACACACACTATACAAACACACACCACACAACCATTTTTTAAGAAGGTTAAGTTATTTTTTTTTTTATTTTTTATTTTTTTGAGTGGGAAGACAAAAGACAAACACAAACACACAAACATACAAACACAATTTTTTTAGGCAATCTGAGAGTGGTTATCTTTTCTAGAGATCTGGGTGGCCCTGAAAAGGGCCGTTTGGGTTAAGAAGTTGTGTTTAACTTCTAGTAGCAGTAGCAGCAGCAGCTGGGCGGCCACGTTTCGCCACTGGTCTCATGGCTGTAGGACAAGCTCTCTTTCTGGTGAAAGAGAAGACAAACTCCTCACAAACTCCTCACAATCCATTCTGCAACTGACTTCTCCGTCTGGTTGTTTCAGCTGCTGCTGCTGCAAGAGTTGTTGCTGTAGCTGCTGTTGTTGCTGCTGCACTCTTTGTCTCTCCTCCCATTCTGTTCTGTCCCTGATGATTTCTTCTCTTAGGATTTCTTTCACCAGATCTTGACCCATTTGCAAAAAAGATCATCGTCTTCTTTGTTTAGCTAACACTTGCACTTGAGATTTGTCTCTGGGGCTTTTTTAACAAGATCACGTAATGAGCGTTGAGACCGACGGTCCGATGGGCTTTACTTTGTTGAAATAAATTTTGAGTAATGTAAATGATGCTGGCATTTCGATGGTGTCCTTTTCGTGTAAACCAAAGTTTAATTTCTTCTTCGTCTTCTCCTAACATGTCGTCGAAGATGACCAGATGTGTTTGACTCACGTCAGACACGATCCCATCGTCTTCGCGAGGAATGCCTTCCACAAACGAAATGGTCTCTCCTTGACTTTCACGAAGTAAGGTGTAAGACGATTGCCACTCTTTGTAACACCACACGATGCGTTGAGGTGGACGATCGAACAAATGAGATTTGTGTTCGATCAAACGTTTGACAAATCGGTTTTGCCTGAACCACTCGGTCCAGCAATCAACATGTTAAAAGGATGGCGCAGATACAAAGTTTCCCAACTGGGACGATCTAACTTTTCGTCGATCACTTTGACCACAGAAGAAGCAGAAGAGGCAGACGAGGCAGAGGAGGAGGATGAAGCCATGACTGAGGTAGGAAGACTTTTGAGAAGAAGACAAAAGACACGAGATATTTTATACGTTTCATACACGTTTATTTTTTTGTTTTCAAAAAATGTCAACACAACAAACAAAAACATATTTACAAGTCATGAAGCGGAAAAAAACATATTTACAAGTCATGAAACACAAAAACACATCAAGCAAAAAATGTCACTTTTAACTTTGATTTAAAGTTCACTTGTCTTCTTCACACAGAGGTACACCACTCGTGTTCATCACCACTCTCAACAATTTGAGCACCAATTGTCTTTCGTGTGCTGATAAAGCGTGAATGGTCATGGTTTTTGTTCCCTGTACCGTTCATTAGTAATCCATAACCAACACCGGTCCTGCAAAATAGTTCACTACGAATGTCCTGGAAAACGAAATCCAAGAAAAGTAGTCACGAAGACACACGGCATAGCGTCCAAAATTCAATGGAAACAGTTCCTGTATCAAGTGTTTATAATCCTCTATGGTCTGAACACGATCGTTGACTTCCTTCCAAGGAATACGTTTCACAAGTGAAGACAATAGTCCTGGCATGGTCAGCTACCTCTTGTGTCCAAGCGTTGAATCCAAGACTTTTCCAGTCACGTACATCTTTTCAGTCGTAAATCTGTGGGTGTATCCAACATGCTATACCCACTTCTTGGTAAGCACGAAGAGTAGATCAAGTGCAACGGCTGTCTTCTTCACTTGGAAGTGAAACCTGTGTCATGTGAATAGTCACTTTCCATCGGTGATGTCAAATTTTTCTCTCGTGGATTGAGCGTCTTGAATTTTGTCCAAGAGTTTGGAAGAAGTTAATTCTGATGGTGTACTAAAGCCGAGCCACACAGGAGATTTCAAACTGTAGTGAGACATCGACAGACTCAAGCGATCCTTATCTTTGACTTGGCACTGTCCTTTCAGTTCCTTCAACAATGAGTCAAATAAGTCCGTAATGAAACCTGCTGCTTTATGTACTGGAACTTCAGACGTGAAGTCTTTAAATGTCACTGTGTACGTATAAGCGGTGGTTCTAAATTTTCTGGAAGTCACTTTGTTAGTCTCTCGAATGCGATAATAATCTTTAGGGACGACTGAATCATTTTCGAACTTTGCTCTGTCAGTATTGTGGAGACAGAGGTAGATGATGTTGGATATGGGGTTTTTCTCTGTGTGAAATTCATCTTTCTAGGTCGACGTCTGTATTTGCAATGAATGGTTAGGTTTGGAAGGGGTCCCTTTTTTATACTGAAGATCGGCGTGTCCGTAAGGCAAAGTGGTGTGGTCTGGAAGTCTCACTCGTTTCTGGTACACGATTCGGTACACTTTTCCAACAGGTCGAGTGACGATTTGGTGATTAGGTAACCGTACGATCTTGTGAGGTTCTAACGTGTGCACTCGAAAGTCTTCCACTTGTCCAGACAGCAAAGCATTTTTCAAAACCTCAAAATTGACCACTCGGCTGGTTCGATAGTTGAGGGTCAATCCTTTGACTTTGCATTGGGTGTGAAGTTGTCCTTGCGGGTCTAGGTATCGGTAGCCGTAATTTTTAGGGCCACCGCTGGCAAAACTCAGGATGGTGTCTTGAGGGTGCTCGTCTGTCCAGGCTCCTAAACGATCTCCTTGGATGGTAGGGTGTGGGCAACCAGGGCGATGGATGTACATACAACTGTCGGTGTCAAAGTACAGGACACGATCTTCCAAGACTTCTAAAGCTTTGTCGTACAATTTCAAGCGAGCATGAGCTGTCACATAAGCTGCAATGACCACGTTGCTAAACTTGTCAGGTTTTACAAACTTGCTTTCTTCTTCGAAATTGACATAGATCAAATCATCACGGACGATTTCGACGTGTTTGACTAGTATACTTTTGTTGTACACCAATTCAAAGTAGCGATAAGGATCGGTCACGTATTCCGTCTTGGGTAGGATCGTACGTTGTGACATTTTTCCCCACAAACAAGTGAGCATGAGTTTGGCAAACGATCTTTTTCCTTCGTTTTTTTCCACCTCTTCCAAAGTGATCCCTTCGACGTCACGGTACTCTTCTTTGAATCGAACTTGGTCTTCGGGAGTCTGACACCACGAGGGATAGCCGCTGGCTTATTGTTTCAGTTTTAAAAATTGGTTGACGTACCCCGATAAAATGCCTGGATGATTCGTGGCGTCCTAAATTTTGGTATTGTGCTGTAGTTGGAAAGTGCCAGATTTCGTACACTTTCAACAAACGGTATCCTCGATCCAGAGCTCGAAACAATTCGGCGCTGACCCACGTTCCTGTCAAAGCGCGTTCTTCCTCCGTGTGGTCACAGTGGTGATCTTGGTTACACCTTTCGGCACACGTACGGCATAAAGGAAACATCAGTTTTCCTTGGCAGTGGTGAGGCAAGATGGGATGGTACAAGTCGGTCGGAGGTAAGACTTTACATTTGATCAATCCTTCATATTGACGAATGTGTTCCACGTCGATGTGTTCTGTCAAGATTTCAGGGTGCCCGGTTGGAAAACGAGCATATTTACACACCCAAGGATACAAAGAACACACGTCGATGTATTTGATTTCTTCTAATTTGGATTCGTCTGCGTCGTACAGCAAGCGAGTGGCATTGGTTCGTCCTCCAAATAAACTGTGGCGCGGATCCAAAGGCTCGATGGTGGTCACGTCGTAACTTTCGGTGATGTTCTTAAATTCAGGATCGGTTTTCAAACGACGATCGTACTCGTGCTCCCACATTTCTACCACTTGGTATCCTTGACTTTCTAACTTGAGTCTTCGTTGGTAAGTTCGTTCGTACAACTGTTCCATGCTAGCCCCCGTGAAAGGATTTTTCATGTCTCGATCAGGATAACAGGTAGGACATCCGTGAAACAAGCAGCCTTGAAATTCGTACACCGTGTTAGGGTTTTCTAAATCAAATCCATCCACGGAATAAGATCCAATCTTCTTTTCTCCTCCTCCGTTTCTGGCATGTTGTATCCATTTGTCTTCCTTTTGGCACAAGTAATGGAACCAACATAAGGCTTTGGCCGAGTATTGACGAATGGCAAAGAGAGACGTGTTGGAGTCTATGATGGCTAGTTTGTTCTTAGGCATAAAGTTTTTGGTGTAGACTAAGGTACAGGCTTTAGGTAGAGTGTCCGCTTCTTTCAAAGGATCGACGTCGCCGTGATCTAGAAATAACTCTCGAAACTTTCCACAGCAACGGCGTAAAATGTCCACATCGGATCGACAGTACTTGAGCATTTCTTCTTGGAAGTCAAACGGTTCTGCCTGGTGAGCGCGGGACCAAGTGTAAAAGGCTTCTCGCTGTTCGGGCTGCATTCCGTCGGGGCCGTAACAGTCCACGTCAGGTAAATGCGGTAGGACGGCGTGTTAATTGGCTTCCGTATTGAAGAAGTGAGGAAAATAGCCTTTGGACATTTCTGTCATGCTAAACGTTTTTGGCATTCGACTCAAAGGCATGGTCAAATAACTCATGGAATCTTTGAATTTGACTTGACCCACTTGCATGTAGATGAGTTTGGCTCCGTTCATGATGACTTTAGGGCATTCGGTACCTTGTCGCAAATAATAATTTAACAAAAACTTTCCATCGTATCCCGAGAAATTGTGAGCTATGACGGTCGCATAGCGATGACAGTCTTCGTAACGTTGAATGTCCTCTTCGCTCCAAGTGTCGTCGGTAGGGTCTAAAATCCATTCAGCAAACTTGGACAAAGTGTTAGGACCGCGAAAGATTTTTTCACGTCCTCCAGGAATCCTACTACAATGAGGACAGTGAAAATGGATAGATTCTTGGATGCACTTCTCACAAGCCCGATGAGCCACGCAGAAATTGGGAATGTGAATGCCCGTTTCTTGCATGCATTCAAAATAAAAAAAGATGAAATCCACTTGGGTCTTGTTCTTGTTCTGATCGTCCTTTAATTCTTTCTTCTCGTACTTTTGCTTGAAACATCGATGATCATAATCCACCATCTGCTGACAAAAGCGGCATCTTTTTTTTCCGGTACAAACGTGTCTCTTGGGGTCGTTGGTACGATTCAGCTGTCCACACGTGGAACACAATTTCAATAAGTCGCAAGCACATTTTTGTTGGTGTCCTTGTGTCTTGCGATGCTGTTCGTAGCAAGAGGAACTGACAAAAGTACGTCGACAGGTCTCACAATGGACGTGTTGTTCAGGAAGGCATGGTTTGTCCGCTAAACAGCCCCGACATCTCTCACCGCAATGAATGTGTCGCTCTCGACTATTAAATCCTTGGTCGCATTTCTCGCAGTAGTATCCGTATCCTAGAAATCCTGTGATACTGGTGATGACATCGAAATGTTCTTGGTGGTAATACACATGAATGTATTTTCCCTCGGGGAAATCGGGGCCTCGAAACAGCAGATCTCCGCGCACTTCTTGAGGGTGCACTTTCAAAGTGTAGCCAGGAGCCAAGACGTCTTGAAGTTGTTGCATTTGAGAAATGCCACACACGGTCTCTTTGGGGATACCAGATTGTCTTAACAGGAGTTATGCTTCGTTTCGTTGTTTGGCTCTGTCCGATTGTCGAATGTTTTCCCAGGCTCTTTTCCATTCTTTGCTCTCGTTCTTGTTGGCATACGTGTGCCCCACCACGATGGCTCGAGCTAAAACACATCTGGTCTTGGGTATTGTCGATTTGGACGACACTGCGTTTGGTACTTCGAAGATCGTCCACCAGTAACGCTTTCCTACTTCGTCCACTTCCTCGAGGAGGAGCAACGTGAGTCATGTAAAGTGTGGCCTTTCCATCCGTGATGGTAAACTTGTCGTTGGATTGTTGAACGTGTTCGATTTTGGACATGACTTTGTCTGGTGTTAATTCTGCCGGGGTGCTGAACTCGATCCAGACAGGCGACTTCAAATTGTCGTGATGGATGGCCAGTCTCAATCGATCGTCCTCTTTGGCTCCGCATTGTCGTTTCAAGTTCTGTAACACAGATCCCCACAAATCGCTAATGAACCCCGCCGCTTTCTCGGGAGGTACTTCGGACTTGAAGTCTTTAAAGTGAACCGTGTGAGTGTAGGCCGTGGTTCTAAATTTTCTAGAGGTTATTTTTTGTGTCTCTCGAATCCGATAGTAATTTTCGGGAGCCACGGTAGGACTTTCTTGGTCAAGGGTAGTGGTGGTGGTGGTTTTTTGGGGTTGGGTAGAAGTTTTTGTTTCAGGCTCACTCATCTCTTCTTCGAAATCGCTAGTATGGACTTGAGCTAGCAGTTCAGCGAGTGGTGTTTCAGGTGGTACGGAAAGTCTCTGTCGTCGTGGCCTCTTCGTTTCTTCTTCTGTTTTCTCATGGATTTGGCGTGATCTTTTCATCTTGATGTCCAACTTGGATCTGATTGAGTTTTTACATAGACTCTCTCCCTATATATACCCCCCTGTCTCTACCTATGTTTGTGATAATGGCTTGCTTGACTTAAAATTTGCCAAATTGGAAATGTCTAGGAGCAATAGAAAGCTATGGGACGCTAATTTTGAAACTAGCACAGACTCTCAACTTTACAAGTGTCACGACACAAATGTCTATCCGATGTTTGCCCTTTTTCCAAACACACAAACTTGTAACTGTACCAGAAATCGTAACTTCATACAAGCCTCCAATTTCACTAGTTTGAAAAAATACGACCCCTAAATTGTGTAGCCCTTCTCTCTCTCTCTCTCTCTCTCTCTCTCTCTCTCTCTCTCTCTCTCTCTCTCTCTCACTCTCTACCTATATGTGTGTGTGTATGTCAAAATGACTCAGTGACAACATTTTTTTTCAGTTTCAAAACCCGAGCCAATAATGTTACAGTTCAGTATTTAGCGTGGCGAGAAAAAATTTTACAGGACACGAATTCTTAACCTGATTGCAAATTCCCTCTAGTCTGTCTGCACCGCAATCGTAAAAAACCAGGCCAAAGGCAATATTTTGCCACACTGCCAGTCTGGAATCTATAACAAAACACTTCGTCACTCATTATAAGTAATTTCATTGGCTACAAATATTTTCTTACCCCATTCGCTTTGAATCGCCCTCAGTTGCTACTGACACAGTGAGAAGAATAGACGTGTTTTTTCTGTGCCTGACTGTTAGTCTCTTTACAAAATAAAAGCTAACGCACAACCCATCATATAATTTGGGATCAATGGAAACTGTATCAGCCTTAAGTCAAACTACATCACGGAACGTTTGGATGTAATATTTTGTGAGAATTTTAAATCTACGTTTTCAAAAGAAGGATTTTAGTAGACTATGTCTCCAATGCAATCTTGTGATATTTTACCGAAAAAAAGAGGATTTGTTTCCTATCGATGTGATTTTTAAAAAATGAAATTGTGTGTTTTTGAAATTTCTTAAGGAAAATATACCATAAAAAACGTAAGTGTCGTGATATTTTTAAAAGTAGGAATAAAATATTCTCTCTTTCTGTCTCTCTCTCTCTCTCCGTCGTAATATCAATTCTCTCTGTTTCACAAACACACACTAAGTTTCTTATACAATGATTTCGATTGAAATGATCATGGTATCTGTCCCCGTTTTTAAGATGCCTCTCCACAAATGTTGGCAGTAGTCACAATGATTATGTGAAATGTGGCATTAGTTTTGTAAATTTTTCAAAAACTTGCACCCCTTAAAAATTGTACAACGATTTTTATTCCCTAGGTCAATCGTTGGCTCATAAAATTTTGAGTTTCGTTGTTCTTGTGCATGTCAGGTATCTTAGGTTTGTTCCTATTTTGGCACTGCAATGTGTCACGAAAAAATTTCTAGATCTACCGTTTTCCGAAGGAAACCAAAAAAACAAGCACATAGCTCTACGGTGTAAGAATGGCTCGAGTATGACCAATCCAATTCTGCACTCTTTAACCTGTCCTATTCTACACTCTCATTCTTGAGCCCAAACATGCGTTCAGTAAAACTGTAACAATGTATGCCCTATTTTCAGTCAGTCCATTTTAGACTGCCAATCGAACAAGACGTGTTTTTACTGTTCTCCCGTCTTCGGTTTTGGGAAATGTTGTAACATTCTTTGTAGCCGCAAGGCGTGTGCAGCAAAAAAAAACATAACCTATCTTAAATATTTGGGAGGCATACAACAAATGTTACTGCAATCATTCGACAAGAATTGTATGTAACACGAGTTTTTAAAAAACTGATGAATGAAAACAATTTTGCCAATGAACATTTCTATCACAGAATTTACCCTTGTTTTCAGAAACTCAAAGAAAGAGTAACCTTCTCTCTGTTTGAGGCAAACCATAGGTTTTTTGGAAATTATTACTGCGTTCATTTGACAATATTTCATTGTGTACACTGCTCACAGTAGGTAAAGACGTTGTTCGCGTGGCTAGGTCAATCAGTACCAAACGGCGTGTCTGCAGGGTAGTAAACTTTAGCCACTAATAGCTTTTAGTAAGTCCATGTATTGAAATTATTGTTTATCTTTGATATTTTATAAGAATGTTCAAGTGATGGTACTTTCTGTGCACTATGCTCACAGTAGAAAGTCAAAATACTCCACGAGTCAGGATAAAGGTCAATAAAAAAGTGGTTTTGTGAACATGATGGTTATCTATTTTTGTTAGCTCAGAAAAGTAGTGACCATTGATGATAAAATGACACTGTGCCAACGGAATGGAGCTGTAGTCTTACGTTACAACGTTGTCAACCTTGAATCATTGCCAATATTTTTATGTTTGTGTATGTCTTTGTCTGTGTTGTACACTAAAACTTAAAACCCCTTCTCTTGTGATAGTTATGTTTGTGTGAGGGTATAGTAGTGTGCCCTTGCCTACGTGTGCGTGATTGTATAGTATGGTTGTATATCAGGGTTTAGTGGCTACCCTTTTTTGTTGGAGTTAAGGGGTGTATGTTTTAATTGTCATAAGTTTAACACGGGGTCTCTCCCTATATATAGAGAGACCTTCCTATCCTCAGAATCACTATTCGTGATTCCACTTTCAAACTGTGAAAATGGAAGAGAAGAAGTCAGAAAAGCTTGCCCTTCTGCTCAAAATTTCAGCACAACAGACGGCTGTGGCTATCAAAATTTTACAGAGAGTCCTTGGAAAGTATACCGATAAGACAAAGGACTACTCCTCCTCTACCTCTCGAGATAAAAGTCAAGATACTTGTTATATCTGCCAAGAGAAAGGACATTGGGCTCAAGAATGTCCACAACGTCAAAACCAAAACAGAGATAAAGGGAAAGATACTTGTTATCATTGTCAAGGAAAAGGACATTGGTCTTCGGAGTGTCCTCAAAAACAAGAAAACCTACCAGAGAGGGAGGAAGCAGAGGGATCTTCAGTCCCAGAAGAAGAAGAACATATCCCCGTCGTCAAGAAAAGCAAGAAAGCTAGACAACTGGAAGACAGTGAGAATGAAGAAGAACCCTTGATCCCTGTGAAGAAATTCAAGAAGAACAAGAGAGACAGACAGTGAACAATGAACTTTTTTTGGAGTGTGGTGTTATGTTCATTGTAAAAAAAAAAAGAGAATAGACCAGAATGGAAAAAAAAGTAAGTGTGTTTGTGTTTTTTTTAGAGTATGGACGCACGCACGCACGCCTCACTCTTACATAAAACCAAGGAATGGGATTTAAAGTTTTACTTGATTTGGCAAAATTGATTTCTTTTCTAGAGATCTGGGTGGCCCTGAAAAGGACCGTTGGGGTGTTTGTTTGTTTTGTTAAAACAAACTTATGGAGTTGACATGATCAACTTCAACTGTCGTAATCCTTTTCCACGACCCAGTCCCATTCCTCCTCCTGCTGCTGCTGCTGCTGCTTTGGTGGTAGTAGTAGTAGTGACTGGTGGTGGTGGTGGTGGTAGCATCTCAGTAGTGATGGGCTCCGCATTTTTGGCCCGTGATGGTCTCTTTCTCTTTGGTTGAGTTAGAGAATATTCATACAGGTTTGTCAAACGTTTTAACTCGGATAAAATGCCTTGTAACACACTCACCGTTTTGTTTTCCTTCTGTCCTTCACACTTCTCCTCTTCTAACTGTCTTAGTTCTTCTTCTCGCTTTCTCCTTTCCTCTTCTTGCTGAAGAAACACTTCTTCCGCTTCTCTCTGTCGCTTTAAAAATTTTTCCAATTCTTCTTGTTGCCTCTTTTTAAAATCATCCATGACAGGCAGCAAAGAGGTTGGTATAGCAGCAGTCGTGGTAGTTTCAGGCTCAAATTCTTGAGACAGAAAATCTAAATTAAACTCTTCCGGTTGGAAGTTCACTACGGCATTGGTCGTCGCAGGCTCACTCCAATACATACTAGTTTTTACCTGTCTCCATTCGGTTGCTCAAGGTAAAACCCCTACGAACGCTGTGATACCTTTATACCCAAAATGACGTCACACCCTACTCTCTTCCCATTGGAAGAAAAACCGACCCGCTTGTAACGCGCGTTTGGATTGATAGTTCATTTCGATTCATTTCAATCCACTCTTAGGGTATATATACCACCGCTTGTCTCATAAAGCTTCACCGGTTTTTTCTCCAAGACCACTCCAGAAGAAGAAAGATGTGGACTAGTGTGGAATCATCCACTATCGTCTCGGGGATGTTGTTTGACCCAGAATTCCCCATGTATGTTCGAGCTTCATGGGCCATCACGAAGATCACAGAGACCTCTATATGTTAGAGACGTATTTATGTCGAAAGACAAGGATGTTTGAAACGGGTGCTCTTCTACGGACCTGAAGTCCGTAGAAGTCTCAGAAGAAGAAGATCCTCCAGGAGATGTCTTCTCTGTTGAACCAAAAAAAAAACAACGGCCCTTTTCAGGGCCACCCATTTTTCAAGAAAAAGATTATTTTTCATTATTGCCTTTCAAAAAAAAATATTGATGTGTGTGTGTGTGTGTGATCTCCAAGTGTGTGTGTGTGTGTGTGTGTATGACCCAAATGCCCCACGCCTGTTCCTCTTTCTCGTATGACCCCAAAGTGTCCCATGTTAAATTCCCCTAGACCCTATAAATTTTGACCCTGTTTAACATAGGAGACCCCCTAGACCCCCAGTACTCCCCTATAACTACTGACTGCACAGTTTACAAAATTTTGGTGTAGTATCCATAATTCCAAAACGGGAAAGGATTTGACCTACTTATCCAATTTGAAACGAATCGGTTTACTGAATATAGTTTTCTAGTAAAACCATTGCAAATAGAATAAAGAACATTTTCCCAAGGCTTATTCATGAAGGCTACACAGGTTTTATTAAATATAGATACATAGGTCAAAATATTCTGCTGCTATTGAACATGCAGAAAAGACAGATTTCCGGTTCTCCTCTTTTTTGCTGCTTTTAAAAAAAGCCTTTAATAGCTCAGAGCATTTTTTCATTGAATTTCTCAATTTGGGCCCAAATCTCCTCAACTGCATCCTTCTTTTTATAGTAATGAAAAAAGCTGTGTATTAAATAATGGTTTCTCGTCGGAATTGTTTCCTTTGGAACGTGAGGTAAGACTAGGCTGCCCACTATCCCCTTATATATTTATATTATCAGTTTAACTTTTATCTAATGCTTTTAGAACACAGGCAGAGATTAAAGGTTATACGCTTTTTGAAAGAGAGGTCAAACAAAAGTTGTTTGCGGATAATGCTACAATAATACATGATGGTTCAGAATTAAGTTTTAATACAGTAGTAAACATCTTTGATGAGTTCAGAAATATATCGGAACTTGCATTAGCCTACAAATTATGTACTGTATGAAGAATATGCTCTTTACACATTTCAACTATAATTCTAGTAAACCGTTTCACTTGACTTCGCCGAGTGCCAAAACATTAGAGATGACTTTCCACACAAATTGTAATTAATTAAATGAATTGAATCTATATCCAAAGCTAAGGGAATTCTATGCATGCCCTGAGAAACGGAAATGGCGAAATTTATCACTGATTGGTAAAATAACAGTAGCAAAAGAAATTGTCATTGATATTACCAGTGATTATTCTACCAACTCCCACAGCTGAGAAGATTAAGGAAATAAAATCAAATCTTTTTACTTTTATATGGGGCTCGAAAACGGATCGTGCGTCTAGAAAAAGTATCATAAACAGCTATGGTGAGGGTGGCTTAAAGGTGCTAGATATAGATATATATACTGACGCACTGAAAGCGAATTGGGTATATAGAATTATCAATAAAAAGAATTGTGAAATATGGAAAATATCAGCACTTGAAATAATTAAAAAGATAGGCTTCGGTTGTTTCTTTAAGGGAAATTAACCACCACATAGAATTCATAACATGAACATAAATAATTTTACAAACAGATACTAGAAGCATTGTGCTTTTTCAATTACAAAGAAAATATACCTCTGACTCAGGAGCAACCACTCTGTAAAAAAGGTAAAATTTTACACAGATGACAAATGTTAGTAGTATACCGAGATTGAATAGTAAAAGTAATTAAATACATAAGGGATCTATATTCCTTCACGGTAAATGGATTGTTAAATTTCAGTGCAATTTGTAGCCATTACTCAATAAGTTCATTTTTTAAAAACATATCAAAGACTAGTTTCTTCTATTTCCAAAGACTGGTTGACCTCTCTTAAAAACTAGCCTAAACCTAATGCAAGCGAACAGGAACATTTAATTGGCAAGCTCATGAAAGGTAACACAGCATGTAATCTTCTTTATAAATATAGGATAGAGCAAAATGAATCAGCAATATTATCACATAAAGTGTGGGAAAAAAATGTAAAAAAATCATCATTTTAACTGGAATTTTATACCCGAAATATATGTACCCTGCATACAAAACTAAGAAATTTTCAATACAAGTTTCTCATGCGTATTGTAGCAACCAATTTTTTTTTTTTTTTTTTTTAAATATAAATGTAAAATACATTGCACATCTATGTGCGATCTCTGTGGAATAAACGAAGTGAATATGATTCACTTATTTTTTGAATGCATGTATGTACAAGATTTCTTTGGAAAACACTATGATTTTTTCAAAGAAAATAATATAGATTTAAATGTGTTTATTTAACACTTTCTTTGGTGTGCATAGATACGACAAGGAACTGGTTCATTTCATATTAAGTTTAGCAAAATATTTTATTTATGCGAGCAACTTTGCTAAAAATCTAACTTTAATTGAAGTGTTAGCTCGATTTGATATGATCGATACGTCATAAATAAATAATCACCAGCTTTCATCAAAATAAATTAAATAAGATGGAAACAAATGGAAGCCTCTCAAAGCTACTCATTGTCGTTATAAAAAATGACTGTTCTTGCAATTTTTTGTTCCAAAATGCACATAACTTTATTATAGCATAGCTATATGGTCTCTCTCTCTCTCTCTCTCTCTCTCTCTCTCTCTCTCTATATATATATATATATATATATATATATATATATATATATATATATATATATATATATATACATACATACACTCATACAAAAAAAGAAAATAAGTAGATTCCAAGTACAATGCTATAAACATTTAAAGCCTACTTCTGGACTTAATTTATATAACACTGTTTATGTATGTACTTTTTCTTAAATAAAATAAAGAATTTTTAAAAAATATTGAGACTAGAATCAAATCTTATTTATCGAGCCGACTGATTAAATTGCAAAGACACTATGCACAAACTGATCTATCGGATTTAGACTACGGCACCACGCGTACATTCATCTAGGTTACATGGATAACGTTCTCTATTTAAAACCAGAACACGTGTGTCTTCCAGCATAAACACGTCCATCAAAGAATGCGAAGGAAACCACGTAGAATTATCTGCAGGCTATCATGGGGAATTAAAATGTCAATTTATTTAGATCAAATAAATCGTCATTGGATCGTCCTTCACAAAGCTGTAAGAGACTACAGTGAATAGTCACTGACTGGAAAAATCACGACGTTCGAGCGAAAAACAAAATCTGAGAACAAGGATGCAAATGTAATGAATTGTTTTATTTTTGTTATAATGTATATCGTCATCATCAGCAGCAGCAGTAGTACTAGTAGTAGCTGTTCGGTTGCTGTAGATTTCATATACATTATTACCAAGAGTGATATTGGTTGACATAGTGTTTTACATATATTTTTACCGTTAAACCATCTAGGTAGACGTAGGCAGGATGGAACTTCATTACAGTCTTCAAAATCCTACATGTCAGTTTATTGACTTTGATAGGGATGAGGGCATTTATTTATGTATGAACATATTTCTTATGTATTAATTTATTACTATAATCATCAGCTGACCATTGCTTTCTCCCATGTCATATGCATAGTGTTTAATAATTGCATACCTTCCGGTATTTGGTTCTGTTTTTATTTGATTTTGATACAGGTTTTACTGTTGTGACGTCACTTTTCAGCCAGCTACTTCCACCACTTCGTCAAAATATTCAATACTCTATTGACTGTATGTGTTATAATACCTTGACTTTCTTCAGTCCAAAAGTCACTTTTCGTATTCATCAACTATAATAATAAAAGCAACATAGATATAAAAATAACCTGTTTCTGAATCGAAAGAAGCCACAATACAAATATACCACCATCAAAGATGTTACGCCATTGGCATTCCTGGCGAGATAACACACTGTGAGGAGTATGAATTTGAACCATTCTGTCTATTTAATAATACACAGGTTGAAAAGTTTTGTTAAACTCTGGCGCGGATATACGCTAGTGAAACCTCTTTGTTTGCTGTGTTAGTGTTCTGGAAATTTTTTTTTTTTCTTTTTTTAGTATTGTTGTCTCCGACGTAGAGGTGTTCTGAAGAAACAATTACACTGCACCAGTGCGCATGTAACTTTTATCTTTATATTTTAGCATTGTAGTATTCCTACATCAGTGTGTTGATACGTACAATATAAATCGCTAGCTCCCTTGTGTACATTATTTCGGAAAAAGACGAGTTGCAATTCGGTACAACATGAATTCAGGGATTCTAAGCTTGCATTATATAAATTTCTTAAAAACTACGGATCTATTTGGTTTTTAGTTAAATGACAAATAACTTAAATGTTGTTTACTTACAAAGTTGAAATCCTCTATATTCCTTTGTAATTTGTCGGTAAACATGCCAGACTGATGCAAATGTATCGGGTAATGTCTGATGTAATTGGATCACGTCACAATGAGTAATTGTGTTATACAGTTTGAACCACGCTCCTCACATATCATAGCCTTTCAGTATACGTAAGTGGAGTGATCTTATTTTATTAGGCATTTCCCCTTTGCAGAAAGCAGTTAGGTGTATCTTTTCCTAAACTTGTTTTTGGTCCATCGCTCGGCTAATATTAGCGCAATTTCAGTTTCGAGCTCCAGTTCGTGTACATTTCTTGCTTATGAAAACATTCTCATGTTTAAAAAAAAACTCTTGTAAACTGTGTGACCTTTTAAGGAAATACAAATACCATTGCCTGGAATACAGATCTCTTAAAATGGCATGTATTTTAATAAGAAAATCTAATTTGGTAAGAAGTTGGCTGACGTGTGCTTTACTAAAAACAAAAAAAAAACATTGTGACTGCACAGGACGTGATTCAGATGTTACACACCAATGTCTGTCAGACTATATCAACATAGAAACTAGGCGGCAAGTGAGAAATGAAAGGGATTTAACTAGAACAGGTAAATATTATGTTTGTATGTCGAGTTATATGCCCTTTAAGATCATTTATGTACATACTGACCATAAACCTAAATGCTTTGTAAAAATTAATTGCTTTTCCAATAAATAATTATCTAGATAGCAAAATCATGCAACTCTGTTGCAGTTCAGATAAATTGGATTGGAAAGGTAATAAAGTGAAGGAGTATAAACAAAGATATGACATGCTAGAAATCTGGACCTGTATTTCTTTCATTTTCATGCAAATTCCATAATTGATTAAATTTGAGGAGTTTATCAGATTGGAAACCTATAAAATTAAACATTTAGTTTTGATTCGATTTCCCTATATACGTATTGTTTTTCAACAGATCTTTAAACAAATCATTTATTGACTGAGGAGAGACATATGCAAAACAGTCATTCATAATGCACAATTTTCGTTTTAATTTTATTTTATTTTATTTTTTTATTTATGTTATACTACATGTATTTATGTTGGGTAGATATTGGTACGACATTTTTTAGATTAATAAAGATTACATTGTGTTTGTCGAAAATAAGGGTACTATCATAATAAGTATATTTATTTGAGTTCCTCTTCCTTGCTTTGCTAATGTTTCCACGGCTGGTATAGGACACTTATTGACTAACATTTGGATTGACATAGAATGTTTTGTCAGCTCTACATTTCTGAATAGCACAGTAATCTAAATCTCCAAATACTTTGTTGTTTTCAAAATAAACTATCTATACAAGTAATTTATTTATTCGCGTCCATTACATATATATTGGCATTAAGTATATTTTGCTTTCAAATCTAATTTAATGAATACATTAAAAACTCTAACCCCTTTTTAAAAAATATATTTTAATCATGTCAAATTAATGACTTCTAAAGAAAATAGGGGCTTGCAGCCTTATGCTACGAGGTACGAAAAGCCAACTGATACATAAAATGGAAGTAAATAGGCCATATATTCAAACTACCAATAAACTTTTCCCTGTTCATATGACGTACATCCATTGGATAGACTCATACGGTGGATATGTATATAAGCGCACGTCTAGTCGCCATAGGGCTAGGAAGTCTAAGCCAGTCAGATGTAAATATTTTTCTCATCGTGTTTACTATCTGTCTAATTATGTACTCATTCTTCTTGTATGTCGATATAGTTTTAAAATTTCGTAAAGATGATGACATGCTTCTACTTTTGAAAACATTAAATTATCATAAACAAAATCGTTAAAAGCAATATTAAAAAATAAGACGGGAAAAAGAAAACGATGATCATTTAGATTTTATTACATCGTATATAATCAAAAAAACTCTAATCTAATTCTGAACTCTAAATCCCTACATATTTGCAAGGATCTGTTTTCATTTAATGAGGAAATAACATCTAAGGAAGCAAAATGCTTGGACTTTATAATGAATTTCAGCTGTTAACTTATATGGAAATCAATGACAAATATACGGCCAGGCATTGAAACAACGCATTTAACTATTCCTGGTTATATAAATCCTAACTGACAAACTCATGCGGTCCAAATATCTAACTCTGTCCTTTTACACTGTTTGAAATTATAAACTTAAAAATTTAAATAGTGTAATAATATACTGAATCGTGTCGGCGCTTTTCATTTTTGCTACCATTCTTGGCTGGATTTTTGCATTGACTTACTCATCGTCTCATTCTAATTTCAAAGTGTATTGCACCACCTCTTTTGGGTTAGAATTTTTCCTCTTGGAATTGTTCCTGACCATATTCTCTGTTCTCACTTTGGTTACCATTCTTGACTTCTTACTTCATCTTGCAGGGCTACCTGGCATACTGCTAGTAGTAGCAGTTGTTATTGTGAATAGTGATGGCAGTAGTAGTACTAATAGTGGTGATGGTGGTGGTTGTGGTAAAGATAGTAGTAGAAGTAGTATGTGAGAGTGATAGTAGTATCAGTAGCGTTGATAATGGTGGTGGTTGTAGCATATATAGTGGTAGTAGTAGTAGTAATACATATTGATGCAAGTAGTAGTAGTTGCATCTGCAGTAGTAGTGGAAGTAATAGTCTTGGTAGTGGTAGTAATAGTAGTAGTGGTGGTGGTGATATAAGAAGAATAAGCAGCAGTTGCTATTACTGTAGTAGTAGTAATAGTAGCAGTAGCAGTAGTGGTAGTAATAATAGTAGTAGTAGTAGTTTTGGTGGTAAAAGAAGAACAAGTAACAGCGGCTGTTACTGTAGTAGTAGTAGTACTTCTCGTAGTATTAGTGGTGGTGGTAGAAGAAGAACTAGCAGCAGTTGATGTTGCTGTAGTAGTAAGAAGAAGAACAAGAGGATTGCTGTTTGACATGACGTTTCATGGTGGTGTTTTAGTAATTTGGCATATTATTCGTTTTCCTATCGGACGCTACCTCGTTGCCTGATAATTTTAAATAACTGGAGTACTTTTTTCCTGTTTTCCGAAAATATCAAGGAGACAAAACATATGATAACGTGAGACAGCGTCATATATGAATCACTATCGTTCCTCGTTCTTGCCAGAATGGGTACGACCGATAGGGTTTGGGCTGTACGAGTGACACAGGATGAACCTGGCCTACCCAGTCAATGGAGGATAGCTATACTCGCCACTTATCAGGAGAATATATACTTTTTAAGGGGAGGGGGGTGGGCTGGGCCGGAGGTAGAAGTCTTAAGTAGTATATATCATTATATATTTTTAATTGTCTCGGTATGACCGAGTTTGCTTAACAAAAGATTTTATCAACCAATGTACACAGATTGCTTGTCATATGTACAAATCACTTCGTTGTATAACTTAAAATATATTTATGGATCACATGCATACAGTTCTTGAAAGTTAACTTCAAATATTCCAGCTCCATAATAGGATTAGTCGAAACTTGGATGAAACGTATGTTACGTTATCCAACCCAGATCTGCCACAAAATGAATTGTTGTACATTTCTGTGTTCTATCGATGTACTACGGCACCATCGATCACAGAAATGAGTCACTAATTTCAAGCCGCATAATGATATTTACGCTTATATATATATATATATATATATATATATATATATATATATATATATATTACTCCAGTTGGATCCAGGAATATCACTCTACGCTCTGTTCTATTAAAATATATGTGCATCGATTTTCGTCAGAGGTATACCGTGTGACTATGTATGTACATGAGAGTTACTTACTGGGTCAAATTTCGAGTATGTCTGCCACGCTTGAATGTCTATATCTAGGTTACATCCTTCTCTAGAGGATGTGCGATTAGTCGAAAGGTTATGGGGCTTGGTGCATGCAGGTAAGTCGATGCGTGCCGCAACCAGCGGACCCGGGCTCGAAACTCAGTAGGGGACGAATTATAAACTCTCTGACCTGCACGATAATATTATTTTTCCATATATCATGCACTTGATATTATAACGAATCCTCCAGTACGATCCATTGAGAGCACTTTCTGCTCTCTCTGGTGTATATTTGTAACTTTGTATATATTAACTTCTATATGCCTTGTTTTTGTCAGAGGAATCCGGAGTGACTGTGTACTTAGATGATAGTTATTTACTGAGTCGCCATGTGAGTTTGTCTGCTACGCACTAATGCGTATATCCACGATTAGTTTCCATCCTATGGGGGATGTGCACAATCGCAAATCACGGGTGATAATCCGCAAAGCTCCATTATCACACATGTCCGCCTCTATGAGATTTCTTCGTTTCTCATGCATATGCAAAAACCTGTTTAGCCAATCACTACGAGCGCGAGTACATTTATCTCTCCATTGTGACCTAACATAACCTTCCACGCTTTTTGAATGAGCCAATCAAAATTTCTCTTCTAAGCCCAGTCACTTAATGGTCCATAAAACGGGTATATTCATTGATGTGTACGAGATTTTACATTGTGTTGTTGATGACGTCTTTCTGTTTATGCCTACTTATAGAAAACGAGAAAATCTCAGCACAGGCGGCCACGGGTGATAAATGAACCCATGGCTTGCGACGATGGGGGATGGGCGATTAGTCGAGAGGGTATACGGTTGATGCAAATGCAAAGCGATGGGTGCCGTAACCCACGGACCCGGGTTATAATCTCAGTAGGGGACAAATTAGGCGTTCTCTGTCCTGTATAATAATATTATTTCTCCATAACAACTCAAAAACATCGTGAATACTACGTGGTTCCCCGTATTTGGTAATATACGTTTCAAGCAAAGAGAGAGGCCACCCCACCAGGAAAATCCCAGGGTTATTTTTATTGTAACTGTTCTAAGTTATTCTTTGACTTGTAAAGAGGAAATCTACGGACGCATGTCTTGCCTACAGGATGTGATATAAAGAGCATTTACTATTTTGCAATAGAAGTAACAGTAATACGACTTACTAGGGTTTATGTAGACATTTCTACATACACGTCTAAGAGACTGGATGTTTGTTGTCAGTGAGCAATAACAATTGAAAGTAAGAAAATACAATTAGAGAAACTAAAGTTTATAAGAGTAGTAAGATGGTTGATGATTCGCAACCGACCACGTTAAGCTGCTGGAGCTACCTTATAGCGAAGGCTTTGCCCTAAAAATACGAGAATTTATAATAGTAGAAATAAAGAACTGGTAACTATGGTAACCATGAACCATAATACTACTTTTTCAGCTACTACCTTTTTCTGCTACTTGAACTTCGCTTATTGCACATTTTGTCTGACAAAAACGGCAACTGTAAAATGTGACCATTGCAAAAAAGAGAAGAAAATAGGAGAGATGGAAAAACTTGGAAAAGATAACGGAATTTATTTTTCTACACACCTATTTATATAGATACGGTATCGTAGAGCAGAATATAATTATTACTCAAAGGGAGACAAAAAGAAACAGGTACCAGTTAAATGATACATTTACTTTCTCTTTCGTTTTATGCATGATATACACTAAACTCTTAAAACTAGAATTTATTCCGCATTCTAAGAAAATCTAATATTTAGCGATAGTGTGTCTTATGTGCATGTGTTAACGAATATCCAAACTTAAAAAAATAATTATATTATAGTTGTTTGTCTGTCATCTCTCTGTAACTGTGTAAAATTAAGATTGTAAAGTACCACCGTCTTCAAAGCTTTCTTTCACACTCTAAAACATATATCGCAATGTTTATTTTCTATTCAGTTGGTTGCATATATTGTTTGTATATTTCATCTGCTTTTTCTGTTATGGTGTGTATGGTATTAGACTGATTGTTGAATCTATGCTTGAACAAATTACTTTTTTGTAGTTTCGAGACTTTGTTAGGTCTTTCACTATTATCCTGTACCATTGCAGTTGTTTTGGTGTCTACCAGATCTCTCCATTGGGATTTCCAACAGATCTATAAGAGTGTTTTACACCACTGAAATGTAATTATATTTAAGTCCAGTCACAGGAATATTTAATTACTTGTCTGGTAGGATTCCGTGTGCTATCATTTTTAAAATAGCTGAATGAAATTAGGATAATTAACTTATGCCTTCTACAAATTCCTATCGATATCTTAAATATCTTTTCCAAAGCATAATGTAACTGGCTATAAGAGCTAAGTTAATCGTTACATGGTGAATAGTGTTAACTATATTGCTTGTGTCACTTGCTATCAAGCTAGCACTCAATACATATTGAGGTAATCCCACCTGTAGCGTAAAGCTGAGTCGGAGGACAATAATAAGAAGCACTACTTATTTTTTTACAAAAAAAAACTGAAGTTCATTATCAAATTTCAACATATTCTCATACATCATCTAAAGCATACACCATAACGCATGTACTCTCTTTTGTTTTGTTTGCATGTTTCTTTCATTATATATATATATATATATATATATATATATATATATATATATATATATATGATCACCATCCTACAATTACCTTTAAACCTTTCATTATCCACGATGTCCGATATGTCATAGTAAACTATTGAATATCCACTATCTGTCTTATGGTTACATGGACCCTACGGACGCCCTTTGTACTATGTTGCACCTTTTTGCATCTCGTTTTGTTTTTCTTCTCTCTTTAACAACTGTCACATTTTACAGATTCCATATCTTTGTCCAGGGAAAATATAGAAAGCCGAAGTAGCTGAAACAGGCACTAGTTGAAAAAGTAGTAAGAAGATTAATGAATACCAATCAATTTCTTTCTACTGACCTACTTTCATATTTCTTAGGGCAAAGCTCTCTTTAGCTCCAGTAGCTGAATGGGAGTGAGAGGGAAACATTGACCATCTTACAATTTATAGGATCGCATGACATTCACAAAAAGAAATGTACGATACGTGGGCAGGATTTCTAACTGTACGGGATATGCAATCAGAGCGGCTTTGAACATGTTCATAGCACAAGAAAAGATATAAACCAGGTCCAATTTAATCAATCTAATTCTAAAAGATAGGTCTAGACGTAAGATATTTGATTGGTCGTTTCTAAGTTAGACTTAAATTTCAGCCATTCATATCTCTGGACTTTAGAATTAAGTTTAAGTTTAGACTTCAGTTCTCCTGGTGAAATCCAGTCAATGTCTTATGTTTTTCACGACAAAATTTCTTCAATCATTAAAATAGAAGAATCTGGTAAATATGGTACAATTGGTATTCAAGCTGATGGTCTATACAGCACCGCCAATGAATTTGTAATTAAAATACTAAAGTAATATTGGCCATGGAGAATTCGAAAGTCAATTCATTCTTTAAAGTAGTAAATTGGTTTGCAATTTGTTCCTTAGCTAGAGACAAAAAGAAGTCCATGAGAGATTTGATCTTACGACCGTCTTGTTCTAACTTACGCACATCAAACTTTTCCATGCAGGTGGATCTAGCCATGTAATAGAGATTCCTCAGCTTTCAAAATCCATCAAAGCTAACCATTATATCTGAAACTCGGCTTGTTTTGAGCAATACATAAATAAATAAAACTAAATAACTGAAATTGGCATGTTATAATTGTTCTAACCTCAGGTGTTAGGAACAACAGCTGTGTACATAATGACGGTGTGATTTTGACAGGCTCTCCACCCCTTACAACAAGATAAGTGTGTATGGACCGACCATTTAGATTCCAATCCCAAAGGAAATGCAAGAGATACAGCAATTCGTCTCAAAACCAGTTAACCGGCATTTCTTTACATCCCTGGCTTCAAAGATCTCGCTACACTAGTATCAGAAGTAAAGATGTTTGTGAATATGTATCAATCATTGAGTTTTAATGAAGCATCAATTTTTAAATGAACATTGCTGGAAATTTAGAACGTACAACTAATCTATAATTGAAGAAATCATTTGACCTTGTTGCATGTTAGAGGGTAACTAGTCTATACATTTTCTCAGTTTTACTTTGCCGTTATTTTTCTGAAGATCACAACAACCCAATTTTTGTGTCTAACATAACTGATTTACCGTTTAGCATGGACAAGGAAGACAAATATATGGACTCACACAGATGGACAAAGTAAATCCTAGCCGGCTTATTGACCAAAAAAGGAAATATTTTGAAAAGGACGGAACTCTTGAATAATGGCCATTATGCAAGGGTTGCCTCTTTTTCACAAATGAAGTGAATTGTAGAAAGCGTTATGAAACATGCTTTAAAAAAAAAGAAAACAAGTAGATATAAGAGGCTGTATGGGCATGGGACGGCTCACTCGACTCAGTCAACTCATACTCGAAGACAATAGCAATTTGCAGGTTGAACTAGGTTTAAAGACATTTTTAGCATTTTGCAATAAACTTAGGAAACAGTTTCTAGCCTTCGAAAGATACAACTATTGTTGAAAATGTAATATATATATATATATATATATATATATATATATATATATATATATATATATATATATATATATATATATATATATATTGTTACGGAATCATACCTTTTTATCTTTTTATAATGATTTAATTTACTAATTTATGATTTCTGTTTTAGTCTGAATAGGGGTTAGCATATCAGTATAGATACGACTAATGCTCGATCAATAAGTGGTCACATGATCAATTGCGCGGGAAATGAAGTCGACCTGGCTTTGTACTTTTTGGAAATCAACACTGAAAGGTCACTTTCCATACTACAATAACATTACGTTTACTCTTTAAGATTTTTAGTACACTAGACCTTTGGGTAAATGACGTGTAACCTAGTTCCTGATTGGTTCTTATAGGGTTGTGTTATTTTGAAATACCATATTATTAAAGACGGAGAAAGGACATTCCCTTTTAATTCTGCGCACTTAGTAAAGATATATAGGGAATAATCTTGGGAATTATGATTCTTTACAATTGCTTGATCGAAGAGAGGTTATTGAAATTATTCAGTTCAGTGTGGAATTTATTTAATTAGTAATTCATCTGAATTACTATACAGCTCCGTGGAATTATCGGACATTATTCTAAAACTTGTGAGATTCCAGACTTGCAAGGATTATTTTGGATTTTATCAGAACTTATCAGTTTCAACACATTGCAGGCTTTTTCATTCGGATTACCACATCCGGATTTTTTGGATTAACATCAGGAAGTAACTTTAAAACAATTTAGGACTTTTTAGGATATTCTATACAGTAAGTTATTTTAATTCTTTCACTTTGATTGTTTGTTGAACTATTTTAATTCATTTAATATTTTAGAAAATTAAAGTTTTGTATTTTAATCTTGAAAGCTTGTTTGTGTCTTTTATTCTGTTACATTACCCCTAGAGTCGTAACAGGATAAATTGGGGGCTCGTATTACGGGATTAGAAATTAGAATAATTTCGGGATCCGAATTTAAATATTTTGAAATTTAGATTTAATTAAATATTTTCGAAGTTTTAATATTTCAGAGATTTTGATACTTCGGAAAGTTTTCTTTTTGGGATTTGAATTTCATTGTTTGAAATTTTAGTGGTTTTTTGATTTCCAGATTAACAAAATAAAGAGAAACTAACAGGCTTTCATAATGACATCCATAGTGGAGAGTTTCTTAGCTGATCCTACCCAGGAGAAATTTGAGTCGTTAAAGAAGGACGAATTACTTGAAATTGCTCAACATTATAGTCTTACTGAAGCGAAGGCTTCCATGTTGAAGCAGGATATTAGAAGTATCTTGATTCAATATTTGGTACAATCAGGTATTTTTGAAGAGGGGGTTTCAAGTGGTAAGAAAAAATCTCCGTCTGGTTTGGGAAAGAAATTACAGATAGCTAAGGACATAGAGATTGAAAAGATCAAACTTCAATGGGAACAGATGCAGATGCAGGAAAGAAGGGAAGATAAGGAAAGGGAAATACAAAGGGAGGAAAAGGAAAAGATTAGAGAAAGGGAAGAAAGAAGGGAAGATACATTAAGAAATAATGAAAGAGAAATTCAGAAAGAATTAAGAGATAGGGAGGATAAAGTAAGAGATAATGAGATACAGCGGGGAATAGAGAAGGAAATAAGAGAAAATGAGGAAAGAGAGAGAGACAAAATTAGAGAATTTCAAAATCAAAATTCTGATAGAGAATTTAGACTAAGGGAATTAGAATTGACCAGCAAAGGGCATTCTCATGACAATCAGGGTTCATACTTTGATTTGGCCAAACATTTGAGACAGGTTCCCCCTTTTAGAGAAAAGGAGATAGACAAATATTTTCTCAGTTTTGAGAAAGTTGCCGAGAATCTGGAATGGCCAAAAGAGAAGTGGACCTCATTATTGCAGAGTGTGTTAACTGGCAAAGCTAGTGATGTTTATACTGCACTCTCATCTGAACAATCTGCTGATTATGAAGTGGTCAAAGAATACATTTTAAGAGCTTATGAGTTGGTACCTGAAACTCATCGTCAAAACTTTAGAGAATGTAAAAAGGAAACACATCAAACTCATGTAGAATTTGCTTGGGAAAAGAAACGTTTGTTTACAAGATGGTGTACATCTAAGAAGGTTGAAGGCAATTATGATAATCTTGAACAACTGGTATTGATTGAAGAATTCAAGAATTGTGTCAGTGATGATATTAAGGTGTATCTTAATGAGAAAGGAGTTGAGACTTTAGAAAAGGCAGCCATCACAGCTGATGAATATTCTTCAATACACAAGGTTCCATTGATAACTAAAACTTTTCCATCAACAATCTTATATTAAGAAATTATTTCAAACTCGTTCAGGAAATTTCAGATCTCAGGGTGATGTGATTGTAAAGAATCAAAATTCTGATAGGGAATATCAGAAAACCTTATCTCTGCCCACGTGTTCATATTGTAAGATGAAGGGACACGTTATTTCTGATTGCTTAAAGTTGCAATTTAGGCCTCAGAATTATAATAGAGCAGTTCCAAATGCTCTAGTTATCAAGAAGTCAAGGTCAGGGTCATTTATCAATAAGGATATTTGTATGGAGGCTAGCTTACCTCAGTCTGATTTTATAATGAAGGATTACGAACCATTCATGTCGAAGGGTTCTGTGTCACTTGTTGGTGACTTGGATAAGGCTACTCCTATTAAGATATTAAGAGATACAGGAGCTTCTCAGAGTCTATTGTTAGATAGTACTTTGCCGTTTTCTGAGAAGACTTCTACCTGTGAAAGTATATTAATACAGGGGGTAGATTGTGGATACGTTAATGTTCCTCTTCATTGTGTTAATTTGTCATCAGACTTAGTTTCGGGACCTGTGACCATAGGAGCAGTGGCTTCTTTGCCTATTAAGGGCATCCATTTATTACTAGGTAATGACCTAGCTAAAGATAAGGTCGTGGTAAATCCACTTGTAACTGACAAGCCTAGAATGGATCAATTAGTTGACCCTATTGAAGTAGAAATCCCTGGTTTATATCCGGCTTGTGCAGTTACTAGAGTTATGGCAAAGCGTACTCTTGAGAATGTTGTTGTTGAACAGGATGAATTTCCTTTAGCGGACACCTTTTTGGGTCAGGCTTTTCATGAGGTCACTTCTGCTCCTCAATCTGGTGTTGATAGTGATACTCTTTCAACTACTATGTCTCATAAAAATAGTCAGGGTGTAATAAGACAAGCACTAGATGTCTTACAACAGGGAGATTCGGATATCTCCTGTTTGTTTCAGGGGGCTTTGACTGAAACTGAAGCCACGCAAGAAGGTACTTGTTACTTCTTGACGAGTGAAGTCCTTGAACGGAAACAGAGATTGCTTAGGGTAATTGCTGGTGATGAGTGGTCAGTTGGTAAAATAGTAGTTCCTAGTTACTATCGTCAGGAATTACTTGGTGTAGTCCATGAAACGTCGTTGTCTGGTCGTTTAAGAATAAATGAGACGATGATAGGCAACCAATACTTGTCGGCGAAGTGTGCGTCTACAAGTTTGATAAAAGCTATTCCTTTGTGGAATATTAAAACTGAGACCATAGTGAGAGTTTTGGTCGGGTTCTTTACACTGATTGGTCTTTTGAAGCTGATACTATATCGGGCTTTAGAACGAATTATTGTAACATATTGTTATGAGATGGTATATAATTGGGAATTGTTGTGGAACAGGAAGGGAGTAGGTTGAAGGTTTCCAATTATTGTTGTTTGCTGCGAAGGGTCAGTGTAGGAGTTTTTTTAAATCAGATAATAGAGTATTAGTTTTGCTACCTATACCCCAAAAATCCTCTTTAGGTTAAGTATTTTGGTCCTTATACTACTGACAAAAGGTTAGGGAATTTAAATTATTATTAATACTTCTGGGAGGAGAAAGCAGAAACAACTTTGTCAAAATGTTAGAATGTTAGAACAATATGTAGATAGAGATAGCCATATAAATTATCGATTACTTTAGTAGTACCTGTCTCACACATTGAAGATTTGAATGAAGATGAGAAATCCGATAGGATGATTTGAAGTCACTACTGTTCGCACATACTACCGCCTGAGATTTACGAACTGAAATAGTTGATAGAAGAAAATAAATATTTATTTACAGACATTCTACACGAACCAAATAAAAGTGACTGGAGTTTACCATGTTTCAGTGCAGAAACAAAATTAACACTTTCCGTACATGTATAGAGCATAGAAAGTAAATAGAGTCACCGGGACATATTCATTTCCAGTTTCTAGACGGGATTGGAAATGACTAATACGTCGCAAGATATTGACCTATTGAAAAGATTCTACCAAATTTCACTTACGGAGAGAAAGAAAAATTTGCATTCACGACTCCAGAACTTTACCAATACAAAGTCGTATCATTTGGGATGAAGGTTCCCCAAGTTTCCAACGTCTGATGAATATAATAACATCCAAATAGAAATTGCGATGCATACATCGAAGATGTCATCATCTGCAACGACATGTGGCAAGATCTAATAGAACCATTCTTCAAGAGATTCAGCGAAGCGAACCTGATCATCAATATTAAAGTGACTTTTATCGTGCCAGTGTTACCTTTTCAGGGCATGATTGTGAGACATGGACAAATAAAATCAATAGAATCTAAGGTTACGGCTATTTCTTAGTAAAATTTAATCGATGATGTATTTTCATGTGTGTAATACACCGTTACACTGTTTTGTATACATGACTGTATCATGTATTCATATTTTTTTTTGATTTAATTACTTGTATGTTGGAAGTACATATTAATCCTTAATCCTTGCATAAATCCTTATTTTTTCCGTTGATGGATGAGGGTGTTACGGAATCATACCTTTTTACTTTTTTATAATGATTTAATTTACTAATTTATGATTTCTGTTTTAGTCTGAATAGGGGTTAGCATATCAGTATAGATACGACTAATGCTCGATCAATAAGTGGTCACATGATCAATTGCGCGGGAAATGAAGTCGACCTGGCTTTGTACTTTTTGGAAATCAACACTGAAAGGTCACTTTCCATACTACAATAACATTACGTTTACTCTTTAAGATTTTTAGTACACTAGACCTTTGGGTAAATGACGTGTAACCTAGTTCCTGATTGGTTCTTATAGGGTTGTGTTATTTTGAAATACCATATTATTAAAGACGGAGAAAGGACATTCCCTTTTAATTCTGCGCACTAAGTAAAGATATATAGGGAATAATCTTGGGAATTATGATTCTTTACAATTGCTTGATCGAAGAGAGGTTATTGAAATTATTCAGTTCAGTGTGGAATTTATTTAATTAGTAATTCATTAGAATTGCTATAAAGCTCCATGGAATTGTCGGACATTATTCTAAAACTTGTGAGATTCCAGACTTGCAAGGATTATTTTGGATTTTATCAGAACTTATCAGTTTCAACACATTGCGGGCTTTTTCATTCGGATTACCACATCCGGATTATTTGGATTAACATCAGGAAGTGAACTTTAAAACAATTTAGGACTTTTTAGGATATTCTATACAGTAAGTTATTTTAATTCTTTCACTTTGATTGTTTGTTGAACTATTTTAATTCATTTAATATTTTAGAAAGTTAAAGTTTTGTATTTTAATCTTGAAAGCTTGTTTGTGTCTTTTATTCTGTTACATTACCCCTAGAGTCGTAACAGGATAAATTGGGGGCTCGTATTACGGGATTAGAAATTAGAATAATTTCGGGATCCGAATTTAAATATTTTGAAATTTAGATTTAATTAAATATTTTCGAAGTTTTAATATTTCAGAGATTTTGATACTTCGGAAAGTTTTCTTTTTGGGATTTGAATTTCATTGTTTGAAATTTTAGTGGTTTTTTGATTTCCAGATTAACAAAATAAAGAGAAACTAACAGGCTTTCATAATGACATCCATAGTGGAGAGTTTCTTAGCTGATCCTACCCAGGAGAAATTTGAGTCGTTAAAGAAGGACGAATTACTTGAAATTGCTCAACATTATAGTCTTACTGAAGCGAAGGCTTCCATGTTGAAGCAGGATATTAGAAGTATCTTGATTCAATATTTGGTACAATCAGGTATTTTTGAAGAGGGGGTTTCAAGTGGTAAGAAAAAATCTCCGTCTGGTTTGGGAAAGAAATTACAGATAGCTAAGGACATAGAGATTGAAAAGATCAAACTTCAATGGGAACAGATGCAGATGCAGGAAAGAAGGGAAGATAAGGAAAGGGAAATACAAAGGGAGGAAAAGGAAAAGATTAGAGAAAGGGAAGAAAGAAGGGAAGATAAATTAAGAAATAATGAAAGAGAAATTCAGAAAGAATTAAGAGATAGGGAGGATAAAGTAAGAGATAATGAGATACAGCGGGGAATAGAGAAGGAAATAAGAGAAAATGAGGAAAGAGAGAGAGACAAAATTAGAGAATTTCAAAATCAAAATTCTGATAGAGAATTTAGACTAAGGGAATTAGAATTGACCAGCAAAGGGCATTCTCATGACAATCAGGGTTCATACTTTGATTTGGCCAAACATTTGAGACAGGTTCCCCCTTTTAGAGAAAAGGAGATAGACAAATATTTTCTCAGTTTTGAGAAAGTTGCCGAGAATCTGGAATGGACAAAAGAGAAGTGGACCTCATTATTGCAGAGTGTGTTAACTGGCAAAGCTAGTGATGTTTATACTGCACTCTCATCTGAACAATCTGCTGATTATGAAGTGGTCAAAGAATACATTTTAAGAGCTTATGAGTTGGTACCTGAAACTCATCGTCAAAACTTTAGAGAATGTAAAAAGGAAACACATCAAACTCATGTAGAATTTGCTTGGGAAAAGAAACGTTTGTTTACAAGATGGTGTACATCTAAGAAGGTTGAAGGCAATTATGATAATCTTGAACAACTGGTATTGATTGAAGAATTCAAGAATTGTGTCAGTGATGATATTAAGGTGTATCTTAATGAGAAAGGAGTTGAGACTTTAGAAAAGGCAGCCATCACAGCTGATGAATATTCTTCAATACACAAGGTTCCATTGATAACTAAAACTTTTCCATCAACAATCTTATATTAAGAAATTATTTCAAACTCGTTCAGGAAATTTCAGATCTCAGGGTGATGTGATTGTAAAGAATCAAAATTCTGATAGGGAATATCAGAAAACCTTATCTCTGCCCACGTGTTCATATTGTAAGATGAAGGGACACGTTATTTCTGATTGCTTAAAGTTGCAATTTAGGCCTCAGAATTATAATAGAGCAGTTCCAAATACTCTAGTTATCAAGAAGTCAAGGTCAGGGTCATTTATCAATAAGGATATTTGTATGGAGGCTAGCTTACCTCAGTCTGATTTTATAATGAAGGATTACGAACCATTCATGTCGAAGGGTTCTGTGTCACTTGTTGGTGACTTGGATAAGGCTACTCCTATTAAGATATTAAGAGATACAGGAGCTTCTCAGAGTCTATTGTTAGATAGTACTTTGCCGTTTTCTGAGAAGACTTCTACCTGTGAAAGTATATTAATACAGGGGGTAGATTGTGGATATGTTAATGTTCCTCTTCATTGTGTTAATTTGTCATCAGACTTAGTTTCGGGACCTGTGACCATAGGAGCAGTGGCTTCTTTGCCTATTAAGGGCATCCATTTATTACTAGGTAATGACCTAACTAAAGATAAGGTCGTGGTAAATCCACTTGTAACTGACAAGCCTAGAATGGATCAATTAGTTGACCCTATTGAAGTAGAAATCCCTGGTTTATATCCGGCTTGTGCAGTTACTAGAGTTATGGCAAAGCGTGCTCTTGAGAATGTTGTTGTTGAACAGGATGAATTTCCTTTAGCGGACACCTTTTTGGGTCAGGCTTTTCATGAGGTCACTTCTGCTCCTCAATCTGGTGTTGATAGTGATACTCTTTCAACTACTATGTCTCATAAAAATAGTCAGGGTGTAATAAGACAAGCACTAGATGTCTTACAACAGGGAGATTCGGATATCTCCTGTTTGTTTCAGGGGGCTTTGACTGAAACTGAAGCCACGCAAGAAGGTACTTGTTACTTCTTGACGAGTGAAGTCCTTGAACGGAAACAGAGATTGCTTAGGGTAATTGCTGGTGATGAGTGGTCAGTTGGTAAAATAGTAGTTCCTAGTTACTATCGTCAGGAATTACTTAGTGTAGTCCCTGAAACGTCGTTGTCTGGTCGTTTAAGAATAAATGAGACGATGATAGGCAACCAATACTTGTCGGCGAAGTGTGCGTCTACAAGTTTGATAAAAGCTATTCCTTTGTGGAATATTAAAACTGAGACCATAGTGAGAGTTTTGGTCGGGTTCTTTACACTGATTGGTCTTTTGAAGCTGATACTATATCGGGCTTTAGAACGAAGTATTGTAACATATTGTTATGAGATGGTATATAATTGGGAATTGTTGTGGAACAGGAAGGGAGTAGGTTGAAGGTTTCCAATTATTGTTGTTTGCTGCGAAGGGTCAGTGTAGGAGTTTTTTTAAATCAGATAATAGAGTATTAGTTTTGCTACCTATACCCCAAAAATCCTCTTTAGGTTAAGTATTTTGGTCCTTATACTACTGACAAAAGGTTAGGGAATTTAAATTATTATTAATACTTCTGGGAGGAGAAAGCAGAAACAACTTTGTCAAAATGTTAGAATGTTAGAACAATATGTAGATAGAGATAGCCATATAAATTATCGATTACTTTAGTAGTACCTGTCTCACACATTGAAGATTTGAATGAAGATGAGAAATCCGATAGGATGATTTGAAGTCACTACTGTTCGCACATACTACCGCCTGAGATTTACGAACTGAAATAGTTGATAGAAGAAAATAAATATTTATTTACAGACATTCTACACGAACCAAATAAAAGTGACTGGAGTTTACCATGTTTCAGTGCAGAAACAAAACTAACACTTTTCGTACCTGCGTACATGTGTAAAGTATAGAATGTAAATAGAGTCACCGGGACATATTCATTTCCAGTTTCTAGACAGGATTGGAAATGACTAATACGTCGCAAGATATTGACCTATTGCGAAGATTCTACAAAATTTCACTTACGGAGAGAAAGAAAAATTTGCATTCACGACTCCAGAACTTTACCAATACAAAGTCGTATCATTTGGGATGAAGGTTCCCCAAGTTTCCAACGTCTGATGAATATAATAACATCCAAATAGAAATTGCGATGCATACATCGATGATGTCATCATCTGCAACGACATGTGGCAAGATCTAATAGAACCATTCTTCAAGAGATTCAGCGAAGCGAACCTGATCATCAATATAAAAGTGACTTTTATCGTGCCAGTGTTACCTTTTCAGGGCATGATTGTGAGACATGGACAAATAAAATCAATAGAAGCTAAGGTTACGGCTATTTCTTAGTAAAATTTAATCGATGATGTATTTTCAAGTGTATAATACAACCGTTACACTGTTTTGTATACATTACTGTATCATGTATTCATTATTTTCTTTTTGATATAATTACTTGTATGTTGGAAGTACATATTAAAAAATAAGTTTTTATTGCATAAATCCTTATTTTTTCAGTTGATGGATGAGGGTGTTACGGAATCATACCTTTGTACCGTTTTATAATGATTTAATTTCCTAATTTATGATTTCTGTTTTAGTCTGAATAGGGGTTAGCATATCGGTATAGATACGACTAATGCTCGATCAATAAGTGGTCACATGATCAATTGCGCGGGAAATGAAGTCGACCTGGCTTTGTACTTTTTGGAAATTAACATTGAAAGGTCACTTTCCATACTACAATAACATTATGTTTACTCTTTAAGATTTTTAGTACGCTAGACCTTTGGGTAAATGACGCGTAACCTAGTTCCTGATTGGTTCTTAGAGGGTTGTGTTATTTTGAAATACCATATTATTAAAGACGGAGAAAGGACATTCCCTTTTAATTCTGCGCACTTAGTAAAGATATATAGGGAATAATCTTGGGAATTATCATTCTTTACAATTGCTTGATCGAAGAGAGGTTATTGAAATTATTCAGTTCAGTGTGTAATTTATTTAATTAGTAATTCATCTGAATTACCATACAGCTCCGTGGAATTATCGGACATTATTCTAAAACTTGTGAGATTCCAGACTTGCAAGGATTATTTTGGATTTAATCAGAACTTATCAGTTTCAGCACAGTACAGGTTATTTTCATTCGGAATACTTCATCCGGATTACTCGGATTAACATCAGGAAGTGAACTTTAAAACAATTTAGGACTTTTTAGGATATTCTATACTGTAAGTTATTTTAATTCTTTCACTTTGATTGTTTGTTGAACTATTTTAATTCTTTTAATATTTTAGAAATTAAAGTTTTGCATTTTAATCTTGAAAGCTTGTTTGTGTCTTTTATTCTGTTACATTACCCCTAGAGTCGTAACAGGATAAATTGGGGGCTCGTATTACGCGATTAGAAATTAGAATAATTTCGGGATCCGAATTTAAATATTTTGAAATTTAGATTTAATTAAATATTTTCAAAGTTTTAATATTTCAGAGATTTTGATACTTCGGAAAGTTTTCTTTTTGGGATTTGAATTTCATTGTTTGAAATTTTAGTGGTTTTTTGATTTCCAGATTAAGAAATAAAGAGAAACTAACAGGCTTTCATAATGACATCCAGAGTAGAGATGCAGATGCAGGAAAGAAGGGAAGATAAGGAAAGGGAAAGGGAGGAAAAGGAAAAGATTAGGGAAAGGGAGGAAAAGGAAAAGATTAGGGAAAGGGAAGAAAGAAGGGAAGATAAATTAAGAGAGGGAGAAATTCAGAAGGAATTAAGAGAAAGAGAAATTCAGATGGAATTAAGAGATAGGGAGGATAAAGTAAGAGATAATGAGATCCAAAGGGGAATAGAGAAGGAATTAAGAGAAAGAGAAGATAAATTAAGAGATAATGAGGAAAGAAAGAGAGAGACAAAGTTAGAGAATTTCAGAATCAAAATTCTGATAGAGAATTTAGACTAAGGGAATTAGAATTGACCAGCAAAGGGCACTCTCATGGCAATCAGGGTTCATACTTTGATTTGGCCAAACATTTGAGACAGGTTCCCCCTTTTAGAGAAAAGGAGATAGACAAATATTTTCTCAGTTTTGAGAAAATTGCCGAGAATCTGGAATGGCCAAAAGAGAAGTGGACCTCATTATTGCAGAGTGTGTTAACTGGCAAAGCTAGTGATGTTTATACTGCACTCTCATCTGAACAATCTGCTGATTATGAAGTGGTCAAAGAATACATTTTAAGAGCTTATGAGTTGGTACCTGAAACTCGTCGTCAAAACTTTAGAGAATGTAAAAAGGAAACACATCAAACTCATGTAGAATTTGCTTGGGAAAGAAACGTTTGTTTACAAGATGGTGTACATCTAAGAAGGTTGAAGGCAATTATGATAATCTTGAACAACTGGTATTGATTGAAGATTTCAAGAATTGTGTCAGTGATAATATTAAGATGTATCTTAATGAGAAAGGAGTTGAGACTTTAGAAAAGGCAGCCATCACAGCTGATGAATATTTTTCAATACACAAGGTTCCATTGATAACTAAAACTTTTCCTCAACAATCTTATGTTAAGAAATTATTTCAAACTCGTTCAGGAAATTTCAGACCTCAGGGTGATGTGATTGTAAAGAATCAAACTTCTGATAGGGAATATCAGAAAACCTTATCTCTGCCCACGTGTTCATATTGTAAGATGAAGGGACACGTTATTTCTGATTGCTTAAAGTTGCAATTTAGGCCTCAGAATTATAATAGAGCAGTTCCAAATGCTCTAGTTATTAAGAAGTCAAGGTCAGGGTCATTTATCAATGAGAATGATATTTGTTTAGAGGCTAGCTTACCTCAGTCTGATTTTATAATGAAGAATTACGAACCATTCATGTCGAAGGGTTCTGTGTCACTTGTTGGTGACTTGGATAAGGCTACTCCTATTAAGATATTAAGAGATACAGGAGCTTCTCAGAGTCTATTGTTAGATAGTACTTTGCCGTTTTCTGAGAAGTCTTCTACTAGTGAAAGTATATTAATACAGGTGGTAGATTGTGGATATGTTAATGTCCCTCTTCATTGTGTTAATTTGTCATCAGACTTAGTTTCGGGACCTGTGACCATTGGAGCAGTGGCTTCTTTGCCTATTAAGGGCATCCATTTATTACTAGGTAATGACCTAGCTAAAGATAAGGTCGTGGTTAATCCACTTGTAACTAGCAAGCTTAGTATGGATCAACGAGTTGATCATATTGAAGTAGAAATCCCTGGTTTAAATCCAGCTTGTGAAGTTACTAGAGCTATGGCAAAGTATGCTCTTGAGAATATTGTTGTTGAACAGGATGTATTTCCTTTAGCGGACACCTTTGTGGGTCAGGCTTTTCATCAGGTCACTTCTGCTCCTCAATCTAGTATTGATAGTGATACTCTTTCAACTACTATGTCTCATAAAAATAGTCAGGGTGTAATAAGACAAGCACTAGATGTCTTACAACAGGGAGATTCGGATATCTCCTGTTTGTTTCAGGGGGCTATGACTGAAATTGAAGCCACGCAAGAAGGTACTTGTTACTTCTTGACGAGTGAAGTCCTTGAACGGAAACAGAGATTGCTTAGGGTAATTGCTGGTGACGAGTGGTCAGTTGGTAAAATAGTAGTTCCTAGATACTATCGTCGGGAATTACTTAGTGTAGTCCATGAAACGTCGTTGTCTGGTCGTTTAGGAATAAATGAGACGATGTTAGGCAACCAATACTTGTCGGCGAAGTGTGCGTCTGCAAGTTTTATAAAAGCTATTCTTTGTGGAATATTAAAACTGAGACCATAGTGAGAGTTTTGGTCGGGTTCTTCACACTGTTTGGTCTTCTGAAGCTGATACTATATCAGGCTTTAGAACGAATTATTGTAACATATTGTTATGAGATGGTATATAATTGGGAATTGTTGTGGAACAGGAAGGGAGTAGGTTGAAGGTCTCCAATTATTGTTGTTTGCTGCGAGGGGTCAGTGTAGGAGTTTTTTTTAAATCAGATAATAGAGTATTAGTTTTGCTACCTATACCCCAAAAATCCTCTTTAGGTTAAGTATTTTGGTCCTTATACTACTGACAAAAGGTTAGGGAATTGAAATTATTATTAATACTTCTGGGAGGAGAAAGCAGAAACAACTTTGTCAAAATGTTAGAATGTTAGAACAATATGTAGATAGAAATAGCCATATAAATTATCGATTACTTTAGTAGTACTTGTCTCACACATTGAAGATTTGGAAGATGAGAAATCCGATAGGATGATTTGAAGTCGCTACTCTTCGCACATACTGCCGCCTGAGATTTACGAACTGAAATAGTGAAATAGTTGATAGAAGAAAATGAATATTTATTTACAGACATTCTACACGAACCAAATAAAAGTGACTGGAGTTTACCATGTTTCAGTGCAGAAACAAACTAACACTTTTCGTACCTGCGTACATGTGTAAAGTATAGAATGTAAATAGAGTCACCGGGACATATTCATTTCCAGTTTCTAGACAGGATTGGAAATGACTAATACGTCGCAAGATATTGACCTATTGCGAAGATTCTACAAAATTTCACTTACGGAGAGAAAGAAAAATTTGCATTCACGACTCCAGAACTTTACCAATACAAAGTCGTATCATTTGGGATGAAGGTTCCCCAAGTTTCCAACGTCTGATGAATATAATAACATCCAAATAGAAATTGCGATGCATACATCGATGATGTCATCATCTGCAACGACATGTGGCAAGATCTAATAGAACCATTCTTCAAGAGATTCAGCGAAGCGAACCTGATCATCAATATAAAAGTGACTTTTATCGTGCCTGTGTTACCTTTTCAGGGCATGATTGTGAGACATGGACAAATAAAATCAATAGAAGCTAAGGTTACGGCTATTTCTTAGTAAAATTTAATCGATGATGTATTTTCAAGTGTATAATACAACCGTTACACTGTTTTGTATACATTACTGTATCATGTATTCATTTATTTTCTTTTTGATATAATTACTTGTATGTTGGAAGTACATATTAAAAAAATAAGTTTTTATTGCATAAATTCTTATTTTTTCAGTTGATGGATGAGGGTGTTACGGAATCATACCTTTGTACCGTTTTATAATGATTTAATTTCCTAATTTATGATTTCTGTTTTAGTCTGAATAGGGGTTAGCATATCGGTATAGATACGACTAATGCTCGATCAATAAGTGGTCACATGATCAATTGCGCGGGAAATGAAGTCGACCTGGCTTTGTACTTTTTGGAAATTAACATTGAAAGGTAACTTTCCATACTACAATAACATTATGTTTACTCTTTAAGATTTTTAGTACGCTAGACCTTTGGGTAAATGACGCGTAACCTAGTTCCTGATTGGTTCTTAGAGGGTTGTGTTATTTTGAAATACCATATTATTAAAGACGGAGAAAGGACATTCCCTTTTAATTCTGCGCACTTAGTAAAGATATATAGGGAATAATCTTGGGAATTATCATTCTTTACAATTGCTTGATCGAAGAGAGGTTATTGAAATTATTCAGTTCAGTGTGTAATTTATTTAATTAGTAATTCATCTGAATTACCATACAGCTCCGTGGAATTATCGGACATTATTCTAAAACTTGTGAGATTCCAGACTTGCAAGGATTATTTTGGATTTAATCAGAACTTATCAGTTTCAGCACAGTACAGGTTATTTTCATTCGGAATACTTCATCCGGATTACTCGGATTAACATCAGGAAGTGAACTTTAAAACAATTTAGGACTTTTTAGGATATTCTATACTGTAAGTTATTTTAATTCTTTCACTTTGATTGTTTGTTGAACTATTTTAATTCTTTTAATATTTTAGGAAATTAAAGTTTTGCATTTTAATCTTGAAAGCTTGTTTGTGTCTTTTATTCTGTTACATTACCCCTAGAGTCGTAACAGGATAAATTGGGGGCTCGTATTACGCGATTAGAAATTAGAATAATTTCGGGATCCGAATTTAAATATTTTGAAATTTAGATTTAATTAAATATTTTCAAAGTTTTAATATTTCAGAGATTTTGATACTTCGGAAAGTTTTCTTTTTGGGATTTGAATTTCATTGTTTGAAATTTTAGTGGTTTTTTGATTTCCAGATTAAGAAATAAAGAGAAACTAACAGGCTTTCATAATGACATCCAGAGTAGAGATGCAGATGCAGGAAAGAAGGGAAGATAAGGAAAGGGAAAGGGAGGAAAAGGAAAAGATTAGGGAAAGGGAGGAAAAGGAAAAGATTAGGGAAAGGGAAGAAAGAAGGGAAGATAAATTAAGAGAGGGAGAAATTCAGAAGGAATTAAGAGAAAGAGAAATTCAGATGGAATTAAGAGATAGGGAGGATAAAGTAAGAGATAATGAGATCCAAAGGGGAATAGAGAAGGAATTAAGAGAAAGAGAAGATAAATTAAGAGATAATGAGGAAAGAAAGAGAGAGACAAAGTTAGAGAATTTCAGAATCAAAATTCTGATAGAGAATTTAGACTAAGGGAATTAGAATTGACCAGCAAAGGGCACTCTCATGGCAATCAGGGTTCATACTTTGATTTGGCCAAACATTTGAGACAGGTTCCCCCTTTTAGAGAAAAGGAGATAGACAAATATTTTCTCAGTTTTGAGAAAATTGCCGAGAATCTGGAATGGCCAAAAGAGAAGTGGACCTCATTATTGCAGAGTGTGTTAACTGGCAAAGCTAGTGATGTTTATACTGCACTCTCATCTGAACAATCTGCTGATTATGAAGTGGTCAAAGAATACATTTTAAGAGCTTA
Source organism: Margaritifera margaritifera (assembly GCA_029931535.1). Lineage (NCBI taxonomy): Eukaryota > Metazoa > Mollusca > Bivalvia > Unionida > Margaritiferidae > Margaritifera > Margaritifera margaritifera. The sequence continues at coordinate 2,773,368 of JAQPZY010001661.1, read as the reverse complement.
TGAGTTGGTACCTGAAACTCGTCGTCAAAACTTTAGAGAATGTAAAAAGGAAACACATCAAACTCATGTAGAATTTGCTTGGGAAAGAAACGTTTGTTTACAAGATGGTGTACATCTAAGAAGGTTGAAGGCAATTATGATAATCTTGAACAACTGGTATTGATTGAAGATTTCAAGAATTGTGTCAGTGATAATATTAAGATGTATCTTAATGAGAAAGGAGTTGAGACTTTAGAAAAGGCAGCCATCACAGCTGATGAATATTTTTCAATACACAAGGTTCCATTGATAACTAAAACTTTTCCTCAACAATCTTATGTTAAGAAATTATTTCAAACTCGTTCAGGAAATTTCAGACCTCAGGGTGATGTGATTGTAAAGAATCAAACTTCTGATAGGGAATATCAGAAAACCTTATCTCTGCCCACGTGTTCATATTGTAAGATGAAGGGACACGTTATTTCTGATTGCTTAAAGTTGCAATTTAGGCCTCAGAATTATAATAGAGCAGTTCCAAATGCTCTAGTTATTAAGAAGTCAAGGTCAGGGTCATTTATCAATGAGAATGATATTTGTTTAGAGGCTAGCTTACCTCAGTCTGATTTTATAATGAAGAATTACGAACCATTCATGTCGAAGGGTTCTGTGTCACTTGTTGGTGACTTGGATAAGGCTACTCCTATTAAGATATTAAGAGATACAGGAGCTTCTCAGAGTCTATTGTTAGATAGTACTTTGCCGTTTTCTGAGAAGTCTTCTACTAGTGAAAGTATATTAATACAGGTGGTAGATTGTGGATATGTTAATGTCCCTCTTCATTGTGTTAATTTGTCATCAGACTTAGTTTCGGGACCTGTGACCATTGGAGCAGTGGCTTCTTTGCCTATTAAGGGCATCCATTTATTACTAGGTAATGACCTAGCTAAAGATAAGGTCGTGGTTAATCCACTTGTAACTAGCAAGCTTAGTATGGATCAACGAGTTGATCATATTGAAGTAGAAATCCCTGGTTTAAATCCAGCTTGTGAAGTTACTAGAGCTATGGCAAAGTATGCTCTTGAGAATATTGTTGTTGAACAGGATGTATTTCCTTTAGCGGACACCTTTGTGGGTCAGGCTTTTCATCAGGTCACTTCTGCTCCTCAATCTAGTATTGATAGTGATACTCTTTCAACTACTATGTCTCATAAAAATAGTCAGGGTGTAATAAGACAAGCACTAGATGTCTTACAACAGGGAGATTCGGATATCTCCTGTTTGTTTCAGGGGGCTATGACTGAAATTGAAGCCACGCAAGAAGGTACTTGTTACTTCTTGACGAGTGAAGTCCTTGAACGGAAACAGAGATTGCTTAGGGTAATTGCTGGTGACGAGTGGTCAGTTGGTAAAATAGTAGTTCCTAGATACTATCGTCGGGAATTACTTAGTGTAGTCCATGAAACGTCGTTGTCTGGTCGTTTAGGAATAAATGAGACGATGTTAGGCAACCAATACTTGTCGGCGAAGTGTGCGTCTGCAAGTTTTATAAAAGCTATTCTTTGTGGAATATTAAAACTGAGACCATAGTGAGAGTTTTGGTCGGGTTCTTCACACTGTTTGGTCTTCTGAAGCTGATACTATATCAGGCTTTAGAACGAATTATTGTAACATATTGTTATGAGATGGTATATAATTGGGAATTGTTGTGGAACAGGAAGGGAGTAGGTTGAAGGTCTCCAATTATTGTTGTTTGCTGCGAGGGGTCAGTGTAGGAGTTTTTTTTAAATCAGATAATAGAGTATTAGTTTTGCTACCTATACCCCAAAAATCCTCTTTAGGTTAAGTATTTTGGTCCTTATACTACTGACAAAAGGTTAGGGAATTGAAATTATTATTAATACTTCTGGGAGGAGAAAGCAGAAACAACTTTGTCAAAATGTTAGAATGTTAGAACAATATGTAGATAGAAATAGCCATATAAATTATCGATTACTTTAGTAGTACTTGTCTCACACATTGAAGATTTGGAAGATGAGAAATCCGATAGGATGATTTGAAGTCGCTACTCTTCGCACATACTGCCGCCTGAGATTTACGAACTGAAATAGTGAAATAGTTGATAGAAGAAAATGAATATTTATTTACAGACATTCTACACGAACCAAATAAAAGTGACTGGAGTTTACCATGTTTCAGTGCAGAAACAAACTAACACTTTTCGTACCTGCGTACATGTGTAAAGTATAGAATGTAAATAGAGTCACCGGGACATATTCATTTCCAGTTTCTAGACAGGATTGGAAATGACTAATACGTCGCAAGATATTGACCTATTGCGAAGATTCTACAAAATTTCACTTACGGAGAGAAAGAAAAATTTGCATTCACGACTCCAGAACTTTACCAATACAAAGTCGTATCATTTGGGATGAAGGTTCCCCAAGTTTCCAACGTCTGATGAATATAATAACATCCAAATAGAAATTGCGATGCATACATCGATGATGTCATCATCTGCAACGACATGTGGCAAGATCTAATAGAACCATTCTTCAAGAGATTCAGCGAAGCGAACCTGATCATCAATATAAAAGTGACTTTTATCGTGCCTGTGTTACCTTTTCAGGGCATGATTGTGAGACATGGACAAATAAAATCAATAGAAGCTAAGGTTACGGCTATTTCTTAGTAAAATTTAATCGATGATGTATTTTCAAGTGTATAATACAACCGTTACACTGTTTTGTATACATTACTGTATCATGTATTCATTTATTTTCTTTTTGATATAATTACTTGTATGTTGGAAGTACATATTAAAAAAATAAGTTTTTATTGCATAAATTCTTATTTTTTCAGTTGATGGATGAGGGTGTTACGGAATCATACCTTTGTACCGTTTTATAATGATTTAATTTCCTAATTTATGATTTCTGTTTTAGTCTGAATAGGGGTTAGCATATCGGTATAGATACGACTAATGCTCGATCAATAAGTGGTCACATGATCAATTGCGCGGGAAATGAAGTCGACCTGGCTTTGTACTTTTTGGAAATTAACATTGAAAGGTAACTTTCCATACTACAATAACATTATGTTTACTCTTTAAGATTTTTAGTACGCTAGACCTTTGGGTAAATGACGCGTAACCTAGTTCCTGATTGGTTCTTAGAGGGTTGTGTTATTTTGAAATACCATATTATTAAAGACGGAGAAAGGACATTCCCTTTTAATTCTGCGCACTTAGTAAAGATATATAGGGAATAATCTTGGGAATTATCATTCTTTACAATTGCTTGATCGAAGAGAGGTTATTGAAATTATTCAGTTCAGTGTGTAATTTATTTAATTAGTAATTCATCTGAATTACCATACAGCTCCGTGGAATTATCGGACATTATTCTAAAACTTGTGAGATTCCAGACTTGCAAGGATTATTTTGGATTTAATCAGAACTTATCAGTTTCAGCACAGTACAGGTTATTTTCATTCGGAATACTTCATCCGGATTACTCGGATTAACATCAGGAAGTGAACTTTAAAACAATTTAGGACTTTTTAGGATATTCTATACTGTAAGTTATTTTAATTCTTTCACTTTGATTGTTTGTTGAACTATTTTAATTCTTTTAATATTTTAGGAAATTAAAGTTTTGCATTTTAATCTTGAAAGCTTGTTTGTGTCTTTTATTCTGTTACATTACCCCTAGAGTCGTAACAGGATAAATTGGGGGCTCGTATTACGCGATTAGAAATTAGAATAATTTCGGGATCCGAATTTAAATATTTTGAAATTTAGATTTAATTAAATATTTTCAAAGTTTTAATATTTCAGAGATTTTGATACTTCGGAAAGTTTTCTTTTTGGGATTTGAATTTCATTGTTTGAAATTTTAGTGGTTTTTTGATTTCCAGATTAAGAAATAAAGAGAAACTAACAGGCTTTCATAATGACATCCAGAGTAGAGATGCAGATGCAGGAAAGAAGGGAAGATAAGGAAAGGGAAAGGGAGGAAAAGGAAAAGATTAGGGAAAGGGAGGAAAAGGAAAAGATTAGGGAAAGGGAAGAAAGAAGGGAAGATAAATTAAGAGAGGGAGAAATTCAGAAGGAATTAAGAGAAAGAGAAATTCAGATGGAATTAAGAGATAGGGAGGATAAAGTAAGAGATAATGAGATCCAAAGGGGAATAGAGAAGGAATTAAGAGAAAGAGAAGATAAATTAAGAGATAATGAGGAAAGAAAGAGAGAGACAAAGTTAGAGAATTTCAGAATCAAAATTCTGATAGAGAATTTAGACTAAGGGAATTAGAATTGACCAGCAAAGGGCACTCTCATGGCAATCAGGGTTCATACTTTGATTTGGCCAAACATTTGAGACAGGTTCCCCCTTTTAGAGAAAAGGAGATAGACAAATATTTTCTCAGTTTTGAGAAAATTGCCGAGAATCTGGAATGGCCAAAAGAGAAGTGGACCTCATTATTGCAGAGTGTGTTAACTGGCAAAGCTAGTGATGTTTATACTGCACTCTCATCTGAACAATCTGCTGATTATGAAGTGGTCAAAGAATACATTTTAAGAGCTTATGAGTTGGTACCTAAACTCGTCGTCAAAACTTTAGAGAATGTAAAAAGGAAACACATCAAACTCATGTAGAATTTGCTTGGGAAAGAAACGTTTGTTTACAAGATGGTGTACATCTAAGAAGGTTGAAGGCAATTATGATAATCTTGAACAACTGGTATTGATTGAAGATTTCAAGAATTGTGTCAGTGATAATATTAAGATGTATCTTAATGAGAAAGGAGTTGAGACTTTAGAAAAGGCAGCCATCACAGCTGATGAATATTTTTCAATACACAAGGTTCCATTGATAACTAAAACTTTTCCTCAACAATCTTATGTTAAGAAATTATTTCAAACTCGTTCAGGAAATTTCAGACCTCAGGGTGATGTGATTGTAAAGAATCAAACTTCTGATAGGGAATATCAGAAAACCTTATCTCTGCCCACGTGTTCATATTGTAAGATGAAGGGACACGTTATTTCTGATTGCTTAAAGTTGCAATTTAGGCCTCAGAATTATAATAGAGCAGTTCCAAATGCTCTAGTTATTAAGAAGTCAAGGTCAGGGTCATTTATCAATGAGAATGATATTTGTTTAGAGGCTAGCTTACCTCAGTCTGATTTTATAATGAAGAATTACGAACCATTCATGTCGAAGGGTTCTGTGTCACTTGTTGGTGACTTGGATAAGGCTACTCCTATTAAGATATTAAGAGATACAGGAGCTTCTCAGAGTCTATTGTTAGATAGTACTTTGCCGTTTTCTGAGAAGTCTTCTACTAGTGAAAGTATATTAATACAGGTGGTAGATTGTGGATATGTTAATGTCCCTCTTCATTGTGTTAATTTGTCATCAGACTTAGTTTCGGGACCTGTGACCATTGGAGCAGTGGCTTCTTTGCCTATTAAGGGCATCCATTTATTACTAGGTAATGACCTAGCTAAAGATAAGGTCGTGGTTAATCCACTTGTAACTAGCAAGCTTAGTATGGATCAACGAGTTGATCATATTGAAGTAGAAATCCCTGGTTTAAATCCAGCTTGTGAAGTTACTAGAGCTATGGCAAAGTATGCTCTTGAGAATATTGTTGTTGAACAGGATGTATTTCCTTTAGCGGACACCTTTGTGGGTCAGGCTTTTCATCAGGTCACTTCTGCTCCTCAATCTAGTATTGATAGTGATACTCTTTCAACTACTATGTCTCATAAAAATAGTCAGGGTGTAATAAGACAAGCACTAGATGTCTTACAACAGGGAGAGTCGGATATCTCCTGTTTGTTTCAGGGGGCTATGACTGAAATTGAAGCCACGCAAGAAGGTACTTGTTACTTCTTGACGAGTGAAGTCCTTGAACGGAAACAGAGATTGCTTAGGGTAATTGCTGGTGACGAGTGGTCAGTTGGTAAAATAGTAGTTCCTAGATACTATCGTCGGGAATTACTTAGTGTAGTCCATGAAACGTCGTTGTCTGGTCGTTTAGGAATAAATGAGACGATGTTAGGCAACCAATACTTGTCGGCGAAGTGTGCGTCTGCAAGTTTTATAAAAGCTATTCTTTGTGGAATATTAAAACTGAGACCATAGTGAGAGTTTTGGTCGGGTTCTTCACACTGTTTGGTCTTCTGAAGCTGATACTATATCAGGCTTTAGAACGAATTATTGTAACATATTGTTATGAGATGGTATATAATTGGGAATTGTTGTGGAACAGGAAGGGAGTAGGTTGAAGGTCTCCAATTATTGTTGTTTGCTGCGAGGGGTCAGTGTAGGAGTTTTTTTTAAATCAGATAATAGAGTATTAGTTTTGCTACCTATACCCCAAAAATCCTCTTTAGGTTAAGTATTTTGGTCCTTATACTACTGACAAAAGGTTAGGGAATTGAAATTATTATTAATACTTCTGGGAGGAGAAAGCAGAAACAACTTTGTCAAAATGTTAGAATGTTAGAACAATATGTAGATAGAAATAGCCATATAAAGTATCGATTACTTTAGTAGTACTTGTCTCACACATTGAAGATTTGGAAGATGAGAAATCCGATAGGATGATTTGAAGTCGCTACTCTTCGCACATACTGCCGCCTGAGATTTACGAACTGAAATAGTGAAATAGTTGATAGAAGAAAATGAATATTTATTTACAGACATTCTACACGAACCAAATAAAAGTGACTGGAGTTTACCATGTTTCAGTGCAGAAACAAACTAACACTTTTCGTACCTGCGTACATGTGTAAAGTATAGAATGTAAATAGAGTCACCGGGACATATTCATTTCCAGTTTCTAGACAGGATTGGAAATGACTAATACGTCGCAAGATATTGACCTATTGCGAAGATTCTACAAAATTTCACTTACGGAGAGAAAGAAAAATTTGCATTCACGACTCCAGAACTTTACCAATACAAAGTCGTATCATTTGGGATGAAGGTTCCCCAAGTTTCCAACGTCTGATGAATATAATAACATCCAAATAGAAATTGCGATGCATACATCGATGATGTCATCATCTGCAACGACATGTGGCAAGATCTAATAGAACCATTCTTCAAGAGATTCAGCGAAGCGAACCTGATCATCAATATAAAAGTGACTTTTATCGTGCCTGTGTTACCTTTTCAGGGCATGATTGTGAGACATGGACAAATAAAATCAATAGAAGCTAAGGTTACGGCTATTTCTTAGTAAAATTTAATCGATGATGTATTTTCAAGTGTATAATACAACCGTTACACTGTTTTGTATACATTACTGTATCATGTATTCATTTATTTTCTTTTTGATATAATTACTTGTATGTTGGAAGTACATATTAAAAAAATAAGTTTTTATTGCATAAATTCTTATTTTTTCAGTTGATGGATGAGGGTGTTACGGAATCATACCTTTGTACCGTTTTATAATGATTTAATTTCCTAATTTATGATTTCTGTTTTAGTCTGAATAGGGGTTAGCATATCGGTATAGATACGACTAATGCTCGATCAATAAGTGGTCACATGATCAATTGCGCGGGAAATGAAGTCGACCTGGCTTTGTACTTTTTGGAAATTAACATTGAAAGGTCACTTTCCATACTACAATAACATTATGTTTACTCTTTAAGATTTTTAGTACGCTAGACCTTTGGGTAAATGACGCGTAACCTAGTTCCTGATTGGTTCTTAGAGGGTTGTGTTATTTTGAAATACCATATTATTAAAGACGGAGAAAGGACATTCCCTTTTAATTCTGCGCACTTAGTAAAGATATATAGGGAATAATCTTGGGAATTATCATTCTTTACAATTGCTTGATCGAAGAGAGGTTATTGAAATTATTCAGTTCAGTGTGTAATTTATTTAATTAGTAATTCATCTGAATTACCATACAGCTCCGTGGAATTATCGAACATTATTCTAAAACTTGTGAGATTCCAGACTTGCAAGGATTATTTTGGATTTAATCAGAACTTATCAGTTTCAGCACAGTACAGGTTATTTTCATTCGGAATACTTCATCCGGATTACTCGGATTAACATCAGGAAGTGAACTTTAAAACAATTTAGGACTTTTTAGGATATTCTATACTGTAAGTTATTTTAATTCTTTCACTTTGATTGTTTGTTGAACTATTTTAATTCTTTTAATATTTTAGGAAATTAAAGTTTTGCATTTTAATCTTGAAAGCTTGTTTGTGTCTTTTATTCTGTTACATTACCCCTAGAGTCGTAACAGGATAAATTGGGGGCTCGTATTACGCGATTAGAAATTAGAATAATTTCGGGATCCGAATTTAAATATTTTGAAATTTAGATTTAATTAAATATTTTCAAAGTTTTAATATTTCAGAGATTTTGATACTTCGGAAAGTTTTCTTTTTAGGATTTGAATTTCATTGTTTGAAATTTTAGTGGTTTTTTGATTTCCAGATTAAGAAATAAAGAGAAACTAACAGGCTTTCATAATGACATCCAGAGTAGAGATGCAGATGCAGGAAAGAAGGGAAGATAAGGAAAGGGAAAGGGAGGAAAAGGAAAAGATTAGGGAAAGGGAGGAAAAGGAAAAGATTAGGGAAAGGGAAGAAAGAAGGGAAGATAAATTAAGAGAGGGAGAAATTCAGAAGGAATTAAGAGAAAGAGAAATTCAGATGGAATTAAGAGATAGGGAGGATAAAGTAAGAGATAATGAGATCCAAAGGGGAATAGAGAAGGAATTAAGAGAAAGAGAAGATAAATTAAGAGATAATGAGGAAAGAAAGAGAGAGACAAAGTTAGAGAATTTCAGAATCAAAATTCTGATAGAGAATTTAGACTAAGGGAATTAGAATTGACCAGCAAAGGGCACTCTCATGGCAATCAGGGTTCATACTTTGATTTGGCCAAACATTTGAGACAGGTTCCCCCTTTTAGAGAAAAGGAGATAGACAAATATTTTCTCAGTTTTGAGAAAATTGCCGAGAATCTGGAATGGCCAAAAGAGAAGTGGACCTCATTATTGCAGAGTGTGTTAACTGGCAAAGCTAGTGATGTTTATACTGCACTCTCATCTGAACAATCTGCTGATTATGAAGTGGTCAAAGAATACATTTTAAGAGCTTATGAGTTGGTACCTGAAACTCGTCGTCAAAACTTTAGAGAATGTAAAAAGGAAACACATCAAACTCATGTAGAATTTGCTTGGGAAAGAAACGTTTGTTTACAAGATGGTGTACATCTAAGAAGGTTGAAGGCAATTATGATAATCTTGAACAACTGGTATTGATTGAAGATTTCAAGAATTGTGTCAGTGATAATATTAAGATGTATCTTAATGAGAAAGGAGTTGAGACTTTAGAAAAGGCAGCCATCACAGCTGATGAATATTTTTCAATACACAAGGTTCCATTGATAACTAAAACTTTTCCTCAACAATCTTATGTTAAGAAATTATTTCAAACTCGTTCAGGAAATTTCAGACCTCAGGGTGATGTGATTGTAAAGAATCAAACTTCTGATAGGGAATATCAGAAAACCTTATCTCTGCCCACGTGTTCATATTGTAAGATGAAGGGACACGTTATTTCTGATTGCTTAAAGTTGCAATTTAGGCCTCAGAATTATAATAGAGCAGTTCCAAATGCTCTAGTTATTAAGAAGTCAAGGTCAGGGTCATTTATCAATGAGAATGATATTTGTTTAGAGGCTAGCTTACCTCAGTCTGATTTTATAATGAAGAATTACAAACCATTCATGTCGAAGGGTTCTGTGTCACTTGTTGGTGACTTGGATAAGGCTACTCCTATTAAGATATTAAGAGATACAGGAGCTTCTCAGAGTCTATTGTTAGATAGTACTTTGCCGTTTTCTGAGAAGTCTTCTACTAGTGAAAGTATATTAATACAGGTGGTAGATTGTGGATATGTTAATGTCCCTCTTCATTGTGTTAATTTGTCATCAGACTTAGTTTCGGGACCTGTGACCATTGGAGCAGTGGCTTCTTTGCCTATTAAGGGCATCCATTTATTACTAGGTAATGACCTAGCTAAAGATAAGGTCGTGGTTAATCCACTTGTAACTAGCAAGCTTAGTATGGATCAACGAGTTGATCATATTGAAGTAGAAATCCCTGGTTTAAATCCAGCTTGTGAAGTTACTAGAGCTATGGCAAAGTATGCTCTTGAGAATATTGTTGTTGAACAGGATGTATTTCCTTTAGCGGACACCTTTGTGGGTCAGGCTTTTCATCAGGTCACTTCTGCTCCTCAATCTAGTATTGATAGTGATACTCTTTCAACTACTATGTCTCATAAAAATAGTCAGGGTGTAATAAGACAAGCACTAGATGTCTTACAACAGGGAGATTCGGATATCTCCTGTTTGTTTCAGGGGGCTATGACTGAAATTGAAGCCACGCAAGAAGGTACTTGTTACTTCTTGACGAGTGAAGTCCTTGAACGGAAACAGAGATTGCTTAGGGTAATTGCTGGTGACGAGTGGTCAGTTGGTAAAATAGTAGTTCCTAGATACTATCGTCGGGAATTACTTAGTGTAGTCCATGAAACGTCGTTGTCTGGTCGTTTAGGAATAAATGAGACGATGTTAGGCAACCAATACTTGTCGGCGAAGTGTGCGTCTGCAAGTTTTATAAAAGCTATTCTTTGTGGAATATTAAAACTGAGACCATAGTGAGAGTTTTGGTCGGGTTCTTCACACTGTTTGGTCTTCTGAAGTTGATACTATATCAGGCTTTAGAACGAATTATTGTAACATATTGTCATGAGATGGTATATAATTGGGAATTGTTGTGGAACAGGAAGGGAGTAGGTTGAAGGTCTCCAATTATTGTTGTTTGCTGCGAGGGGTCAGTGTAGGAGTTTTTTTTAAATCAGATAATAGAGTATTAGTTTTGCTACCTATACCCCAAAAATCCTCTTTAGGTTAAGTATTTTGGTCCTTATACTACTGACAAAAGGTTAGAGAATTGAAATTATTATTAATACTTCTGGGAGGAGAAAGCAGAAACAACTTTGTCAAAATGTTAGAATGTTAGAACAATATGTAGATAGAAATAGCCATATAAATTATCGATTACTTTAGTAGTACTTGTCTCACACATTGAAGATTTGGAAGATGAGAAATCCGATAGGATGATTTGAAGTCGCTACTCTTCGCACATACTGCCGCCTGAGATTTACGAACTGAAATAGTGAAATAGTTGATAGAAGAAAATGAATATTTATTTACAGACATTCTACACGAACCAAATAAAAGTGACTGGAGTTTACCATGTTTCAGTGCAGAAACAAACTAACACTTTTCTTACCTGCGTACATGTGTAAAGTATAGAATGTAAATAGAGTCACCGGGACATATTCATTTCCAGTTTCTAGACAGGATTGGAAATGACTAATACGTCGCAAGATATTGACCTATTGCGAAGATTCTACAAAATTTCACTTACGGAGAGAAAGAAAAATTTGCATTCACGACTCCAGAACTTTACCAATACAAAGTCGTATCATTTGGGATGAAGGTTCCCCAAGTTTCCAACGTCTGATGAATATAATAACATCCAAATAGAAATTGCGATGCATACATCGATGATGTCATCATCTGCAACGACATGTGGCAAGATCTAATAGAACCATTCTTCAAGAGATTCAGCGAAGCGAACCTGATCATCAATATAAAAGTGACTTTTATCGTGCCTGTGTTACCTTTTCAGGGCATGATTGTGAGACATGGACAAATAAAATCAATAGAAGCTAAGGTTACGGCTATTTCTTAGTAAAATTTAATCGATGATGTATTTTCAAGTGTATAATACAACCGTTACACTGTTTTGTATACATTACTGTATCATGTATTCATTTATTTTCTTTTTGATATAATTACTTGTATGTTGGAAGTACATATTAAAAAAATAAGTTTTTATTGCATAAATTCTTATTTTTTCAGTTGATGGATGAGGGTGTTACGGAATCATACCTTTGTACCGTTTTATAATGATTTAATTTCCTAATTTATGATTTCTGTTTTAGTCTGAATAGGGGTTAGCATATCGGTATAGATACGACTAATGCTCGATCAATAAGTGGTCACATGATCAATTGCGCGGGAAATGAAGTCGACCTGGCTTTGTACTTTTTGGAAATTAACATTGAAAGGTCACTTTCCATACTACAATAACATTATGTTTACTCTTTAAGATTTTTAGTACGCTAGACCTTTGGGTAAATGACGCGTAACCTAGTTCCTGATTGGTTCTTAGAGGGTTGTGTTATTTTGAAATACCATATTATTAAAGACGGAGAAAGGACATTCCCTTTTAATTCTGCGCACTTAGTAAAGATATATAGGGAATAATCTTGGGAATTATCATTCTTTACAATTGCTTGATCGAAGAGAGGTTATTGAAATTATTCAGTTCAGTGTGTAATTTATTTAATTAGTAATTCATCTGAATTACCATACAGCTCCGTGGAATTATCGGACATTATTCTAAAACTTGTGAGATTCCAGACTTGCAAGGATTATTTTGGATTTAATCAGAACTTATCAGTTTCAGCACAGTACAGGTTATTTTCATTCGGAATACTTCATCCGGATTACTCGGATTAACATCAGGAAGTGAACTTTAAAACAATTTAGGACTTTTTAGGATATTCTATACTGTAAGTTATTTTAATTCTTTCACTTTGATTGTTTGTTGAACTATTTTAATTCTTTTAATATTTTAGGAAATTAAAGTTTTGCATTTTAATCTTGAAAGCTTGTTTGTGTCTTTTATTCTGTTACATTACCCCTAGAGTCGTAACAGGATAAATTGGGGGCTCGTATTACGCGATTAGAAATTAGAATAATTTCGGGATCCGAATTTAAATATTTTGAAATTTAGATTTAATTAAATATTTTCAAAGTTTTAATATTTCAGAGATTTTGATACTTCGGAAAGTTTTCTTTTTGGGATTTGAATTTCATTGTTTGAAATTTTAGTGGTTTTTTGATTTCCAGATTAAGAAATAAAGAGAAACTAACAGGCTTTCATAATGACATCCAGAGTAGAGATGCAGATGCAGGAAAGAAGGGAAGATAAGGAAAGGGAAAGGGAGGAAAAGGAAAAGATTAGGGAAAGGGAGGAAAAGGAAAAGATTAGGGAAAGGGAAGAAAGAAGGGAAGATAAATTAAGAGAGGGAGAAATTCAGAAGGAATTAAGAGAAAGAGAAATTCAGATGGAATTAAGAGATAGGGAGGATAAAGTAAGAGATAATGAGATCCAAAGGGGAATAGAGAAGGAATTAAGAGAAAGAGAAGATAAATTAAGAGATAATGAGGAAAGAAAGAGAGAGACAAAGTTAGAGAATTTCAGAATCAAAATTCTGATAGAGAATTTAGACTAAGGGAATTAGAATTGACCAGCAAAGGGCACTCTCATGGCAATCAGGGTTCATACTTTGATTTGGCCAAACATTTGAGACAGGTTCCCCCTTTTAGAGAAAAGGAGATAGACAAATATTTTCTCAGTTTTGAGAAAATTGCCGAGAATCTGCAATGGCCAAAAGAGAAGTGGACCTCATTATTGCAGAGTGTGGTAACTGACAAAGCTAGTGATGTTTATACTGCACTATCATCTGAACAATCTGCTGATTATGAAGTGGTCAAAGAATACATTTTAAGAGCTTATGAGTTGGTACCTGAAACTCGTCGTCAAAACTTTAGAGAATGTAAAAAGGAAACACATCAAACTCATGTAGAATTTGCTTGGGAAAGAAACGTTTGTTTACAAGATGGTGTACATCTAAGAAGGTTGAAGGCAATTATGATAATCTTGAACAACTGGTATTGATTGAAGATTTCAAGAATTGTGTCAGTGATAATATTAAGATGTATCTTAATGAGAAAGGAGCTGAGACTTTAGAAAAGGCAGCCATCACAGCTGATGAATATTTTTCAATACACAAGGTTCCATTGATAACTAAAACTTTTCCTCAACAATCTTATGTTAAGAAATTATTTCAAACTCGTTCAGGAAATTTCAGACCTCAGGGTGATGTGATTGTAAAGAATCAAACTTCTGATAGGGAATATCAGAAAACCTTATCTCTGCCCACGTGTTCATATTGTAAGATGAAGGGACACGTTATTTCTGATTGCTTAAAGTTGCAATTTAGGCCTCAGAATTATAATAGAGCAGTTCCAAATGCTCTAGTTATTAAGAAGTCAAGGTCAGGGTCATTTATCAATGAGAATGATATTTGTTTAGAGGCTAGCTTACCTCAGTCTGATTTTATAATGAAGAATTACGAACCATTCATGTCGAAGGGTTCTGTGTCACTTGTTGGTGACTTGGATAAGGCTACTCCTATTAAGATATTAAGAGATACAGGAGCTTCTCAGAGTCTATTGTTAGATAGTACTTTGCCGTTTTCTGAGAAGTCTTCTACTAGTGAAAGTATATTAATACAGGTGGTAGATTGTGGATATGTTAATGTCCCTCTTCATTGTGTTAATTTGTCATCAGACTTAGTTTCGGGACCTGTGACCATTGGAGCAGTGGCTTCTTTGCCTATTAAGGGCATCCATTTATTACTAGGTAATGACCTAGCTAAAGATAAGGTCGTGGTTAATCCACTTGTAACTAGCAAGCTTAGTATGGATCAACGAGTTGATCATATTGAAGTAGAAATCCCTGGTTTAAATCCAGCTTGTGAAGTTACTAGAGCTATGGCAAAGTATGCTCTTGAGAATATTGTTGTTGAACAGGATGTATTTCCTTTAGCGGACACCTTTGTGGGTCAGGCTTTTCATCAGGTCACTTCTGCTCCTCAATCTAGTATTGATAGTGATACTCTTTCAACTACTATGTCTCATAAAAATAGTCAGGGTGTAATAAGACAAGCACTAGATGTCTTACAACAGGGAGATTCGGATATCTCCTGTTTGTTTCAGGGGGCTATGACTGAAATTGAAGCCACGCAAGAAGGTACTTGTTACTTCTTGACGAGTGAAGTCCTTGAACGGAAACAGAGATTGCTTAGGGTAATTGCTGGTGACGAGTGGTCAGTTGGTAAAATAGTAGTTCCTAGATACTATCGTCGGGAATTACTTAGTGTAGTCCATGAAACGTCGTTGTCTGGTCGTTTAGGAATAAATGAGACGATGTTAGGCAACCAATACTTGTCGGCGAAGTGTGCGTCTGCAAGTTTTATAAAAGCTATTCTTTGTGGAATGTTAAAACTGAGACCATAGTGAGAGTTTTGGTCGGGTTCTTCACACTGTTTGGTCTTCTGAAGCTGATACTATATCAGGCTTTAGAACGAATTATTGTAACATATTGTTATGAGATGGTATATAATTGGGAATTGTTGTGGAACAGGAAGGGAGTAGGTTGAAGGTCTCCAATTATTGTTGTTTGCTGCGAGGGGTCAGTGTAGGAGTTTTTTTTAAATCAGATAATAGAGTATTAGTTTTGCTACCTATACCCCAAAAATCCTCTTTAGGTTAAGTATTTTGGTCCTTATACTACTGACAAAAGGTTAGGGAATTGAAATTATTATTAATACTTCTGGGAGGAGAAAGCAGAAACAACTTTGTCAAAATGTTAGAATGTTAGAACAATATGTAGATAGAAATAGCCATATAAATTATCGATTACTTTAGTAGTACTTGTCTCACACATTGAAGATTTGGAAGATGAGAAATCCGATAGGATGATTTGAAGTCGCTACTCTTCGCACATACTGCCGCCTGAGATTTACGAACTGAAATAGTGAAATAGTTGATAGAAGAAAATGAATATTTATTTACAGACATTCTACACGAACCAAATAAAAGTGACTGGAGTTTACCATGTTTCAGTGCAGAAACAAACTAACACTTTTCGTACCTGCGTACATGTGTAAAGTATAGAATGTAAATAGAGTCACCGGGACATATTCATTTCCAGTTTCTAGACAGGATTGGAAATGACTAATACGTCGCAAGATATTGACCTATTGCGAAGATTCTACAAAATTTCACTTACGGAGAGAAAGAAAAATTTGCATTCACGACTCCAGAACTTTACCAATACAAAGTCGTATCATTTGGGATGAAGGTTCCCCAAGTTTCCAACGTCTGATGAATATAATAACATCCAAATAGAAATTGCGATGCATACATCGATGATGTCATCATCTGCAACGACATGTGGCAAGATCTAATAGAACCATTCTTCAAGAGATTCAGCGAAGCGAACCTGATCATCAATATAAAAGTGACTTTTATCGTGCCTGTGTTACCTTTTCAGGGCATGATTGTGAGACATGGACAAATAAAATCAATAGAAGCTAAGGTTACGGCTATTTCTTAGTAAAATTTAATCGATGATGTATTTTCAAGTGTATAATACAACCGTTACACTGTTTTGTATACATTACTGTATCATGTATTCATTTATTTTCTTTTTGATATAATTACTTGTATGTTGGAAGTACATATTAAAAAAATAAGTTTTTATTGCATAAATTCTTATTTTTTCAGTTGATGGATGAGGGTGTTACGGAATCATACCTTTGTACCGTTTTATAATGATTTAATTTCCTAATTTATGATTTCTGTTTTAGTCTGAATAGGGGTTAGCATATCGGTATAGATACGACTAATGCTCGATCAATAAGTGGTCACATGATCAATTGCGCGGGAAATGAAGTCGACATGGCTTTGTACCTTTTGGAAATTAACATTGAAAGGTAACTTTCCATACTACAATAACATTATGTTTACTCTTTAAGATTTTTAGTACGCTAGACCTTTGGGTAAATGACGCGTAACCTAGTTCCTGATTGGTTCTTAGAGGGTTGTGTTATTTTGAAATACCATATTATTAAAGACGGAGAAAGGACATTCCCTTTTAATTCTGCGCACTTAGTAAAGATATATAGGGAATAATCTTGGGAATTATCATTCTTTACAATTGCTTGATCGAAGAGAGGTTATTGAAATTATTCAGTTCAGTGTGTAATTTATTTAATTAGTAATTCATCTGAATTACCATACAGCTCCGTGGAATTATCGGACATTATTCTAAAACTTGTGAGATTCCAGACTTGCAAGGATTATTTTGGATTTAATCAGAACTTATCAGTTTCAGCACAGTACAGGTTATTTTCATTCGGAATACTTCATCCGGATTACTCGGATTAACATCAGGAAGTGAACTTTAAAACAATTTAGGACTTTTTAGGATATTCTATACTGTAAGTTATTTTAATTCTTTCACTTTGATTGTTTGTTGAACTATTTTAATTCTTTTAATATTTTAGGAAATTAAAGTTTTGCATTTTAATCTTGAAAGCTTGTTTGTGTCTTTTATTCTGTTA
Organism: Margaritifera margaritifera; assembly: GCA_029931535.1. NCBI lineage: Eukaryota > Metazoa > Mollusca > Bivalvia > Unionida > Margaritiferidae > Margaritifera > Margaritifera margaritifera. The sequence continues at coordinate 2,756,003 of JAQPZY010001661.1, read as the reverse complement.
CATTACCCCTAGAGTCGTAACAGGATAAATTGGGGGCTCGTATTACGCGATTAGAAATTAGAATAATTTCGGGATCCGAATTTAAATATTTTGAAATTTAGATTTAATTAAATATTTTCAAAGTTTTAATATTTCAGAGATTTTGATACTTCGGAAAGTTTTCTTTTTGGGATTTGAATTTCATTGTTTGAAATTTTAGTGGTTTTTTGATTTCCAGATTAAGAAATAAAGAGAAACTAACAGGCTTTCATAATGACATCCAGAGTAGAGATGCAGATGCAGGAAAGAAGGGAAGATAAGGAAAGGGAAAGGGAGGAAAAGGAAAAGATTAGGGAAAGGGAGGAAAAGGAAAAGATTAGGGAAAGGGAAGAAAGAAGGGAAGATAAATTAAGAGAGGGAGAAATTCAGAAGGAATTAAGAGAAAGAGAAATTCAGATGGAATTAAGAGATAGGGAGGATAAAGTAAGAGATAATGAGATCCAAAGGGGAATAGAGAAGGAATTAAGAGAAAGAGAAGATAAATTAAGAGATAATGAGGAAAGAAAGAGAGAGACAAAGTTAGAGAATTTCAGAATCAAAATTCTGATAGAGAATTTAGACTAAGGGAATTAGAATTGACCAGCAAAGGGCACTCTCATGGCAATCAGGGTTCATACTTTGATTTGGCCAAACATTTGAGACAGGTTCCCCCTTTTAGAGAAAAGGAGATAGACAAATATTTTCTCAGTTTTGAGAAAATTGCCGAGAATCTGGAATGGCCAAAAGAGAAGTGGACCTCATTATTGCAGAGTGTGTTAACTGGCAAAGCTAGTGATGTTTATACTGCACTCTCATCTGAACAATCTGCTGATTATGAAGTGGTCAAAGAATACATTTTAAGAGCTTATGAGTTGGTACCTAAAACTCGTCGTCAAAACTTTAGAGAATGTAAAAAGGAAACACATCAAACTCATGTAGAATTTGCTTGGGAAAGAAACGTTTGTTTACAAGATGGTGTACATCTAAGAAGGTTGAAGGCAATTATGATAATCTTGAACAACTGGTATTGATTGAAGATTTCAAGAATTGTGTCAGTGATAATATTAAGATGTATCTTAATGAGAAAGGAGTTGAGACTTTAGAAAAGGCAGCCATCACAGCTGATGAATATTTTTCAATACACAAGGTTCCATTGATAACTAAAACTTTTCCTCAACAATCTTATGTTAAGAAATTATTTCAAACTCGTTCAGGAAATTTCAGACCTCAGGGTGATGTGATTGTAAAGAATCAAACTTCTGATAGGGAATATCAGAAAACCTTATCTCTGCCCACGTGTTCATATTGTAAGATGAAGGGACACGTTATTTCTGATTGCTTAAAGTTGCAATTTAGGACTCAGAATTATAATAGAGCAGTTCCAAATGCTCTAGTTATTAAGAAGTCAAGGTCAGGGTCATTTATCAATGAGAATGATATTTGTTTAGAGGCTAGCTTACCTCAGTCTGATTTTATAATGAAGAATTACGAACCATTCATGTCGAAGGGTTCTGTGTCACTTGTTGGTGACTTGGATAAGGCTACTCCTATTAAGATATTAAGAGATACAGGAGCTTCTCAGAGTCTATTGTTAGATAGTACTTTGCCGTTTTCTGAGAAGTCTTCTACTAGTGAAAGTATATTAATACAGGTGGTAGATTGTGGATATGTTAATGTCCCTCTTCATTGTGTTAATTTGTCATCAGACTTAGTTTCGGGACCTGTGACCATTGGAGCAGTGGCTTCTTTGCCTATTAAGGGCATCCATTTATTACTAGGTAATGACCTAGCTAAAGATAAGGTCGTGGTTAATCCACTTGTAACTAGCAAGCTTAGTATGGATCAACGAGTTGATCATATTGAAGTAGAAATCCCTGGTTTAAATCCAGCTTGTGAAGTTACTAGAGCTATGGCAAAGTATGCTCTTGAGAATATTGTTGTTGAACAGGATGTATTTCCTTTAGCGGACACCTTTGTGGGTCAGGCTTTTCATCAGGTCACTTCTGCTCCTCAATCTAGTATTGATAGTGATACTCTTTCAACTACTATGTCTCATAAAAATAGTCAGGGTGTAATAAGACAAGCACTAGATGTCTTACAACAGGGAGATTCGGATATCTCCTGTTTGTTTCAGGGGGCTATGACTGAAATTGAAGCCACGCAAGAAGGTACTTGTTACTTCTTGACGAGTGAAGTCCTTGAACGGAAACAGAGATTGCTTAGGGTAATTGCTGGTGACGAGTGGTCAGTTGGTAAAATAGTAGTTCCTAGATCCTATCGTCGGGAATTACTTAGTGTAGTCCATGAAACGTCGTTGTCTGGTCGTTTAGGAATAAATGAGACGATGTTAGGCAACCAATACTTGTCGGCGAAGTGTGCGTCTGCAAGTTTTATAAAAGCTATTCTTTGTGGAATATTAAAACTGAGACCATAGTGAGAGTTTTGGTCGGGTTCTTCACACTGTTTGGTCTTCTGAAGCTGATACTATATCAGGCTTTAGAACGAATTATTGTAACATATTGTTATGAGATGGTATATAATTGGGAATTGTTGTGGAACAGGAAGGGAGTAGGTTGAAGGTCTCCAATTATTGTTGTTTGCTGCGAGGGGTCAGTGTAGGAGTTTTTTTTAAATCAGATAATAGAGTATTAGTTTTGCTACCTATACCCCAAAAATCCTCTTTAGGTTAAGTATTTTGGTCCTTATACTACTGACAAAAGGTTAGGGAATTGAAATTATTATTAATACTTCTGGGAGGAGAAAGCAGAAACAACTTTGTCAAAATGTTAGAATGTTAGAACAATATGTAGATAGAAATAGCCATATAAATTATCGATTACTTTAGTAGTACTTGTCTCACACATTGAAGATTTGGAAGATGAGAAATCCGATAGGATGATTTGAAGTCGCTACTCTTCGCACATACTGCCGCCTGAGATTTACGAACTGAAATAGTGAAATAGTTGATAGAAGAAAATGAATATTTATTTACAGACATTCTACACGAACCAAATAAAAGTGACTGGAGTTTACCATGTTTCAGTGCAGAAACAAACTAACACTTTTCGTACCTGCGTACATGTGTAAAGTATAGAATGTAAATAGAGTCACCGGGACATATTCATTTCCAGTTTCTAGACAGGATTGGAAATGACTAATACGTCGCAAGATATTGACCTATTGCGAAGATTCTACAAAATTTCACTTACGGAGAGAAAGAAAAATTTGCATTCACGACTCCAGAACTTTACCAATACAAAGTCGTATCATTTGGGATGAAGGTTCCCCAAGTTTCCAACGTCTGATGAATATAATAACATCCAAATAGAAATTGCGATGCATACATCGATGATGTCATCATCTGCAACGACATGTGGCAAGATCTAATAGAACCATTCTTCAAGAGATTCAGCGAAGCGAACCTGATCATCAATATAAAAGTGACTTTTATCGTGCCTGTGTTACCTTTTCAGGGCATGATTGTGAGACATGGACAAATAAAATCAATAGAAGCTAAGGTTACGGCTATTTCTTAGTAAAATTTAATCGATGATGTATTTTCAAGTGTATAATACAACCGTTACACTGTTTTGTATACATTACTGTATCATGTATTCATTTATTTTCTTTTTGATATAATTACTTGTATGTTGGAAGTACATATTAAAAAAATAAGTTTTTATTGCATAAATTCTTATTTTTTCAGTTGATGGATGAGGGTGTTACGGAATCATACCTTTGTACCGTTTTATAATGATTTAATTTCCTAATTTATGATTTCTGTTTTAGTCTGAATAGGGGTTAGCATATCGGTATAGATACGACTAATGCTCGATCAATAAGTGGTCACATGATCAATTGCGCGGGAAATGAAGTCGACCTGGCTTTGTACTTTTTGGAAATTAACATTGAAAGGTCACTTTCCATACTACAATAACATTATGTTTACTCTTTAAGATTTTTAGTACGCTAGACCTTTGGGTAAATGACGCGTAACCTAGTTCCTGATTGGTTCTTAGAGGGTTGTGTTATTTTGAAATACCATATTATTAAAGACGGAGAAAGGACATTCCCTTTTAATTCTGCGCACTTAGTAAAGATATATAGGGAATAATCTTGGGAATTATCATTCTTTACAATTGCTTGATCGAAGAGAGGTTATTGAAATTATTCAGTTCAGTGTGTAATTTATTTAATTAGTAATTCATCTGAATTACCATACAGCTCCGTGGAATTATCGGACATTATTCTAAAACTTGTGAGATTCCAGACTTGCAAGGATTATTTTGGATTTAATCAGAACTTATCAGTTTCAGCACAGTACAGGTTATTTTCATTCGGAATACTTCATCCGGATTACTCGGATTAACATCAGGAAGTGAACTTTAAAACAATTTAGGACTTTTTAGGATATTCTATACTGTAAGTTATTTTAATTCTTTCACTTTGATTGTTTGTTGAACTATTTTAATTCTTTTAATATTTTAGGAAATTAAAGTTTTGCATTTTAATCTTGAAAGCTTGTTTGTGTCTTTTATTCTGTTACATTACCCCTAGAGTCGTAACAATATATATATATATATATATATATATATATATATATATATATATATATATATATATATATATGTATATATATATATATATATATATATATATATATATATATATATATATATATATATATATATATATACATACACTATACAAACCAATACATGTGTTGATAATATTAATAGTTTCCAAGGTGCTCTTTTTGAACTTTGGTAAATAATCGTTTTATGAAAATTAATAAAAGTTACAGTAATTAATCAGAAAATAAAATAATGGCTGGGATTTTGTCCTATTGCTTTCTGTTACTATTGGAATTCTGTCTGTAGTTATGTTCCCATATATTTTGCCCTTGGGTTTTTATATCCTGTGATCATGTCCGTTTAATGCAAAGTTAGTGTACCTTGATGTACCACAGAAGCAGGAACGAGGGAGCGGGTAGGGCTGGAGGTAGAATGTGATCGCACTGGTAATAGACAGGAAGAGCAAACGGATAATCAGTTGTGCCATAGTTGTGCCATATTGAACATTGTTGGCATCTTGTGACGTTTCAGACAAAGTATAGTTTAAATACAAAAGTTCTAGATGGTGGATTATCGACAATTTGTTTGTTTTTACTCCGGCCTTGACCATTTTCCATCTCGTCACCTAACTGGCATTGCTGTTAGGTTGTTTATGTCTCACGACATTCCCTTCCTTAAGTGTTTTCTCATACTCAACTTCGAGGTCAGTCCTACTGATCATACCTGTAGGCATATTTTTAGTCTCCAAGAAATAGCCAAGGTGGTCCGAATAGTATTTTCTGTTTGTACCTTTTAGGAATGCCGTATCTTTAACATTTATATAAATTCTGGGACTATTACACCTAGTGTTTAGTCCAAGGTCAGATAACAATTGTATGAAGAATAACAAGAAAAGACTCGGATAAATTACACTTTTGATTCGAATTGTGTCTTCACTGTTTCACACATGCGCTATCCTCTTGTAACAAAATAACGACAACAACAACAACAACACAATAGACTTAGCAACATTAGCACCATTGCAGCAGCACCACCAAACAGAAATAATAATAATAATAATAATAATAATAATATGTTGGGCAAAGGAGGCATAAAAAGAAGAGGAGCAGGCCGTCCTCTCATGTGGATTTGAACCGTAAAGTGAAGATCATACGTTTTCATAAATATGTTTTCATTCAACTTGCTCGATTCTTTCCGTTGTTGTAGATATTTTCCATTATTTCAGAAAGTAAAAAGTTATTGAGGACTTATTCACAGTAAAATGTGTGAAATAAAGAATCTATAGATTGGTTTGAATGAAAACAGCAACTATTTCTTTCACTCTATTTTTTCATTAACAACATTCTCGATCAATTTTTCAACATCGTGATGATGAGGAGGAGGACTTGGGCCGAGTTACGTCCCCTATTACATGCGTGCGTGCAATTGCCTTTGCTTCAAAATAAAACTCGTTCTATTGTTAACTTTTAAATATTTATTCCTGCATGAAATCTTTAGTCATTACGGGAAAAAATAAACAAAGAAAGAAATATGGCATAATTAAATAAATACACACATACAAACACTTTACAAAATGCTGATCAGGTACCCATCGATGAAAGATGCCTCATAAATAGGAGTGTTACAGGTACTGCTGTTATTTTTTTTTTTTCAAAATTGATGTCAGTAAATTTATTTTCTTCAAAAGCTGCAAACATCACGTGCAAATAGTATTTTAAAAGAAAAATTTAGGTGAACTAAGAGCAAGCGGTTACATTATAACACATGCACACACACACACACACACACACACACATATATATATATATATATGTTTGTATGTATAAATTGTTAGGGATTTGTTAGGTATCGAAAACATAGACTAAAAGACGTCAATAAATTGGGGTGTTTTTTTTAAATCTCTCACGCCGAAGATGCATGACCCTCATTTTTGTAGCTCCTGGCTAATGGTTGGTTGGTTTTAACGACACTTTCAGCACTTTCTGGGCTATATCATACCGAAAAAATGGGAGTCAATAGATGTCGAAAACATTGAAATCAGATCGACCATTATTATATATCGCTGCCACTAAAAGGCAAAGAGAAAAACACGTGTAAATAAATAAACAAACAAACAAATAAATAAATAAAAAATGACGAAAAGAAAGAATGAAACTAAATAAAAGATTATGAAATAATATATTAATTTATTTACTCACTCCTTCATTTATTTATTCATTCTTTCTGAGTAAATTAGAGGACGCAGAAGAATAATTGAAATCGGATAATGATTTAAAAATTCATTTCGTTACAGTGGTCAAAGTTGGATCTGTCCGCAGTCGAGAAATAAATAAGTAAAGGTTTACTCTTATTTATTACAACAAACAAATTGAAATGAAAATTAAAATTGACGAAAATATATAAATATCATATGGAAATAATACATTGATTTGTTAAAATATACTGCATATATTGTATCTTATCATCAGAAAGTGAAAGGTACACTGGATGATATTTGCATTTGTCAGCAAATTATCCGAGATTAATATCATGCGTGTCAAATCAACAGACCGGAAGACGAAATTTTTTTTACCCTAAAACAGTTCGCACCTTCTCACAAAGGTTTTGCCTCAAGGCACATACAGGTTGAAACTGTTTGGTAACATTTGGGCTTGACCCGCCTCTATACTAAATCCTACTGTTAATTAATCATGTCACTGGAATTTGTATTATAGGGTAATATTTCTTTCTGATAAGGTGTCACAAACAGATTATATTAGTCTTAAAGGCCCTTAAAGACCCAGAGTTTTCCCGGCTAATACTTATCGAACCCTTTTTTTTTGTGATACAGCGCATTGATAACCAAGTCAAGTCAATTCAAGTAATTTTTATAAAAACTGGAAAACGCTAAAACAAAATAAACACAAGCTATTGTGAACTTTGTCTACTATAAAATATGAATTAATCAAGAACTTAGAAGAAAAATGTTTTTCAACAGTACACATCACATATTCACTACACACTGCTTAATAGAACAATATAGCTACACATACACATATTTATGCATCAACTTTAATTAGATTCCTTTGTTCGAACCACTTTCTTGATTTTGCTTTATTTGCAATGATTATAATGTATCATAAAAGTTAAGCATGTTTATTAATGATTATAATGTATCCTAAAAGTTAAGCATGTTTATTAATGATAAAGTAAGTTTTAAAACTGATTTGTAGTTAGCAAAATAACTTTTTCATTATATTTCTACTAAATTATAAGAACACATTCTTTTAACTTAATTTATATTTTAAAAAAAGATTAGTATAATTATATATTTAATAATTTTTACTTTTTTCCAGTGACTTTTCTCTGTGACTTTCTTCCCGTGACATTCTTTCCTGAATTCTTTACTGCCCTAGGCACTTACTCAGGACGGCCATTTTGATTGCCCAGTTAAGTTACTTACTTGCAAACGATGGAGCTTGCCATACATGTAGTAATCTGAACCCCTCTGATAGTTATACTGGGCCATGTTTGCGTGAACGAATGAGTCTATCGGTGTGTCTGTGATACGGTGTTTGTCTGTCTGCATGAATGGACTTAAATACTCAACATATATTCTGAAGTTTTAATATTTTATATTTTTTAAAAATGTATTAATTTCTGAACTCATGCAGCCATGTAGGCATCTATTCTTTCATCCTAATGATTTTACATATTATGGTGTTGTATCACTAATTAAAAGGGCCATGTTAGAAATGTGTCTCAGAAAATCTCTGTGTACAGGGACCAGTAAAACAAGCTTACCTTGTTATACACCTTATAATATGTATATTGACTGTTATATTAGATGTATAAAATATTGGTCTAATGTGTTGAATATGAATATCTATCTTTATCCCATGAAATGTTACATGATGTTAAAGGCACTGGATGATAGTGAGAGAATAACTACTTTCTAAAAATGGGTTTGTTTTTGTGTGGATACCACAGGATATTTGCGATGTTGATTTATTTATTGTGCTATTTAGACAGCTTGTAATGCATTGTAATTGAAAGAGTGGCACGAAGAAGTAAATAGATCAATCCGTTTAAAGAATGATACAAATTATAAGAGTATTACAGAATGTGAAAAATACATATATTTCAGTGGCGTACTAATGGTAAACAGCGCCCGGGGCGACGATGATGCCCCAAAGGGCCAGAATACGAGGCCCGAATTTTTATCAGCTGTTTTGGCGAATCAAGACCTCTGGCGCCCTGGACAACCGCCCATTCCGCCCCCCCCCCCCACCCCGTTAGTACACTACAGTATATGATGTTGAAAACAACGAAACAAAACGGTTGTACACTCCCATCGTATTAATATAGTTACAGGCAGACACAAAATATCCATAGGGCACGTAGATTATGTTATTTATTTGACAGTGGAGGAATTGAAGATGAGTTCGTGTTTTTATTATAATGCCAAAAAAAAAATTCAGGTTTAAGATTTAAGTTTCTTCCAAAGTACTATTACGAATACCCATCTTATGAAATACTTTGCAATTTACTTTGTAATAAATCTGATGAGGTAATTAGATAAACAGCCCAGTTGATATATTTTACCCTAAAACTATCTAAAAATGCTTTCTAAATTCTGTAATTATGTATATTCTGTCATATGTATGTGACTTACCACAATACTGTAGACTTATACAAAAGCAATAAAGTTCTTGATCATGTTCTTGACCAAGTTGTTCACGATGTGGTTCAGCAAGACGTATAGGTAATTTATGTGTAATAACTACAAAGGCGGTAAATTGAAGAAAATAGTAACAAAAACTTCAATATCACAAAAAAGCAAGGATTAATAGGCTTGATTAATATGTCATTAAAAATACTTTATTATTTTAATTTTATTTTCTATTATTGCATTACTGTTTTATCATTTGATAACTGGTAAATTTACATCAGTTTGTCTTCGTATAGAAACTACTTTATGAATGGATCAAGCAAGTTAAAGGCTTGGAACCCTACTATATATATATATATATATATATATATATATATATATATATATATATATATATATATATATGTGTGTGTGTGTGTGTGTGTGTGTGTGTGGATGCTTAACTTGCCATCTACGGAACTAGAGTAGGCAAGTGCATTATTTAACTGCCTAATACCTTGACAAGTTTCATGAAGCAGAATTGTGGTAAACTTCTGACCAAAAGACTTCCACTAAAAATTACATCTTCTTTCATTTTCAAGAAAAACGAGTTTCAGGAAGTGAGAAAAAAAAAATGTCCCATTAGGATTCTATTCATTGATTGCATTGACTTGTTCCTGAGATGAAACTATCCTCCCCAAATTAGCAATACTTGCATAGCAGCCACATCCCTATGTTCTGTACCTACATCTCCTATTATCTTCAGTGTACAGCTTTGTCTTGATTTAACTGCTTGCAGATAATATTCTCCGACCATGTGAGAGTACCTTCTAGTTCCAAAAACTTGTATCCAAATAATCTAGCACAAAAACCCGTCGATACATCATTAATATATAATGTGGTTTTTTCTTTTCTTCGTATCTTGTTTAAGCAAGATGATACCTTGTTTACACAAGATATTATTTCGTTAAACAAGAAATTATTCGTGTAAACAAGATAATATCTTGGTTAAACAAGATATGAAAAATATATTGTGGCATTACCCAGCCACTGTAGATAAGACATATCTAATTGATAATTAATTAATATGTCATGTAAAATGTAGTTTTTGATTATTTATTTCTTCTTCTTCTTCTTCTTGATTTATAACCGGGTCTTTGTAAATAAAGAATATCATTGTTTACATCAATTCCAAAGCACACAGACTTACAAATAAATTCAAGTTGTTAATGTGTCAGTTGACAAGGGATGTAAAACTGACGTCTTCATATCTTCATATCCACTGCTTTAGGGACCATTCGTGGTTTCCTACTTAATAAAACTTTTACCTAGAGGTGGCGCTGATTTTCTAATATTAGAGATAACGAATTAATGAATATTAGAATACATACAATCATACTTTTCACTTGAAAAATAGAAGAAAAAAAAATACCCCCACCCCACTCCTCCAAACTTCTAAAAGCCTTTTATTTTTATTTTTTTGCATTTTTTTATAATTGTTGTACCATGGTTGTTGACCACAGGCCACCTTACAATCAAGCATTTGTTGTTATCAAACATACAATCTAAGGACCATTAAATAAGAGGAAAGAACACACGCACACATGCATGTAGCACGCGCTCTCTTTAGGTACACAATTTAGATACAAATATAAGTATACAAAGTCTGTCTAGGTGATATAGACATTTGTCATATTACAATGTTTTCCTCCTGGTTTTTTTTATTAAATCAGACCCAAATAAAATAACCAACAGCAAGAAGATAAAGGGTTTGTACTCATATATACATGATTAAGCCCCATTTTTTTCTTACAAAGAAATAAATTCTCTTTTGATTTAATCTAGTAGTGTATTATTCAGTATTCTTATACATTTCAACTATTTGTTGAAAAGTATAAATGGAAGGAGTTTGCATATTGAATCTGCAAGTGCAAATATAATATTTTGGCCAAAATAAGGAAGAACGTACACAAAATATCCAATTTTTCCCTTCCTAAAAATATTAATTTTCTCAAGCTGTTTGAGTTTATTATTCAAGAATTGTATATTCAGATTAACTTGATGTGTTTCACAATTTTGAATCCACGCTGTCCATGGATCATTGATATCGATTATTTCAGCTTCAATAATGTCCAGTTCACAATTTATTTATGACAGACTTTATTTCCTACTTGATTTCTACTTGAATCCCATCCAGTCTACTTAAACCATCTATCTTGTTCAAATATCATTCAAAACTTGAAAGAAACCTCGAATTTAGGCCTTAGCTGTAGCTGCTGCTCCCATGACCCAATATACATGTTCTTGACGGCCTGGGTGGGATACATACAGCAATAGGGATAGGATTATCTGGGTAGGTAGGTTGTATATCAAGAGGGGGATAAACATGATATTGAACCAGTGGAGAAGTGTGTATAACCTGCGGCTGACTGGTACTCCCATGTATGGTAGCAGAGTTTAAAGTTAGAATGTAGAACGGAATGATGAGGGACAAAGCCAACTGTAATATAATCCCGGGAGACGGAATCCCAGTAACTGATTGATAGATACGGATAAAATCCGAATACTCCGGTAGTGGTTATTTTGTTCATAATGATATTCTTATTAGAACACAAAAACCGCGGACCAAGGAAAATTACACAGGCTTTGGCTTCCTCTTACCCCTTTTCTTTTTTGTTGGTGTGTTATGGCTTCCTAACTGTATTTAAACAAAACTAAATGGCTAATCCATAGTGTATATATGCCTGCATCAATGAATAAAAAACTATTTTCGGATAATTTGGAAGAAGCAAAAAAAAAAAAAAACAGTTAACAAAGGTCTGGTTCAATTTGAAACCCTTATTATCATTTATGACCTGAATTTTATTAGGACCTTTCCAAGTCTCTTTGCCTAAGATAATTGTGACATTGTTAATTTTATATGCTTAATCTGAGAACCTACATGCTTTAAGAATAAAAGTAATCCATCTTATGTTGATCTAGTACTTGCAAAAAAAAAAACAAATTTAATACATGAATACCTTCAATCTGTCTACTGGAATTAATGATTTTCATAATATGGTTTTTACTCCGCTTGGAGACACTATGCATTCAAACATAATAATAAAAATCTTGCAGACGTTCCAACATTTGATGTACATGAATTTGTGATTGATGTACAAAATTCTCTATTGTCTTTATTGTTTACAAGTAATGACTCTGAATCTGTCAACTCTGACTACGATGACTTAGAACAAATTCCTGTCGAATGTTATAGACAAACATACTCCAAAAAGCATAGATACCCACCAAGGAAACCAATACCTTATATGAACAAAGAACTAAGGAAAGCTATATATGCTAAGTAAATTATGTTTGCAAAATGCACTCGGTATAAATCATACAAGGCCTGGGATAGTATAGAAAGCAGAGAAATTTAATAAACAAATTAGATAATAAATCTCTGAGAACATATTTGTTTTAGAAAGTTGTGCTGGGGCACTTAGTCTATGAACTTCTGGTCAATTGTTAAGCCCTATTTTCCAAATAAATGTTTTGCTGGTCATGATAGGATCATTCTTGTTCATGGTACAAAAATTGTAAACAATACCAGGGAAATATGCGATGTTTTAAATAATGTTTATGTAAACGTGACATTAGACATCTGCAAGGATGTTCGTTTTGACCCTTGACCTAATCAAAGCATCAAGGCTCTTAAAGACAATATTAAATAGAAACAGTTTTTGAATTTAATTAGATTAACAATGAGGAAGTGTACACAATAATAGGAACTTTGAATTCGGAATAAGCTACATGCCTGGGGGGGAGGGGATGGGGGCAATATTTTGCAAAACTGGTAACAGCTGGAACACAAATCCTCATCTTGCAGATGTAATAAAAAAAACACTATATTCTAATATTTTTCCTGATCGTCTGAAGGAAGCACAAGTAGTTCCGATTTTCAAAAGGATCAATCTTCTTGATGAAAGTAATTACATGTCAGTTAGCATTCTACTTATCATATCCAAACTGTTTTAAAAATCATTTGAGACTCAGTTAGCATCATTTTTTTAGAACCTTTTTAACAAATATTTGGGTGCTTTTTGAAACGATCATTGATGTTAGACCACTCTTTTACGTTTAGGCGAGGACTGGAAGAAGGCTCTTAATAAAAAAAAAAAACAATATGTAGCTGCAGTTCTGGTGGATTTATCTACGGCTTATGACTGTCGCACTCCTTATATTTTCATTTTCGAACTAAGGGCTTATGGTATGTCTCATGGCTCAGTAAGTCTTTTATTAAACTATCTATCAAATCGTAAGCAGCAAATTACGATGGAGGGTGTCTTGAGCAGCTGGATTGAAATTCATAAAGAGGTTCCGCAGGGGTCAATCCTAAGACCTTACTTTTTAATGTTTTTTATCGATTATATTTTTTATTTTGTTAATAGTTCTCTGTTTAACTCTGCTGATGACAAACTCGTTCCTTTTCATAATTGGACTTTGATACTCTGATTGAAATACTTGTAAAAAAGTTCAACGTTCTGATTGACTGATTCACTGTCAGCAAAATTCAAGCCAACCCTGAAATGTTTCAAGCACTAGCTGTAGGTAAAAAGACATTCAATATGAAACCTGTACTTAATAAAAGCAATGCTGTAATAAACTGATAACAAATTATCAGACTGCTAGTAATTGATATTGACTACAAGCGGCAAATTTGATTCACATTTAAACAATCTTTGTCAGAAAACTTAGAGGCAGCTAACTGTCTTGAAACGTATTGGTCAAAAGAAAACAAGCCTCAAGAAACTGACAATCTTATATACATTTATACATTTATTTTTTCCAATTCTCACTTCTGTCCGTTAGTCTGGCACGTCTACGGTGATAAGAACAGTTCCAAACTTGACAAAATATAAGAGCGTGCACTCGATTTGTACATGATGATTGTACCAGCAGTTACCATAAACTCTTACATAAGGCAAAAATGCCAACACTAAAGGTCAGCATACTTAGGCCAATGGCTCTAGAGAGCTTAGATGATATAATATGTTTTATGCTCATTAAATAAAATTTTAGATATTCACATATTTTATATGTCCCAAGAATTAAAACATATGGAAAAAATATTTTAGATATGCAACTAGCATTTTATGGAATTAGTTACCCAATCACTTTAGAGCGGAAGAAAATTGCATTTAGATCGTTAATTTTGTTCTCCAAGGGTAAAGACTGTAAATGTAATATCTGCAAATAATGCTGCCACCTACCCACCCACCCAACTGTTTTGCTATGATGACGACATAAAATTTATGTGGTGGTACAGTTTGTTTTACTGTTTTTGTCTTATGTACCATTAAGTGCTGTACTGTTACCTCCTTTGTATATGTAAGGCTTAATTAGTATGTCAGCATGCTTTAAGTCCTTAATGGTGCTTCTCTTTAAAATAAAATTTAATTTTAACTCGAGTGCGTTTTTTATAGTTACCCAAATATTAAATTCATTTTTTAATTACTGCCTTCTTAAAATGATTTGGCTGGTTATATTTTAAGTTATGTTATGTACCATGTGATTTGTCCCATTGCATTTATGTAATATGCTGTGTTGGTATGTCTTGCAACTCGTGTTGATTTAATATCTTGATAGTTTTTAAGTCATATCGGTAGAAAGCTCATTAGAGCTTATGTTGAAATGTTGTCTTAACTTAACTTAACTTAACTTAACTTAACTTATCTTATCTTATCTTATCTTGATTTAACTTAACTTAACTGGTAATATAACTAAATATATGTATTGGAGCATTGTACACATCATAAACTTTCTCTTCTTTCGAAGGCATAGCACAGAAAAGTAGCTAAACTGGACAAGGTACTAGGAATAATGTCGTACATAAGATTTAACAAAATCTTTGAATGAGCTATTATTAATCCGGCTTTTATGTAAATACTTTTTTCTACGAGATCCTCATTTGCATTACATGCCAAACGAAAATGATGTTCATCTTCTGCAATTTTTAAACCATTCTTTTCACAGTATGGTCCTATTCTATCAGATATTTCCAAACTATCATATCAACCTGTCTATATCGCTAAAGTATGACTAGATCATCTAAATCTAAGAATTGTATTTATAAATTTTAATGGAAGTCATATAGATAACGACTATTCAGGATTTAGCGAAGATTTAAAATATATGTCATTTTCTCGCCTTTAACCCATAATTTCACTCTGCTGTTTGTACATTATATAGTCTCTAACATTTTGTTGCAATATCTTAATGAACGAATTTATATCTCCAACAAATTGCTCAATCCATACTAAACCAAACCCATGTGAATGTAATAATTTATTCACGTGTATAGCCCATATAATACGATTATTTTCGTCAAGACGCTTTAGCATCATATAACAATATATGAATACCTGTTTGAATCCATGTAAATTAAACGTTTCCAAAGTTGTAAATATATTGTATAATAGGAAACACATATTGGGTATCTGCCACATTCTCCAACTGCACATTCAGTATTCTTAGAAGGTGAGAGAGTTTACAAATATTGTGTTGTAAATTTTCTATTACTTCTGAATATTCGTAGACCCAGACTTCTGAGCCATATAATAAAATTGGTTAAGCTATCGAAGCGTATAAAAATATAACAACTACTGAGGCAGCCACACTTACGCTGATATCTAACATTAAAATTCAATAGCTTTCTGAGCCTGCGCAGTCAGTGTATTCTTGGCTGTACTCCATATCAGTTTTAGGGGTAAAAACCAAACCTATATTCTTTGACAACGAGACGCATTCAATCAATTGACCTATAAAATACCATTCGTACTCGAACTCAACATTCCTACAAACAAAATTATCTTTGTTTTACCTATATTGATTTTTATACCTGAATTTGGCAAAATATTCTTTTAAATGTTTATTTGTTTCTGCAATAAAGTTACGGCTACAGCGCGATTTGCAGCATCATTGGCATATAAAAAATAAAATATATCCTCTGGTTTCATTTTTAAAGACACTATGAGGACAGATCACGCGGCTCTTCATTGAGATCATTAATGAACAACGAGAATAAGTGACCAACGAAAAACGTAGACATTAGAGACCAAATAATACAAGGATTATCAGTATGGTGGCATAATCTGGAGAGAAATAACCAATGCACTCATCAGAATGTGTAGGTTTTACGAGTGGAAATTGGTAGCGATTTAACACTAAGCTGCTGCTAGAAAGCGCATGACATACAACATACTCAGCGAAAAATCGGCGTACCCTGGAATTATAGCTTTCCACTTTTGTCTAACACAATTAATTGTTTCTGATTGGTCTAGCTGTTTGGGCAAAGCACAGAGGCAAGACGTATATATGACCGGCTTATTCCAAATCTATTTGTCATGTTCCTAATGGTCGAGTGTGATAAAACGGATTAGATACGTTGATCAAAAATATTTCAGGAGCTATTTAACAAATAATATTTCTGCGTATTCCTATTTCGAAACATTGAACTGTGCAAATTTGGAAATGTTTATTATGTGCTTGCGTCCGATTCTTTCTTTCTCTCTCTCTCTCTCTCTATTTAAGCTACAAACATTAACATCGTGCATTCAGATCGCTCCCAACAGCTTTATTGACTTTCATACAATAAAATTTTATGACAATGACAGCCTAAATTTATTTCCATAACATTCTTCTGTGAATTTGCAATAACATCTATATTAACTACTTATTAAAAATTTTATTCTGTCAGGTTTACCACTGCTCTGTCTCTGTCTCTGTCTCTCTCTCTCTCTCTCTCTCTCTCTCTCTCTCATACACTCAGGCCTACATATGCCACATCCAATCCTATTCTATAGTCGTCTCCTCAAACACAAATAAGACAAAAAATCCCATCAGTCTTTGCTCCAAGTTATGATGTAACTAAATTTGGGACAATATCGGGATGACGCCGATTGAAAGATGTAAACATCCTTATCAGTAGCTGGTAAGTGAGACATCCCGTCTGAGCCATTTATCCTGAAATGCCACATGGAATCAGGACACAATTCATATTTTTCCGGTTCTGTACCTACGAATGTAGTCCGAGTCTATTTTTAGATCATTTTTTCCTCTCTCATTTTGGTGGTGATGCATGCATTAGATTTAGTCATTCTTAGTATTGATTTAAAGGAAATTGGTTATTGTTTAGAATATGAGCATTATAGTGTGGTTGTCTGTGTGTATTTTGGCGACAGTGCACAGTGAGTAATGAGGCATTGGTGCTGATCCGGAAGTGAAATCTGTGACTCATTGCACGTTGCTTTGTTTACAGTCCAGCCATTCATAAGAATGCCGGTTAAGCTATGACAAAAACTTCAGCGTGAGTTCATCTGTGAAGATACTTTACAGCAACATATGATTTATTAGGATTTGGACACAGTGGAAAGTTCAGTACTGACAAACAAATGTAGGGACTATATAGGAAAATTAATTTTGTGGTCTGAGGCCACATGACTGGGTGCTGACGGTCATAGAATATCTCGAAGATGACGAGATTTGCATTAATCATCTCGATAGATGTACGACCCATTTGTCAAAAGATAACGCTGTTTAACACTCTTTAGACGATATACAATAAATCAATTACAGTCTATCTTTTAAACAAGCCATGTGTCTCTATTTTGGGGCCATGAAGAGAACTGCAGTGGAACGGATTTACTGTTGGATGCGCCCTGACCTGCAATAAAATGGACATTAAATACAGGATAAATCTAAGATGTCTACATCTTATTAGTGTTGAATTATGACAGGGACTAACATATACAAGTATACAAAATACAAATACAAGTTTTGACTTGGGAAAAATATTCTGTTTATCTCCATAAAGATTTCTAACAATCTTTTTCCCTTAAAAATATGTATGTGTTTGTAAAATATGTATTTACCATTTCGACATTACGAAATTATGCTCTCGGGACTTTGTAGACCAGGGGAATATAGCTATGTTCCTAATATTGTAGTGTGTTGTGTTACCGAATTGTATCTACTATGTTTTTAGCTAATGAAAACAGCCATAAACTACGTTGCCTTATGTTATTTAAAATATTACATTTTCCTTTATATTCAGTTGTAGAATTTATTTCCTTATTGTGGTTCGTTTCTTACATTGTTTTTGAAGTGCTGTATGTCGAGTGTGAGCCGGCTTTACATGCAAACGAGCCTAAAGATCGTGCGATTTCTTTTGTCCAACCTTTCTTTTTTATTTTCATGTCATTCATTGTAATTTTTTATAGATACATTTGCAGTTTCACGTGTGTGGGTAAGTTATTTTGAACTGATTTTCCCTGCTGTATATAGTGTCTCTCCAATGATCTAAAAGGGTCTTGGTAATTATCCATAAAAAGGGCACTTTAAACGCGTAGCTAATGACCAAAAGGGCGTCTTGTTTTATCGCGAATTGTTGTTGTTGATATTATTATTGATATTGTTGTTGTCATTCTTGTTGTTTTCCTTATTATAAAAATTTGAAATTAAGGCAGGAATCTCACTGTCGGCATCAATTTGCAAGAAAAGTGTAGCAAATACAATTGATTTAAATTCATTTTGAGTGGTGCCCCTATTATGACCATATAGAATTTGTTTTATTCCAAAACTAATATTATATATATCGCATCATACAGGATAATTTTGCGTATCTTTTCAACAATTATACTTAGAAAGATATCTGATTTTTATTCCCAACTTTTTTTTACAAAGATTATAGATTATTTTCAATTTTAAATTCTCAAAGAAAAATTTTATTTAAAAGGCCACCCAAGATTCAATCAATATCTTTAGATAATATGCAATGACGAACAGACTTTATTATTTTTTTTAAAAATTGAAGAAGAATATTACAGTGTATGAATGAATGAATGAATGAATGAATGAATGAATGAATGAATGAACAATTATCAAAAAGAAACAAAAGGAAAGTAATGACGAAACAACCTCAGCAAATCTATATGTATTGATGAAGCTAGTCTAAATTCTTGCTTTATATTGCAGTGTCGGTTACCTAAATCTGTCGGCTTCAATTTTGAACCAATAACATCCGTATTCATACAACTTATTTCATATGAAATTTGAAACTGTAATAATATATATTATTGATATAAATTTCCCATAGCGTCACGGACTTTAATACCCCCGACCGTCAAATCTCGCAGAAACGAGATCCTTTTTTCAGCGTGACTTAGGAATGTCGAAATCGAGAATGCTCCCACTGAAAAACATACAAACAAAAAACACAAAAGAAAGAAAAAAAAAAGATGTCTAAGTCATGAAAATCTGATGCATTAACGTAAGTCATTTAAATGGCAGACAAATCATGTCATTTCTATCTGCATTCAAAAAAGGGGGAGAAAAAATTTTCAAATTGCATGGTTGCCCACCAGACAACAGCTCTGCAAACTCTGGTGTTACAGCAAAATCATCAGGTTTTCCGATTAGAAATTCGCTAACGCAATTCCAGTTGAAATGATTGATCAACTGTAAATCAAATTTTGTGGCCAAATGTCTAAACGGACTGTTTACTTCATTTGTCAACAAGTGATATTAGAAATGTATAATTTAATCCCAAAAATAAAAATCAGGATTTTAATATCGTCCACCATCTCAATTTCATGCTCTCCTTGAATCGTCCGCCATGTTTCTCGCGACCTAACGCGTTTGTTTCGAGATAATGACGTCATCAACTATGTCACCGGCGTTCTTCAACAATGACAGCAAGTATTCAACAAATAAAATCAGTCAAAATGAGATTAAAACAGGTAATTTCATGTAATTTAAAAAAAATATGAATGAAAATCTATATTTTGACTAATGCTTTATTTGTGTCAGACATTTTGGCCTTGAAGTGTGTATTACATGCTAACGATGGGTCCGCTGGTCACATGTTGGCTTTGTTTACATTTCTTGAAAAATAAAACCCACTTTCAGAATTTATACAACGGCAAAGCCAATGTAAATATTTTGTTTTAATCATGTGGAGTTCTTATACAACGTAAGAAAAATTTACACTGGAAATGTATATTCAATATGGACTTTTTCGTTTCATTATTATTTAATTGGAAAGAGAAATATATATTTTATTGTTACATCCTGGAATACACTTTAATAAGTGAACTATATGTTTATATTGTATTAATATTGTATTATTTATGCATATTATATTGAATTGAATATGTCTTTGAAACAATAAAATATGATAAAGAACAAGCAAGCAGTAAAATAAGTATATAAACTGTATATAGAATTAACGGGAAAAAAAGTCATTTTTTAATTTTTTTTTTAAATTTTTAATTTGTTTTTATTTCAAAAACACGGAGACGCTATAAACTAATAATATCGATACCTTGGCCTAACTGGCAAATTCTGGTCATATGCCACGTGTCTTTTTAGTCAGTGGCACGAACCATGGATCCACTTCCGGAAATAAGTAAATTTACACACGCTCGGAAAAACGGTACTTCTGAACTAATGTACATGATGCCAATATTTAACGATTATTAAATGAAATATATATATATAATTAATCACTTTCTATGGTTATTTGAATAGATTTTCACAATATTATAACGAACGCGTTAAAATTGACGTTAAGGGCACGAACTATGGCGGTTCGAGGATATTTATGACTTTTCAATTTCCTTATCTACTCATTCAAACACGAAGGAACCCTAACATTTTGATACAAAAGAACCAGATTCAAATTTCAAAAATGTATATCATTCCTGGCTATCAATAAATTATTATTTGTCTTGTATACGTAATATTTTTACAGTGTTATAGTCAAATGTTTCTCTGTATATTGTATAGAGCAAGTATTGTATATACATTAGCTTTCTCCGGATATGATTATTTTTAAGCTTATGCCAAATAAATCTTTCGTGCATCACGCCAAAAGTTTGTCTTTTTTATTATTTACTAAAATTGTCTTCTTATTTCATAATTTCTATATTTATTTTTTTCATTATTTGACGTAATTTCATCCGATGGAGGTATTCTTCCATTTATGCTGTATATGAATTATCATGCAAGTTACCGAATCTATTTGCAATATAGATCTCTCATTCTGTCACAAATGAAAAAAGCCCCAAAGGAACAGTCATAATTACATCAAACTACCGTATATTAGGCTGATCCAACTGCAAACTGCATAGACCCAGATCTGCTGACGCATAATGCGCTGGCAGATCTCGGTCTATGCAGTTTGTTAGGAGTCATCACTAGAACAGGCAACATAGATCCCAATCAGCTGGCTCATTATGCGACGGCTGGTCATGGGCTATGTTGTTTACAACACAACTTATAAGCGAGTATCAACGGTAAGTATTTTTCATTTCAGTGCATCTGCACAGAATTATGAAAAAGTCTCTTGAAGAGACCCATATTTAAACACTAAGATGAATTAATTATGCACACAATGTGCATGGATTTAAAAGCTAAGTAATAATTTTATCTTGTGACGGTCCAGACCCTGGGGCAGTCTAAAAATAGTGGCTAAAGAGAATGCTATTGTTATGTGTACAAATATTTGTTCCTAGTGTCTCCTCCCTGCGTAATTTTTGTTTTTCAATTAGGCATTTCATGCATACGTAACACGGTCGGTGGACTGATTATTCAGAATAAGTATGGAGGGCAGAAATCTACAGGCTTAATGTGGACAGGGGAGTTATTTGCCCAAATGTAACAAAACTGTCCTATTTTCAAATTCTTCCGTGGGTTAAAAAAAAGCTAAAACATTATAAGTTGGACATTTAATAAAAGATGTGCGAAAGTTTGATATATTTAGAAAGAAAAAAACAAAACAAACACCTCAAACATTATTTCTCATGGCCCTTTACTTCTCCAATAGCTTTAGCCTCTCGTTGCTGTGACGTGTTGAGTTAGGTCAATCATAAAAACCATAATACCCTAATCAGTGTCAATTATTAAATAAGTGCGTGACAATGAGCTTTTAATCTAGCATTAGTCAGTCCTGAGCCGCTGGCTGACGGTAGAGAGTGGGATTATTACGCACGAGTGACACTGCCAAGTAGATTTAAAAAATCTTTAGTGAACATTAACACCTGGCATGAATAACAACGAATTTTTCGACCCCAGTTCATAAGCCTAGGTTTACTTTTTTCTGCATATTCGCTTCAAAAAAGTTCATAACGTTGGTGTATATACAAACTGATTTTCCATCGTAGTAATAAAACTCATTACAAACCATAGCCACTGAAATCTAGTTGCCCATCTGGACTGTAACTATGAGACGCTTGGTTACCGAAGTTAAAATTTAAATGTCCCGGGCTGGAGGGAAACGAAGTTTTCTACCCCAATTCATAAGCCCAGTTCTAGTCTTTTCTGCATGTTCGTGTCAACAAAGTTCATAAAAAAGTAAAAGTTGAAAAGTCAGAGTAACTTGTTTTTTAAAATTTAACTAGGGAGAAGTCCAAACGTGAACAAAATCTTATTAATTTTTTTTTTTTTATTTTACAAATTATTTAAAAATCATAAATATGTATCCAGGTAAGCTGCGCGTGAATGATAGAGGTCTACGAAAGTTGATTCACTTAGTTCAAGCGGTGTTTGCATAATTGTGCTAACAAAGTTTGCAACGCAAATTCTCAGTTCAAACAGTAAATTAACAAGAAGAAAACAACTTTTGTGAAATCCAAAATTCACTTTAAAGGCATGGAAATCTAACCAGGTCATCTACATATGAATATAAATAATCAATTTTTAATTTCCCTATGTGGAGTTTTTTTTTGTGTAATCGTGATAATAAGAACGTACATCCGGACAGACGACAGGGCGGACGGACGGAGATGACCAACTCGAAATGCCCCCGCTGCAAGTAGATGTACATAAAAATACGTTGGAAACCTAAACTGAACTACAGACTTTGATTCTTACTCACACTTTTCTGCACGTGGAAAAGTTGAAGCCTACGCATAGTTTATTTCAAGATGCGCACAGCACATGGAAGAATTTGTTTCTTTCTTTCTTTCTGCAAGATGCACGTGAAAAGCATACAATACTTGCGGATTGGCCTAGAGTCAAAGACCCTTTTGTAAAGTGTGCAAAAGTTCTTCACACGGCACAACTCTTAAAATCGCACGACCCGCATATATGCTTGCATGCAAATAATGAATCTGCGCACAATACTCACTTCCTATTTCACACGGCTCTTTGCCACGCTATTCGCCATATAAGAACCCGAAACCACCAGTTATCTAAATAAAGTCACATCAACCATTCGAGTGCATATAACACAGAAGAAAACATGTCTGATTCATGCAAGTGTGCAGAGGGTGAGTTTTAGTCTGGTAACTTTCTCTTTTTTTCATTTGTTGCATTTGTTGTTAAAGACATTTTTGTTATTTTATTTATTTATTTAGTCATCACTATGTATAATTATGAAATAATGACGCTCTGGAAATCACAAAAGAAGCAGTCATTATACACAGGTAATATTAAGGATTCATTATATCACTTTGGTCATTACACCATGTGCTTTGGCCATATGACATCAAATGAGCACAGCAAAAACTATACATTTAAATTTATTTTAACTGCTTTGGTACTTAAAAAGTTCGAAACATTTACACTGTTGAAGTCACCCTTTACGTATGTGGTTGCAAAATGTAGACGCCTGTAACAACAGTGACCACTACTTAGTATATGGTCAGATTATATGATCTGAATACATGAACACTATAGTGCATGTGATGTCCTGTACATGTATAGGAGTTGAATTAGGGACGTTACGCCCCATGGATGTTTCGGCCCAAGACATTTCGCTCCACTTCAATGGTCATTTCGCCCCACTTCGATGAACATTTCGCCCCACTTCGATGAATATTTCGCCCGACTTCAATAGACATTTCGCCCCACTTCAAATGGACATTTCGCAACACTTCAATGGACGTTTCGGACCATGACGTTGTATGTTCTGACATCGCTTAATAAATAACCATGTTCGTATAAAACGATGTTCTTTTGCAATTATAATTATTTTTGAAACAAGGCTTTGAGAAAATGCATTTTTTTTCTCCATGTATCGTGATGAAGAGTATAGAAAATAAAAGATATAGTAAGACAAGTTATCCTCTTATCAGAACGAGATAGTAATAATAATAATAAAATAATAATAATAATAAAATAATAGGCTTATACTTAGACTACTCGAGTTACAGACCCATTTCAATTTGTTTGATTTACATTCAGCCTGTCATTATATCTGACAATAATTTCCCCTTTTTCTTCGTGTATGTACTCAGACTGATCAGAAAATGAATCAATCGTTTACAGTGATCATTATTTTCTATACTGCGATACTTTTATTTCGCAATTACGAAAACTGATGAAAGTCCTTCTTGGGTGATGGTCATTTGCAATAAAAGATTTCAATGTTTTCTTCTTTGTTTGATTTACAATTCTGATATTATTGTTTAAAATAAGTCCACAAGAGTTCAAAGGCATAATCTTTTATTTAAAAAAAAAAAACAACAACAAGGAATGACATGTACTTGGTGTATAATAGAAAAAGAAGAGGTCTGTCCAGCTTTACTGTTGCTCTGTCTAACATGGGTCATACATTCTGGCACAGCATTTAAGCAAGGTGTTTGCTGATTTGGTGGTTCCCATACTTTTCCCATAACTTCATAAGGCGACCCTGAACTTTTTTTGTCAGTTTCTTTTGATGTCGCCGTACCTTCCCCTCTTGCAACAGAATAAATACACACCCAATTTCTCTGGCTTCCTTATACAGCAATGTTATGAAGAGATAGAATGGCAAATTTCCCTTTCTTGCTCTCCTACTCAAAAGATTGTCACCCTTCCACATCATTATTGGTCCGAATGTTTCTCCCATAAACGGACCAGGAGTCGACGGTCCATACGTGGTTATGAATCCAGTTGTCTTCCACATTTCAGGAATGATGTCACGTTCACTGCCACTGGATCCACTCTTCTTTGCAACTCTTCAAAAAAGCTCATTGAGTGGATTCTTTAACAATGAAGATCAAACAATCTACCTGGCTGTAATTAAGCCCAAATAACACTTGCTGAATTTAAAAAAAAACAACAAAACTTCAAGGAAATGCCGGGTGCTTACGCGTGCAAGTTTCTCAACCAGTGACTCGTTCTTTAATCTCGCCGACGGAAGTGTCGGAGGAATTCAAACTGACAACTAGCAGGAGCAAAGATCAAACGAAATGCCGCTTAACTACATGCACTTTATTATGAAAGGTAATCATATTTGTTGGCAATGATAGTTTAGAAATGTAGAAATGTCCACTGACTGTGGGGCGAAATGTCTTGGGCCGAAACGTCCATTGAAGTCGGTCGAAATGTCTTGGGCCGAAACGTCCATGGGATGAATCGTCCAGGTACGTCCAATAAGTGGGGCGAAATGTCTTGGGCCGAAACGTCCATGGGGCGAAACGTCTCTGTACAATAGAAGTTGTGTCCAAATTACTGAAATGTTTAAAATCTGTCAATATATGCGTGAAGTTGTAGAAACTAGCAAAAAATTGATTTTTTGATCTAGCGAGTGTCCATCAAGTATTTTTGTTGGGACCTATGTCTTTACCATAATGTAGTGCACTACCAGCAGTTGGAATTAATCAGTTGGAATTCATTGCAATTTATAGCGTTTACTACAATCTTTTGAAGTCGTATAGTCAAAATACAGTGGAATGACTAAATTGGTACGATGGACCTTAGTGTAAGCGGATTTTAAATGAACGACGAAGCATTAATTAATTCTTGGACACTCAGAAAACAAAACAACAAAAAAAAGGAATGAGCCTGATAACGATGGGTAGATTGAATTGGATAAGTGGATAGAAGACGAGTCTTAATAATCACCGACCACAATTAGTCCTTTCACGCACCACGTAACAAGGTCACGTGATTAGTCAAATGCATCCGACCCTTGGTGGCAGTATTACATAGACTAGTGTGGACAAGGTTTATTATTGCTTACATTTCTCAGAACCAATCAGACTAGAAGATTCTCTAATGCAATGTTTTCAAAAGGTTTGGTTTGCTGTTGTGCTTGCAGGGAAAATAATAGACATTAAGTCGAAGATGATTTGGAGACTCCAAAATCTATGGTGTAATAGTAACTAAACAAGTCGTCGCGTCTATTTTATTTATTTTAATTTTCTCTTTGCGTGTCTGTACGTATCTAAAGTTTCCCCGTCCGTACCATAGCTTACTTCGAATGTTTTCTACTTTCCATTTATGCACGTCATTTTAGCTAAATTAAAGCCGTACTCTACAACAAAGGTTTCTTTTGTCTTATATTTTTTTGAATACATTTATTTTGATAGTTCCTGACCGCCAGTGTTCTGATGTTTGCAAGACGGAGTGTAACTGTAGTGACGAGTGCAACTGCAGCGAGGCTTGTGAATGTACAGGCCGATGTAAAGTCCAGTGTAATTGTTCAGGTACTTAATCTCTCTCTCTCTCTCTCCCTCTCTCTCTCTCTCTCTCTCTCTCTCTCTCTCTCTCTCTCTCTCTCTCTCTCTCCATCAAACGATTATTGATGTAAAGGTTTAGGCGCTTGGAGGAAAACCCCCGGTTATCGTAGTCAGACGGAGAAGAAAATCGCATACATGAATGCATTCTATATTTTATTTATAAAATGATTCATCAACACTGATTTTTCATGCAAATGAATATAATTTTGTTCGCACTAGTTTTTTTTCTTCCAATTGTCCCCTTGCGCTTTTTTCAATGAAAAGGCTGGAATTATTAACCTCTCCGTCTGTACTTGCATCCGTCCATAAGTAATGTGGTGCAACTATTCCATTAGCATTGAAGATGCAGACTCGACACCTGGGATCAGGACCTGTGATACACAATTAACGAGGTTTGGGATTATACGTTCGGGTCTTGCCTACAGGGTGGGGCTGTGTTGCCCCTGGGCTACAACTACAGATTTCCACCCTATAACCACACGGGTTTGAAGAATATGGAGATGAAATCTGACAAGCTTCCATTAGATTCTAGGTGATGCCGCTGAGGTAGGAAACGTGTCCATGGGTCATCACTTGAAAACTTTCGACATCTTTACCCAGTAAACCTGTATAGGATGGAAGAGCACGAGAGGAAATCAGACTTGTATTATACGCTTAAGATCACCATCTTACAACAATGCGTCCTAACTCTACATTTAATGATTAAAAAGGAACTCGAGAATATACAAAACTGAAAATTGTTGCAGTTGTATTATAAGACAGAGTATTAATACGTGAATTTGTGTATGTTTTACATGTACACAAATTTTCTACTTGCCCTGCTTCGTCGCGCAATTTTTTGTCCGGCTAACCGATAACCAATGGCGTCTAGATAGGGACCAAGTATTGGTTGGCGATCCATTGGTATATGTTGCGCGATAGTTGCTTGACATTTGCCATCTTCGGCATACCGGTCAATTAGACCTGTAAATAAGGCATCCGTCAACTTTCTCGTAATATAATTGACTAAAATACTCGTACCTCCAATAAAGACAAAGGTAGTGCGAAACATGACGTCACCGCCAGGTAAACTCTTGACCATTGATTATTTTGTCAGCACATTTTTCATTACTTCATGACTGCATTAGGCGATTGTCAAATCCCAATATGGTGTATGGATAGGGTCAAATTGCAGGTACATGTTAACCGATTTTAGAGGGCGGTTCACCGTAAAATCGTGGTTACCAGAAGCAATACGAGTCAACAAATATGTCAAATATGTTAAACGCCAACAAAATAGCCGTCAACAGGCATTTGGTAGTTAAGCTCCAGTATATAAAGAACGTTTAAAGTATCAAGTACAGCAGTACCAACACAAATGTACATGTTGACTTGTTTGCTATGCATTCGAAAAATCCTAACTGTATTAAGGAAGAAGAAAAAGCAAAAATGCGTGCTTTAAAATCTGAGCGATTATGCGCTGTAATCGGGAATGCGTGCTTTTAAATATCGGAGTAATTATGCCTTGTAATCAGGAATGCATGCATTTAAATCTCGGAGCAATTATGCCTTGTGATCGAGAAATGCGTGTCTTTACTCGTAGTAAATCTTGAGACGGAACACCACTTTAAATGCACGTGGAAAAAAATTCAAATTATCAAATTATACATAGGAGGCCGTGGCATGTTGATCATAGGAAGATCAGTACTAATATAATCATTGTAGAGAGAGGGAGAGAGAGAACCTTTTCCTCCATTCCGTAGAAACCCACTCGCCATATACATAAAGTTTACATATGCATACTGATAAGCTTGAAATGTGGAGTACACATATCAGTGCATATTGTTCTTGGCACTATTTGAACTGAGATTTCTCAGATAAAACCGTATAATAAACACGCAAGTGATTTAAATAATGGTGGGGATTTGGTATACAGCCGGATCAAACAATAGTGTTGTCAGTTTCATATACAGCCGATCAAGCAATGTTGTAAAACAGCTTCATATACAGCCGATCAATGTTGTAAAACTGCCGGGTCAAATGTTATCAGTTTCAAGCTGAATGTGCCCCATGGAAGACTTGAACATGTAGTTATGTATTCTGTTAAGAATATTGCAAACTTCTGTCCTGTTGATTTGGCACTCACGATTTTCGTTCAAATATTTAATGCAAAAAGAAACGTTATCGATTACACCTTTTAGCTCCTGGTGAGAAAACATATGCAATACATTTTTAGCAACAACAAAAACCAAAAAAAAAATTAAAAAAATAAAATAAAACAAAAGAAACCCAGAATAATAATTTCACATGTATCCTTTTTCACATCAATTTTTGAATTATTTATTACAGACAGACCGAATTTCATCCGGTAAGACCAGATTTTCTTTAAATCAATGATCGATTAAAATAATTCAATGCCTTACAATTAAGAATGAATGAATGAATGATTTTCCTGTAGTAATTTCTTTTTCTTTTGGTATTTTATTTTTTCTTTGATTTATTCTATTTATTTATTTATGCATATATTGATCTACAGTTGCCATTTTTACTGCAAGACCTCTGATAGATTGGATCTGATTTCAAACCATTTGATATTAATTAATCGGAGCAGCACCCGTCTTTACTGCCCCCGCCCTGTAGTACAAGGTGGATTAATTTCCTCGTATTTTTTTTTTATTTGTATGGGGGGGGGGGAGTGAACAGCACCAAGTTGTTGCGGAACAAATTAGTACGCAGCCTACGATAGGTTTCCTGAATGTACATGGACTAAATTAAAGATAACTTGAACATGTGTAGATTAGAACTATAAACCGATATTACGTTTTTGACTATTTTTTCAATAAACCAATACCTTAGTCATTGTATTCACTGATGTAGAATTGTCACGTGATCCAGTCATGTGATAGGTTTGTTTCATGTATGAAAATCAAAATGGATGCATCTTCGACACGTCCGTTTATTTTTATAACGGGAAAAGTAAATGTTCGTAGTGAAAATGGCGTTAAACCCAGAACAACAACATGTATGTATAATTTTAATTTAGTCCTTATAGATCTTATATATGTCTGCATTGTTTAATATTGAAAGAGTATTATCTTTAATTTTCCTGATTGCAGATGACGAGTGCATATGTGGACATGGATGCAAAGGACCGAAGACCTGTAAATGTGAACCGACCTGCGAGTGCAATTAGGATGTGACCTACATACACCAGACACTGAATGTGCAATAATATTGATGTACTTGTCAATATATAATCGCAATTACAATTCCATTTAAACCAAAGTTTGATTGAATGTACCGTATATACTCGATTATCAGTCTACCCCCCCCCCCCTTTTTTCATGGCTGCAAAAAGCCAATTTAGTTATGACCCTCCTATAAGTCGAGGTGTTTAATATTTTCAAATTAATAAAATCCAAATAACTGTAGATACATGTATTTTGTAATGAATACCGTCATGAAACGGATAAACACAGTGCATACCATATATGCATTACTGCATAGGAATAGTGGCATGAAAACGTAAAAATATATGAATTGACTATTTTTATGTACTGCAAACATCTAGAGTTTCCAACATTACCCCAAGATTTTTTATTTTTTTAATGTCGCGCTTATAAGACGACCCCTACTCTGTACGAGTCCAATTCTAAGTAAAAAACGTCGACTTATAAGCGAGTATATACGGTATGTGAAATTAGAAAAAGAACAATACTGCTCGAGTGAATGTGTTGTTGACGAAGTAAAATAACAATACCAAGAAACTTGCGGCAATTGCTTTTTTCCTCTCCACTGTCTACTCTGACGATTTAGTTTTCTCCAATTCTTTCTTAGAGACTTCTAATTCATTCCTACCACTCCTTCGGAAACTGTATGCCACAAACATGCTGGAAGCGGTCTATGTGCAAGTCGTTTTTGTTGGTTGGTTGTAATTAAGAATAACAAATTGCTAGCATTATATTCAAAATCCTGAACAATTGTAAGATTGTCCGTTTTTCAAAATAATATAAAATTGAGAAGGAGAATGAGCTAGCGTATATGATTAGATAAACAAATATCACACTTGCTTACTATCGATTTGCCGCTGCATTTGTTTAATTTCTGATAAAGTCTGGTCTTTTATTGCACTAGTAAGGCATTTCATACTTTATAACAGTTTATAATTATCCCTTTATCTGGTTATCCGATAAATAGAAAGAAAGCCCATGTACGTCTCATGAAAATGCAGATTATTTAAACCAAGCTTTTAACGTATTCTACGTGGTCAGATAAACTAAGTGCAACTGTAGTCAATAAAGATATTCTAAAATCTAAAAATATACGTGTTACAAATGTAGATGCATACAAAGAACCAGCATAATTACGTGTTGCAAGTGTACATGCATACAAAGAACCAGCATACTTACGTGTTACAAGCGTACATACATACAAAGGACCAGCATACTCGAAAAAAATGCCGATTATTTAAACCAAACTTTTCCAAGCTTGTAATGTATCCTCCGTCGTCAGATAAACGAAGTGCAACTGTAGTCAATAAAGATATTCTAAAATCTAAAAATATACGTGTTACAATTGTAGATGTATACAAAGAACCAGCATAATTACGTGTTACAAGCGTACATGGATACAAAGAACCAGCATAATTACGTATTACAAGTGTACATGCATACAAAGAACCAGCATACTTACGTGTTACAAGCGTACATGCATACAAAGGACCAGCATACTAGAAACCAGCAAGCACACGAGAATTAAAATACAGTAAAACGAGCGACAGCCAATACAACATGCAGAAAGCACCTCCATGAGATTGGAGTATATAATATTCGCTTACCATCCCGTTTGTTTGTAACCCCCTACCGATTTAAAAACGAAAAGCATCAAGGATATGACAAATGCACAAATCTTGGGCCATTTCATTCATCAATTTATAATTTCTAACCGGATTGTCAACAGGGGGTCGTTAACATTGTCATCATCTGCGCGTTTCAAACCAAACTGGAGTTTCTATACTAACGCGGGGGCCCCGGGGGGCCGAATGGTCTAAGGCGCTCACCTTTACAGATAACTGACATCTCGCCTCTGTCCTCGTGGGTTCGTGTCTCTCGCTCGGCTAACGTGGTTATGTGAGAAAGCTTGCAAGTAGTTTCCCGTGGGTCGGTGGTTCTTCCCAGTGTTTCTCGGGTTTTTCCTCCAACAAATATACTGGCCGCTATGTATTCATGTGCTGAAAAATGGCGTTAAACCCATAACAACCAGCACAATTTATAAACGCGGACCAATATTTGCCTGGGTGAGTCTATTGTTTGCATACAACAGATGTGATGTAGTTCGCCGAACCTCGAAGTTATAAATAACTTCCGTAACTGTTGGAGTTGCATCCCTTTTAACACGTATGTAAGAGTTACTCCCCCCCCCCTTCAATTCTTTTTGGAAATATTACAACTAGACATTGCAAATACTGGATGCAGACAAGTTTTTCCTGAAAACGGACTATTCTATAACCGGAAAAGGACAGTGAGCAGCCTGTCTGGTTGTTTACAAAGACGGCTTAGTTTAGTTTGAAATGCGAACAAGATGGTAATGTTAGGAGTCACCTGGGGACAATCTAGGATTTTTGTGCTTTTTTTATTTTTATTATTTATATCTTTGATGCTTTTCGATTTTTAAAATCTGTGTGGGGGGTACAAACAAATGGAAGAGTAAGCGAATACTATAGCTTGAAATAAGAGGAATCCGAACGTCTTAAAGGTACACTGGGACATGCCAAAATCCCATGTCAACAATACATTACATTGGGAACTGCGCACAAAGATACAAAAGACAAACAAACGAGCCAAGATGGGGTTAAGCTACAAATACTTTTGGGCCAGGAAAAGTGATGACCGTATAAATAAGCTTGTCAAGATTAACAACTGAACAATATAGCATAGAGGTACATTTATAAAGTTCAGTGTTCATGCTCTACTTCGCTACAATAAGGTAAATATTCAACTACCTAACGTGTAACATGCATTCATCCATTCATATTCGAGTAAATGTTAACGATGCAATCTCTCCGAATCGATCTTAAAACTAATTTAATGATCAGGTTGTGTGTACCTAATAACTATTTAAAGTCAATGTCTTGCTGCCAAAGTCCCCTTAGATAGTCCAGTTCGGCATAGACTAGAATACGCAGTCTCTATTTTTGCCAACGTTCAAATAAATGGAGGGTGTTTTGACTGAACTTTATGCAAAATATCCAACCTAATTTAAATATCATCTTGTCTGACCGAGGTGCAGCCCCACTCCACATTATTATTGTGTCCTTGTATCTGGCAACATTTTTGCACACACAACGTCGTTATTCCTTGCGTGGAAAATTGAAAATATTATACCATGCCATTCCTTGTTATTCTTGTGAGCGAATGCAATTTTACAGTACGTGTATATCTGCTTGCAGACATATTATTTTTGCGAGGAAACGCATTTTTCAAATACGTACATACATTCTTACAGACATTATCCCTCGAGTATACGAATGTCTGGAGCGCTTGTACTTGATTCACGTTGTCGTATGCAGTCCGGTTAATATTGTTGCCAGCATTGTTCGCAACTTGTTGCAACTTTGGTCTTCCATACACCTTTCCGAATCGTCACAGGGAAATACAGGTCAAAGTGACCAACTTGTATTGTATCATTCAAAGTTGCTTACAGGTTAAACCCAGTGTAAAAGTTGTCCTGCTGGCAAATCACCAGCTGTATGTACGCTGTGATAGGACCAGCTGCTATCTTTTTATCTTTAAAGACGAATTTCACCTTTTTGAACTGGATTACCGATACAAGATCAGCAGAAACATTGGTAATATTGACACTAACATAAAACATTTATTTTTACTGAAAATGTTGCGACCAGTCATCACACGTGATAACAACGTTTAGTATACATTGGAATTTAGGGTACGGTGTCTTGTATTTAAGAATCGAATCTCACATTTTACATGATTCTTGAAGCATTTGAGGCAGCTACAACGATATACTAGTAAATTATTATGCGTCATATTTTGAATATTACCATGGAGCCTCGGGAATACTCATAAGTTTATTATTCTGGCAAATGCAAAGTCGATAAATTTCATGTAAAAATTTGAAAGGTCAATAGTTTACAAACTTGCTTGGTACACGACAATTAAGGATCTCGCATATGTGTGTGAACGGTTCCTTACAAATATTTAAGTTTTTGCTGTTGACTCGTATCCTTTTTATTTTTTATTTTTTTATTTTATTTTATTTTTTTTTTTATTTTTTAAATTTTTTTTTGCGCACACTGGTTTTCTCATGGTTGATAATATCGGTATTTTGATACCGATTTTCACCTAGTGTTCAAATATCCGGAAGCATTTTTTTCATTTTTTTATTTTTTTATTTGTTTACAGATATGTAAGTGTTGGTATTAATACTGTTGTAGTTGCTGTTGCTGTTGTTGCCAGTGATACAACATATATTTAAATCTTTAGTAACATTAAATGTGATGTACATAAGAAGTAACCGGAACATATATGTTGCTGTGGGAGCAAAGGCACTCACACACATGCAAGCTCCGACTAACACGATTTTGTCGTTTGACTTTATAGAAGTACTCAACAAAAAAACAAAGCCTATTCCCGACAGCATGCACATACATTATTTGTCAAATTCAATGAACTAGCTCGAACCCATTGTTGTATAACTTTAATTCATGCAATACGACAGAAACATTATTACAGAGTAAAATAAATATACGTGATGCGGAGTAACTTGCTGACCTTGTTACTAGCTGACATTAATTAAGATCCATACACAATGTAGTCCTTATAAACGCACGATGTTTACTGAGTACTGTTGTAGACTTATAATTATTGAATTTATGACCTATTCTTAGACGATCATTAGTGTTAAGTGCCATGGGATGAGAGAGAAAGAGAAATATTAATAAACTGCGGACAAGACTTTCATTTGTGCTGTTGAAATGCAAAGTTTTGACATGTAGGACATGCCCACACATTATAGTAAATAAATCATTCAAGGTATAAAATGGCTGCAAACATTCCATGTTTATGCTGAAAATCGAACGGCAGAATCACTTTAATTATCTCTTATGGCTGAACTACATAAATGAATATTCATCTTATTTTTGAATTGCGTGTCTACTGATTTTCTTACGATTAAGAGACTGGTTTTCAATGCAACTATAACTTAAAATACATAATTTCAGTATTCGTTCCATGCGGCATTTCAATCTGACATCAACAGTTATCCGCCTTTGTCTTTCATTCAAATTGTATTTATAAATAGACAGTAGACACAAAAAATTGAAGCCAAATGTACATTACCCATCTATTGCCCTTTTTAGGGATAGATATGATAATTTCACCCAAGGCAGGTCATGTACCACGAGGGCGAACATGACTTGTCCTGGATGAACAAATTTTCATATCTGAACCTAACAGGGCAATACATTGTTTATTATACCGAATTGTAGTGAAATGCAAAAATTTGCTTGTAAATAAATACTCCGAAAACATTAAAGATACTTAACTCGAATGAAATGTCATGAGGAGTTCCAAATGGGGGAAACAAAACGGGGAAACACGATCGAGTGAGGGACACGATATTTTGTTCCTTGAGATGTGACATTCTGTGTGCCAATCATTGATATTATTATTTTTCTGAGGTATATAATAAAACAAGATATTCCTTTGCGCGTGTAAATTCGACGGTGGGCAAAAGTAACAGAAACTGTGCAATAAATTATCATGAGCGAGGTTACAGGTGTTTATGTCACTTCATGTTTCTGTCGAGCAAGGGAACAATCGAAGTAGGTTATTAAAATGGCGCATGCGGGGTTGATACATTTCCGGTTAATATGGGAACGATGGAAAGTTCACGGTTTTAGTACACAGTAATAAGGCACCTCGCGCACCTTGCACATGATGCCTTAAAACACATACAAATTTATGAAATAATTTCACTTTCAAGCAGTTTTTAAAATTGAAAGGCTATCCCTGACCCGGCTTTTATATATCAGTTATATTTATATGGTATATATATAAGGAAACATTTACTATCTATTTTGTGTCTTTTAGAATGAAAAGAAAGTGTTTTCTCAATGGTTTGCATTCGATAGGGATGCCTAGGACTACTGTGTTTTATCTGTTACTTATGTAATACAGTGGGAAAAAAATCTCAGGTAAGATCCAGTAATCACACGTGGTGCTGATATATTTGCTAACTGAAACTCTGACAAGTAGTGGAGGAGCGAGATATATTTAACTCGTCTTTGCGAAAGTTAATTGAACTGAAATAAAGACATGCAGCCAACGAATTCATGATTTTTACGAGCAGTACCTTGAAGTTTTAGAAAATAATATTTCACTGGATTCAGACTCAGATTAGAGAGGGGGTGGGGATGCTTATGAAACGAACAAGGTGTCTTTACAACGTTTAAATTCTGTATTTATTCCTGTAATGTTGCATACAAATTATAGAGTTAGGTATTTTTGATCTATGCCAGTATAATAGACATTACAGCAACAGGTCCTATCTTAGCATTACTCGTATATCGTAGGTTGGGTTTAGATAACTTGTTGTTTTCGATGTAGTGTTGTATTCGACGACAAGTCCTACGACACTGCTTTTCAGTAGTAGGTTATGATGAACATGTCCTAAATTCCATTTAAAATTTCTGTTAATGTATCTTTCAAACAAACATAATATTATTTCATGAGTTGAGGTTGTTTTGCTAGTTTCATGACATTTCCTCGAGAGGGATTTCGTTCAATTCGACAGTTCGTTCACAGAAAGCTTTTTGGTACATTAAGCAACTAGAAATAGGACGGATGAAAACACGAATAGGTCAAATTATGGCGAATTCTTTAACACTGTGATGAAGTTTTTGCTTCTTTGTTTGTTTTTAAAGAAAATCATCGTGTAAATAAACATTGCAACTGCTTTATTTCCAGGAAATTTCATTCGCGCACCACTTTCATACTTTCTTATTATCATGGTATAATTATAATAGAGATTATCCAGAAGACTAGCCAGCAATTTTCATAACATAGAATGGTTTACGGATTATGGTTTATGATATTTTTTCGTCACAGCAACACTTTGAAGTTATATTGCGCCGAGGTAACTATAGTAAAGTGCATTGTACAAAGACACGCCATTGTAATCTGGCAGGCTGATCAACTGGTAGGAATTGAACCTGCTCCCTTTTGGTCACAAGTCCAACGCCTTGAACACTAAGCCACTGCAGCTCATTGCATACAATATAATGCCAGAATGAATTCTACTCTCAAATGGGGAAATGTAACAGACGATATATAAAAAGCTACATAAATCGCAAAATTATGCAATTACCAAAACCGGGAAATGGTCGATCAATAAAACTTATATCCCCATCATTTAGCTCTGGAAATCGCCCTCATTATTAAGTTTGTAGCATATTTGTAAGACGAGACAATAAAATTCTTAAAATATAACATTTTGTCATTGAAACAATAATTATGTTTCATCTGTTCTTTCATAGATGTGACAAAGCTCCATCTCCAATAGGTGCACAATTTATAGTAATAGAAACTAACTTTAACACGGGTTGGCTACACAAACATCTTTTACATGTAAGACTATTGCTTGCTGGTGTATTTTAGATCACCGAATTTGGACACTTATCTATTTTATAATGAAAGTGCATATAAGCCTGTACGGTCAGATACGCCGTACCATTAAGACATTTATTGGCGGTATGGCCGTACCGGAAAGACGGGATCGGGAGGTCGGTACCGTACCTGTAAGAGTTAAATGCTACTTACAGCACTGATTTTATTGTTGCTAGAATTTTAAATTTTAAATGTTCATGACTTAATGGATATAACACAGGTTACCTGTGCCCACCATACTCCAACGGTTCTAGTAATCACTGAGAGAGAGAGAGAGAGAGAGAGAGAGAGAGAGAGAGAGAGAGAGAGAGAGAGGACAACCTAGAAAGTGACCATGAACATCACCATCGACTGCAGAAGTCTACGGGGATCATTTGATGTGGGAACTCACTTATGGCCATGTGCTGTAATTTGTGTCGTCATATCGGTAATTGATTTTAAAATTAAAGGTAAGGACAACAAAATGGACGCAATAATAATATGTGGGTTTTTCAGAACCTTTTATGAAAGCGAGATTGTACAGTGTACATTAGTTTGTGATCCAAGGGAGCTAACTTCTAAAAGACTCTTCTCTAAGCAGTAAACTTAATTTACTTTCCTTTAATATGAATTGGCGATATTCTGTGGTATGATGTGATATGATGTTTGCATAATGAATTAACGTTCTATAGTAATGTGCTGGAAACACTACAGCGTTTTATTGAATTTATCTCGTATCTCTAAAAGTTAGTATCTTAAAATGTTTTCTATCGCCTGTGATGTGATGTAATCTCATGTGCGAATCATGTGATGCGATCCATAGAGTTTGATCTCTGATTCTATTCACTTTGGGTAAAATCGTAAGCCTGATCTTTCTTTCGTTGCTAAATACGAAACGATCCATTTTCGTTGCTAAATACCAAATGCTGAATTTTCGTTGCTAAATACCAAATGATCTATTTTCGTTGCTAAATACCAAATAATGAATTTTCGCTGGTAAATACCAAATAATTCATTTTCCTTGCTGAATACCAAATGCTGAATTTTTGCTGCACAATACCAAATGATTGATTTTCGTTGCTAAATACCAAATGCTAAGTTTTCGTTGGTAAATATCAAATACTGAATTTTCGTTGCTCAATACCAAATGATGAATTTGGCTTGCTAAATGGCAAATACGCATGATGCTATGTCACACAAAAAGTGAGAAGAAAAATATGCTAACAAAAATACTGGTCAGCTGTTTTAATAGAATGATATGCAATGATTTCCATGGTACAAGCGCTATTATACTCACATTTGTATGTTGGCAAAACGGACAGAGATATTACAAATATGATTATCGGAGCAAAAAACCGGAGTTCTGGAGAATGTAACAAAAATAAAATAAAATTAAAATAAATAAATACAAATAAACATATTAATGCACCGTATCACATTCGATGTATCTTTCGATTAACGGAAAGGCCCGAGATGTTGCGAGTGATACATTCAAATGGATGGTATCGTAATATTGTAGCCCAGAGTGTAGTAATGAAAAAAACTCATAACTTCTGTCTGTCACTAGATGACGTGATGGTTATAATGGGATTTCAAGGTTAGTTCTCTGTTTAAAAGCGCGTTGGTTTAGAGCAAAAGATCTGAAGCAGAGAAATTAATAGTCAGTATTGTTTTTATTGGTTTGTATTTGTTTTGAGGTTTAATGCCATTTTTTTGGCACATGATAGGATGTGCATGGTGGTCAGTATGTTTTGGTGGAGAAAGAATCCGGAAAGACCCCAGGAAGAACCACCGACCCAAGGGGAGCTACTGGCAAGCTTTCTCACTGTTGAGCTGAGATTAGTAATCACGCTGACAGGGGTGAGATGTGTGAGCGATCTGTAAAGGCGAGCGCATTAGACCACTCGGCCACCCGTGTGCTCCTAGTCACTAGTGTATGCATGCCATGTAGAGTAGTAATGTGTGGGTGAGGTCCGTTGAGTCCCCTATCATAAAGAGAATGTTACCAAGAGAAAATAAAAGATATAATGCGGAGCACAGTCAGTTCGAGAAATCTATAGCATTATATATATATATATATATATATATATATATATATATATATATATATATATACACACATACATATGCATGTATGTTTATATTCACTGTCAGACCCAGAAAGAGG
Organism: Margaritifera margaritifera; assembly: GCA_029931535.1. Lineage (NCBI taxonomy): Eukaryota > Metazoa > Mollusca > Bivalvia > Unionida > Margaritiferidae > Margaritifera > Margaritifera margaritifera. The sequence goes on along the minus strand of JAQPZY010001661.1, from coordinate 2,716,485 downwards.
AATATAGGATATATAGAAACAGTTCAGTGAAATACACATTTAATGTCGATGATATATAGAAATGACAGTCAAGTCAAGCACACAGTTCATATATTCATATATATATATATATATATATATATATATATATATATATATATATATATATATATATATATATATATATATATATATATATATGTATGTATGTATCAGTCGCAAACATCTCGGGCCTATATATATATATATATATATATATATATATATATATATATATATATATATATATTACCATTATATATATATATATATATATATATATATATATATATATATATATATATATATATATATATATATATATATACGAATAAATAATAGTATCATACAGGTTAGAGAATTTTACTTCGTACCCTACGGAGACTCAAACCCGGGTCCGCGGGTTACGGCACCCATCGCCTTGAATGCAAGCACCTACCTCTATACCATCTCGACCATGTGTGACAATATTATTTATTCGTATTTAAAAATTATGTTAATGTTATCAAGCATTCTCCTGTAGAATCCAGGGATAGCACTTTCCGCTTTGTTTGGGGTATATTTGTAATTCTCTATAATAACCTATATAGACCTTGATTTCTGTCGTAGGAATCCGTAGTGAGTGTGTACTTAGGTAAGAATTAATTACTGGATCGACATGCGGGTGTGTCTGCTACGCACGGATGCCTATACCACCAGCTTTGTAGCATCATTTTTTGGTGATGTGTGCATGGTCGATGTGGTATAGGGTTTGCTGTAAGATTTTGTCTTAGTCTGTACTGATCGTGTTTGTAATGAATTCTGTTATCTAGATACACGATACTCTGAGATTTGGTATAAGTCTTTACTAATCCCGTTTGTAATGAATTCTGTTATCTAGATACACGATACTCTGAGATTTGGTATAAGTCTTTACTAATCCCGTTTGTAATGAATTCTTTTATCCAGATACATGATACCTGAATTATTGAAACTTTCAATAAAGTATGTATCTTGATCATTGATAAAGTCTTATGAGTTGGAATAATCTTCGGTGAAGTGAATAATGTCAGTGAGCAACTTGAGGTCCACTGGATATACTTTGATACTAAATGATGGAATGTAATCTTTTTTTTCTTTCTCTCTCTCTCTCTCTCTCTCTCTCTCTCTCTCTCTCTCTCTTATTTAATATAATCAATCAATCCAACCAATACGTGCAAAGATACCTAAGAAATAATGCACTCTACTTCCTGCATAAATCCTACAATCCACCCTCCCATACCTCCAGTTACAGGGTTGTCTATGGTTTACCTGAATTTTATCAATGGGCTGTATCAGAAACGATAAAAGTCAGATAAGTTGTACCTGATACAAATGGCCACTTGCACATGTTCATTTAAGTCTATGATTATGTTAGGTGATGAAATCCTGTGCTACGTACAATTTCAACAACATGTCTTCTAGTTTGAAGGCGTGTAATTTATTTAAATTTAAATCAGACTTGACTTTCGTTCAAATATGATTGCTGGTTTCAAAACTTATATTCAGAATTATTGATCCTATTGAAATCAGAGTCATCAATAACAATGAGATTAGCAACTGACAGCTGGATCAAAAGATCTCTGTAACATCACGTGGCGGTGCGTGACAAAGCGAGAGCACAGGTCGTTTTGCGAGTCTGCCCCACGAACATGCGTTTTCATATTGCGTCTTGAAATGCGGTTTGATCTTAATATTATGGGACATCTTGTGTGTATTTAACACGGAAATAAAATGGTATTATCATTTGTATGTTTTCGTTGATATCTTGTGAGAAAATGGTTTAATTATGCGAGCCATGAGTCTAACGAAAAGATCGAAACTCAAATTAGCGGGTAATTTTTTCGTTGCCTCTATTTTTTGCATTTATTCATCTTCCAGTAAATCAAGTCATGCCTGGTATCATTGAAAAGCTAAATAAATTTCCTGTAAACTGCGCAAGCTTTTATAAAGCTAGTTATAATGTTAAGGGCTGTATTCTGGGTCTGGCCATGAACATACAATTATATCTTTAAAACATATTGAACCCCTTTTGCATAGCAACTGTAAAATGCATACCAATTGCTCTGTTTTAGGTATTTATTCATCTTCCATTAATCAAGTCATATTTGGAATCATTTTAAAGCTAAATAAAAAATATGCAAACTACTAAACTTTCAGATCGTATTATTCCTTTTCAGACATTTGTGAATGGTAAAACCATTGATAAAATTGTGCGAACACAATCTACAAACGATTTTTTTTAATCCAGTTGTCTTTCTTTCTGATGTCACGGGTGGTTTTTTAAACCATAGGTTTCATTACTGTTAGATAAAATTATATTTTGTTATTCTTATTTTCGGTAGACAGGCATTCAAGAGAAAAAGAGCAACAGCAACAACACAGAAGCAGAGCAGCACTTCATCATAACACCTCCACCCCACCCCCCCATCTCTCTCTCTCTCTCTCTCTCTCTCTCTCTCTCTCAATCAATCAATAACACTGGTCTACAATGTTTTCGAAGTCGTCTGCTTCAGAGATAAAATGTGCTATTTATTAGGGATTTTGATGTGCTGAATTCAAATATGACAATTAAAACAACTGATTGGCTACTGTTTCCAAGATATTTAAGTTTTTACATTTCACATCTATGTATATTGTGTACATAGTAGACTTTTAATTATAAATTGTAAACCTAGGTCTTTTCATGTGTTTATGGTTGCTTTACATGATAATATTTCACCTGTCCTGTTTATGTAACACTTTAAAAAACAGCAAAAGGGTTATATAAATAAAAAATATATTGAAACAAAAGTCAATAAACTATTATGTATATATAAGTACATAGTTTAGTCCTTATTCAGTGTCTACTCTGCGCTTCTTGGCTTGTCTCTTGTATTCATTAAATGGAGCATCTTTTGTCACTGTCCAGCAATAGTCTGCAAGAAGAGAATGGCTCCATTTGCCCTGATAGCGTTTCACCATAGTTGCAATGTCCTGGTGAAATCGCTCGCCGTGCTCGTCACTCACTGCTCCGCAGTTAGGTAGACAAAAATCTAGATGAGCGTGCACAAAATGTATCTTTAGTGACATGTTGCAACCAAGGCTTTTGTATGCCTTGATGAGGTTTTCCACCAACTCCCTGTAGTTGTCTGCCTTGTTGTTTCAGAGAAAATTTGTTTCCACTAACTGGAAGGCTCTCCATGCTGTCTTTTCCTTGCCACGCAGTGCACGGTGAAATGCATCATCTCCAAGTTCACGAATCTGAGGACCAACAAAGACACCTTCCTTTACCTTAGCGTCCACTGAGGTACTTGAAAGCTGCTTGTGTTTTGTCCATGGCCTTGACGAAGTTCTTCATCAGACCCAGCTTGATGTGCAAGGGTGGTAACAAAATCTTCCTTGATTCAACAAGTGGTGGATGCTGCACACTTTTCATATCAGGCTCCAATGACTGTCGGAGTAGCCAATCTCTCTTGATGTAGTGGGAATCTCTCGCACGACTATCCCATTTGCAGAAAAAACAGCAGTACTTTGTGTATCCAGTCTGCAGACCAAGCAAGAGAGCAAGAACCTTGAAATCGCCACAAAGCTGCCACTGATGTTGGTCATAGTTTATGCACCTCAAAAGTTGTTTCATGTTTTCAGAGGTTTCCTTCATATGGACTGCATCACCAACTGGAATTGATGGCAAAACACTGCCATTATGCAGCAAAACAGCTTTAAGACTCGTCTTCGATGAATCAATGAACATTCTCCACACATCTGGATCATGAATGATGTTGAGGCCTGCCATCACACCATCGATGTTGTTGCAGGCTACAAGATCACCTTCCATGAAGAAGAATGGGACAAGATCCTTTTGACGGTCAGGGAACATGGAAACCCTAATATCACCTGCCAGGAGATTCCACTGCTGTAGTCTGCAGCTCAACCGCACTGCCTTACTCTTGGCTAGTTCCAAATCCCTGACAAGGTCATTCAGTTCATCTTGTGTTATGAGGTGTAGTTCAGAAGAGGAGGAGGGGAGAAAAGAATGATTCTGGTGCATCAGGAACCGGCAGTCCTTCTCCGTGGGGTACTGGGCGTATAGCTGACGGAATGTTTGGGTACTGCAAAGTCTACTTTTTCTTCTTTGACACACCTTTCCCAACTGGAAGCACCATGCAGAATTAACAATTGCTGATATGATCTGTTGGCTCTCTCCAAATCGTTGGCACTGCAAAAAGCATAGATTTCCTTTTCCTGTTCAACCACTGGCAAAGATTTGTTGCACAAGTGTTGCAGCATATGCGTGGGGCCCACATATTGTCCTGATCTCCAATTTTGCAGCCAAAATAAAGGTGATAGGCTTTCTTAACCATAGTGGTTATAATGCGCTTTTGTGATGCAAGAGTCACTTCATCACAAACGTAGCAGAAGTTATCTGCATTGTTCACACAAGTACGAGGCATCTCTGCTCTCTTTGGCGAAAAAGAAATGTATCCCTTTGAAAATCAAATACTGACAAATAAGAGAGCACGACACTGTATGATTTGTAGAGCTAATATAGGGCAATTTCTTCAGCAGAGTGATGTAAGTCTAGTTATGATTGCATCATCCATGACTTCTAGGAATAACATGATGCAATTCATATCATGTATGCCGCAATACCAGCTTCTGATTGCATCATTCATTGTTTTCCCTAAAAGTCAAGTACTGTCCAAACCCAGTCATAGATTTATTCATAGATCCAGTCAAAGATGTATTTTAGTCATTTCTACTTTAAATTGAGATCCCTTCCCTTTATAACTCACTTATCCTCCGTTATTCCCAAGTCAAGGGTCGTATATACTGACCCAATATAATATCTTTTAAACTAGAGCCAATCAACAATTTTAAGCATCATTGTAGTTCTCAGTGACCCAGAATTAGTAAAGTTTGATAACATTTATTGCGGAAGCATTTTCGCTGTAGACCAGTGTAATTGATAGTTGTTCTCAGTTGTGTTTTAGAAGTATCTGTTGAAATCAAATCCTGGTTACAAAAATAGATAATAAAAGATAAAAGGAACGTAGCAAATGTGGGCTTCAAGAATTCAGTATGTACTGCCTGAATTCGGGTGCAATGTTTTATGTTATGTTACTTTTTTTGAACAATTTGAATTAAAATCTCACTATATTACAATATTTTGCTCGAACTTTAATGCCTTCTTTCCTTTTTTAGCAGTAATGAGTGCAAGTAATTTAACACATTTTAATATAAGAGCAAAGATTTTACAATCCATTTGTACGTAGGCCGTGTCCAGAGTGATATTTTGAAACATCGACATATAGAATTGATTGCGCTTGTGAAGAAAATACGTCACATGGCAAACGTGCCGTAGGGTAAATACTGTCTAACCACGGACATGATATTCAATGCAAATACCATACACCTTAATCAAACACGACTTTCGGAAGTAAAATCAATCGAGAACTCCCATCCATTCCTTTTACATGCTTCTCTCTATGATATAAATGTAAGAATCAATGCTTATTTTGCCAAATATTAATATTTTTTGTTGTATCTGTCTATATACTTAGTATTTTCTTTTGGTAATTAACAACCGACAATATTTGTTTCTCTTAAATTTACCCGTTAAATTTCTGTAATACTTTGTCAATGATTCTGAACATAAGTCTTTGGTTATATTCATTTGACAATGCCGGTTTATTTGTTTGATGAGGTACTTTTGGTAGGAATGGTGGTGGTGGTGGGTTTGTTTTTTTTTTTTGGGGGGGGGGATGGGGGGTGAAGATACTTTAGTGTAACTAGAAAAATTAATGTCCTCGTGTTCTGAAAGTTTTAGTAGAAAGGGATCCGCGTTTATAAGGAAAATCCAAAGCAAAGTGGAAATTTTGCAGTAATCTTTTCAAAAACTTTTAAATATATATGATTCAAATGTTTAATGAATAAAAGAGTAAGAATGAATACACTATGATGTGCTATACATATTTACCACATCACTTTTACGTAATACATACAATCTACACATCTATATCGCGATTGCAAAAATAAAATCGCCATTATACGTCTCCATTGCTAGGTGGTTAGATGACTGTGGCACATTCCAAACGTTTGCTTCAAAAGCATTAAACGAATGTAAGTGCAGTGTACTAATATGATCCCCACAGCCACACCCCACGCCACCTTCTCTAGCATCAATGCATCAATGTAAGTGCAGTGTACTAATATGATCCCCACAGCCACACCCCACGCCACCTTCTCTAGCATCAATGCATCAATGTAAGTGCAGTGTACGAATATGATATCCGCATCCACACCCCACGCCACCTTCTCTAGCATCAATGCATCAATGTAAGTGCAGTGTACTAATATCATCCCCACACCCACATTCCACGTCACCTTCTCTAGCATCAATGCATCATCTGATATGCATCTCAGTAATGTTCGAGCAAGTCTAGTCGTAAAGTTAAGCCGTTATTTTCATATTTGCAATAGATTTGTGTGTAAGTGGGCAAGGGAGGGGTTTGTAAATTAACAAAAGCACGAAAATGTAGAAACCATCTGAGGAACTCTTTGAAAGATACTTGGTTTGGGCGCTGAGAACCTTAGCGGATGCCAGGACAATGGTACTCCAGTGAAGTACCTAAAACAACAAAATTAAGAACGACAATACCCCATCTCTCAAACCAAAACTAAACTTTTCCAGAAATGAAACCGTGAAACGTAAATGGCAAAGATAAAATGGTGTTTGTAACTTTCTGACGCAGGAGAACTATCAGAATACATATGATTGTTATCAGTTGCCGGTGTTAGATAGAGTAACCAGCACATAAAACGGACTCTGGCGGTCTAGTTGTATGGAATTTACTCTGGCGGTCTAGTTGTATGGAATTTACTCTGGCGGTCTAGTTGTATGGAAATACAGCGTGTAAAACAGTATATATTCCATACTGAGGTATGTATCATGTATATTGACATATAGTACGGAATATAGTACGGAAATGCAGAATGTAAGCTTGTTCGTATTCGAAGCTGCGGTCACTCAACCTAATGAAAGCTCCCCTCCATAACCTGGATTGAAAACTATTCTACTGAATGCTTTGTAGAATTTAGAAGTTTTTATTCTGGAAATTTTAAAATTCGACTGTATTTTATAAATTCTCTTCACAATATCAGGGACAGTATATAACCTATATGTTAGTGTCAGTCAATAAACTATGCTCAAGCAGCACGTGGAATTCCTATGTTTGAGCACAGTAGATATCACATAATCGCAGGTTACAAACCAGCTAAAACCAGCCTGATCATGTAAGAATATCCTCACGATTTCGACGGTAACTGTTTAGTCAAGTTCCATAACTCTTAAATGTAAACAGAGTTTATTTCGACTCAGGTCCCCTTACGACTACATATGACATAAAAACAACATTCATACATAGGATATACATGCACATAATAAAATATAATTAAATTTATTGTTATCGGGACTAGAAGGAATTTAATATAATAATCAATCTACATAATTGCTTTAACTGTATAACGGTCTTCAAATTCATGATTTGTCCAAATATCAAAGTATAACATCTAACATAAAAGCTTTTTTCTTTTCAAATGAGATTTTCATTCAGCATCAGAAAAGTAACGGTCAAAAAAAGTTCAATTAATCTCCAATATTTTCTTCTTTAGGGAGCCGGATTATTTCAGTTGGTAGAGCGTCGGATTCGTAATCCAACGGTTGCGGGTCCGCTGCCTCGGTGTGTCCCTGTTAAGTCACTTAGGTCATACTTCCTCGGCAACATATAGTCAACAACGTATTAAACGTGCAGGTAACCCCACCACCACCACCACCCCCACAACCCCCCCAAAAAAATTTCTGTATCAATTCTTAGTATTCTCTTCCACTGTAATTTTTCTACTGGAAATTTATGACAACTTGTTCGACGTTTTGTAAGAGCTTCGCTTAGTCTTTTTGGTAAAATTTACATAATTTTTTAAAATTAACTCAGTCTAATTATAGCATATGTGATTCCTTTATGCGAGGCTGCCATATCAGCTTGCCAAATATGTTCATATTAGTCTGTTAAGATTTTCTTGCACAGCTGAACTAAACATTTAGCTGTGGAGCAAAAAAAATTTCAAAAAATTAAATAAAAAAATTTGCCAGATATAACTAACTGAGCCCAAATTTTCAACTTAAGTTTTTATATAAAAATCCATTTATATTTAAAGTAGTCAGATAAATATTTAAATAACAGAAATACATATACTGTACAAGATAAATTTGCATTTCTTCCTGTAATTAATTTAGACCATAAACCAATCAATTTATGAAAATAATTAGTGCAGAAGAACCCAAGCTTACACGTTGTATTGATCTTTAAAATTCAATAAATGTGTATTTTTTCGATAATATGCAAGTTTCAAAATCACATATCTCGCATCCATATGTTAGAATAGTCAATAGAGCTTAATCAAATAATTTTAATTGACATTCAATTGGTAGTCTTAGGTTACGTTAATAAATATAAAAAAACACGACTTTAGTCTGCAATTTTTAAAATTCTATTTTAATTTTTTATTTGAAATTTCTGTTGTTCCTAAAAAAAATATCAAACCTAAATATTTATATTCTTTAACAACGTCAATTGACAGTAAAATGATTTTGGAAGCAGCCAATGGATCACTTGCGATAAAATAATTACAGTAATTACAGTATATTTGACACAACACTATCCTATCTGAGGTTCACCCAGATATCTAAAATTATATGTATTACGTTGCATATATAAACCTTGCTGGAATACATATAAACGTTATTGGGAACATTTATTTATCAACAAGGGGTGATACATAATTGTCTCACATAATATTATTTTAAACTTCTTTTATTGCCTCAAAAATAATGTGCACAGTGGGGTCGGAGGACATGTTCTTACAACTCAGCAATATCCATTCCCAAATATAAAGAAAATACAATTATCACACTATCATATTGATAACAGTATACCAACATTACAAATCAAGTAAATATAAAGATTTATATGAGAGAGAGAGAGAGAGAGAGAGAGAGAGAGAGAGAGAGAGAGAGAGAGAGAGAGAGAGAGAGAGAGAGAGAGAGAGAGAGAGAGAGTATGGCTATTGAATATATGATAATACTGATGCAACGTGGATTCAATAAATAGTACAGTAGAAAAATAACATAATAAAATAAATAGTATGCAATAAGTATGTAATAAATATAAAAAAAAGACAAATCGAAATTACATTTTGCATAGGTTCTATCGCATTACCATGTTACTAATTTTCCGGAAGGTTTTCATGTAAACCGGTTAGTTTCTTTGAGATGTGCTTAAATACTAAAAAGTAAGCAACACAAAAACGTAAAATCTGTTACCGGTTTCTCTTTATTGCTTCATCAGACTGAATTCAGATTATTGTTTACGTCATTAAATTCATTTGGTTTCTAAGAGATTAACGTTATAAAGAAAATGGCATACACAAGGGGACTTCATAGCTTGAATCGTTCTGAGACGTTCTAGCTACAGTCTTTACTGCATAAATAACATGGAAAAATGACATATTAAAATATACATTAAAAGATACATAAGACTGGTTCATTAAGATACATACATCTCTATTGAAAGCTATAACAGTAGAACATATATGAAGAAATAGAGACAAACAGTTTTATATTCCTTTCAATATGTATAATTTATTATCATTATTATTATTGGATTATTATTAGTAGTATTATTGTATTATTTTTTTAGATGCGTTTGAAACATTGAAACATTTGATAATTTGCGTAATCTCTCATTTGAAAGGAACCGTATAAAATAGCGCGAAAAGCAATACGAACCGAAAGCTCTCAGTTTTCTTTTTTGACCTTCGCAGAGATTAACAACGACATAATAAACATGGTCAATACCATACCCACAATTATAACACAAACAATTAAATAATTATTAAATCACTAAAATTATTACGTATCCTGATGTGAAACGCGTTTGTTTCTTTAAAATTAACCAGTTAATTTTTGTAATACTTTGTTACATACGACTTATGATATTTAAGTGTATCTGAAAGTAGAGGCCAAGAGAATTTACAGTACATATAATGAGTAATAGACTGGATACTCCGTGTAAGTCATGATACAACTCTAGTCGCTTGGACTGGATACTCCGCGTAAGCCATGATACAACCCTAGCCGCTTGGACTGAATACTCCGTGTAAGCCATGATACAACCCTAGTCGCTTGGACTGAATACTCCGTGTAAGCCATGATACAACCCTAGTCGCTTGGACTGAATACTCCGTGTAAGCCATGATACAACCCTAGCCGCTTGGACTGAATACTCCGTGTAAGCCATGATACAACCCTAGCCGCTTGGACTGAATACTCCGTATAAGCCATAATACAATCCTAACCGCTTCCTATTGTAGTTTTTCTTATTTTTCGGAATCTAAGGAAGAACAGCCATCCCAAACAACATCTATATATTCAAATAATGGGCCAATATAGGCGAGATATATCTTTTCTAACGTTTTACTACTTAGTTTCAATTGTAATGTTCTCAAAACACTAATAATTATGTATACAATATATAGATATTATCAACTAGTTTCGCCCAGTCAGACATGTCGCTGAAAGTTCTGTCAATTGACATACAAGCGAATGATTAGAAGAAAAAAAATACAAATTCATATCAATACGAGGCAGCGCCCATTTCAGCAACTGGTGATTTATTTTGTCACTTTCACATGCCTTATGAGTTGGAAGTGAGTTTAAAATATCTAAAACATCTTGTTTAAATATATGTCACGTAATATTCTTGAATGCTTTGGGGAAATAAGATGTCGTTTTTGGTGATTTGAATAGTTTCATCAGGAAGAAAATGGTGTGATCTCTGGCAAACAATGTCATCTGGTCTATCTATTGAATTTATTACATATGGAAGTCATTTCGTGACAATCTATTATTCATTTCCAATGGCCTTGCATTTTTATCAGACATACACGGGTGTCTGATTTGAAAGGCGAAATACATTCGTGAATGTTTTGCGTTTTAAAAGATAATATTAAAAAATTTGCTTTTCTTACTATTTCATTGTCTGAATTATATAATGGGCTAATTCTTTTATCTCAATTAATAAATTGGCCTTGAAAGTGGTGAAAAGCGATGTTTCGCTCCACACATTTATACTATCAGCACTTCTGCGTAGGCCTTTTGAATAATTTGCTGTGTCTATCGCATTTCAATACTTATGCATATCCAATGTTATTCTAAAGCAGAATTTTAAAACAAGTCTTTAAATTATGTTTTGTTGCGATACTGATTATGTTTACGTCAAGTTCCTAATGATGATTATGATGAAGATGATGATGACTATCATGCAAACTTTTCAGTAGCAGTAGTAGTAGTAGCAGCAGTTGTTGTACTAATAGTGGTAGTAGTAGTAGCAGCAGAAGTAGCAGCAGTAGTAATAATAGTAGTAATGTTAGTGGCAGTAGTAATAGCAGTAGCAATAGGAGTATTAGTAGTAGTAGTAGTACTGCTAGTAGTAGTAGTAGTAGCAGTACTAGTAGTAGCAACAGCAGTGGTAGTAATAGTAGTAGCAGTAGCATTAGCAATAATAGCTGTAGCAGCAATAACATCAGTAGAAGTAGCAGTAGTAACAGTAGTGTAGTAGTAGCAGCCACAGTAGCAGTAACAGTGGTAGTAGCAGCAATAGAAGCAACAGTAGCAATGGTAGCAGTAGCAGCAGTAGAAGTAGCAGTAGCAATGGTAGCAGTAGCAGTTGCAGAAGTAGTAGTAGTAGTAGCAATAGTAGTAGTAAAAGTAGTAGTAGTAGCAACAGCTGATGTAGTAGCAGTAGTACTAATAGCAAGCTGATCGCATGTGGGGATCTTTCTACATGATGCAGATTTGTTGTCTGAGTTGCAGATATACCGATAGATAATACATTAATGCGGACTTTTTCATGATTATAACCTACTGTTTGTTTCCAGATTCTTTATCCAAAGTTGAAATTGTGTCCAAAATGTCTTTGACTGTTGCAAATAGTGTTTGGGGAGGCGGGAATTACAAAAGAATGTCATAAGAATTGTAAGGAGATTAATTGTATGTTATTTTTACGGATCTCCGTATGAATTGTATACAAAATGGGGAAAATCTTAAGTGCCGGATAAAGCACCTTATAGTAATAGTAGCAGTAGTAATAGCAGTAGTAGATTGCAACTGGTATTCCAATCTTTTGCACTTTCAGTGTATGATACTTTGATTTGCTTTAATTTGCATTTAAATTGTATCGGATTAGATTTAAAAAGGAATGGCGGCCCCAAAATAAAGCATTAATTTTTTTAAATATATTTTCTTGTTATTTTATCATATATTATTGTTACACATTCGGGTCTCACTACCGAGCGAATCAAACACTTGCGTGAGATTGGCTTGAAGTCTATTGTTTCCACCATTTCCAAGGTCTTCAGAACAACATTCGTTGTCAAGTGAAGGGTTCTTAAAACGCGCAAATACTACATATACTTTTTTTCTAATCACATAATGACTGCACATCACGAAACTCTAATTTCACGCTTGCATGGTTTCCAGGCCAAATATTGGTACTTTACGCCATGCATCACAAAACACGACCCAAACAACCTAATAGGAAAAATTATTGCTGTCTCATATTTCTAAAAACCTATACCCAAAAATATCCAGAGAATTCCGTATGTTAAGAAATTAGAGAGGGTCCATTTTACAAAACTAATCCAGACTATCATAAAGTCTCGTGAATAAGTCCTAAAAACTGGCCGATTACTCGCTTTGAGAAATATCTTCCCAACACCGACTCCCCATAATCAAACAAATCATCACTAAAATATAACAAAACTATAAACGAAGACGAAAATCAAATATCACATAACCTAGGTCTATTACATATTTAAGCATTTTTTATTTTCTTTCTTTCTTTCTTTCTTTCTTTCTCTTATTTTTATTATACAGTCATCTCTAAGAAACTTAACCAAGCGCAGAACTTGACCAATAATTTACATCAACTTGCTGACAATTATGGCAGGAATCAGGCGTAGTTCAACCCGTGCATTATCGTGAAAAATTCTTGATGTCAATGCATGGATACATCCGGCATACAATCCCTCAGAAGACAATAGTGTTTATATAATTAGTGGCTGTTTGGAAGTCAGTGTCAATGTGCACTACGAATATACAATTTATCTAGGAAGATAATCAAAATAAATTCCTGTCAGTCAAATAAAAAAAAAAATATAAAAAAAATTACATCCGAAGGGCAAGCAATAACTACAAAACAAACAATAAAGTTTCACATAAATTTAATCAAGCTTCACGAGTCAAACTGACAAAACTTACAAGGAAACATCTAAAAGGTTTTGGTAGATTATCAATAGTTTTTAAAACAGAAGTAATGAATCAAACATTACATTAGATACACTATATGGATTCTTCACAGACTGAAACATATACAGTGATGATGACAACATGGACAAACTTGATATAGAACAAAGATCATCCTATAATGAACTCTCCAATCATGGAGGGAAAGATTCTAAACTGTATTAAATTTAAAAAAATAAGATACAATCAACTGATAAACTTATCAGTGAATATATAAAATATGCATCAGATATAATGATCCCTACTTATATTTTTTTTTATCATGCTGATACTCGAGACAATAATAAACCAGGATGTTTGACTTAAAGCACTTATAAGATCTATTTATAATGGTGATAAAGATCTAGCTCACATTGTAAGCTATCGTCTAATAAGAATTTTATTTTGTCTTGGGAAATTATGTATTCCTATTATAAGTCTTAGCATCAATCATTTTCTTAGTTGTCACAATATACTGGAGAAAATCCAAGATAGTTTTAGAGCTATCTGTTCAACAACGGATCATATATTTGAACTATATGCCGAAATAGAATGTCTGAAATTCAGAAAACAAAAACTATTTGGTTCTTGTATCGATTTTAGCATAGGTTTTGATACTGTTTGGAGTGCGGGTCTATGGATAAAAATTTTCCTGAAGCATTGTAAAAGGCAAGTTTATTAATAGAATCATTCATAATGTGTATCGAAACATAATGTCGTGTGTGATGTTTTCAGGACAACAGCCTAGATTTATTTTTCGAAAGTGTTTGGTGTGGTTAGATAAGGAGAACATCACCGGTATTATTTTCATTGTTTCTTAACGATCCAGAATTTTTCTTGTAAGAATATCAATGGTACGGAATGAATATAAATCCAGTAGATTTTAAAACTTCAACATGAGTCAAAATTGTAATTTTATTTATATGTAGACGGTACTGTAAATATTCGGGACCAATGCAAATTCTTTCTACTAAAATCCTAACGCCTGTTAGAAAATATGTGCAACTATAGAAAGTTAATATTAACATTACAAAAACAAAGATCATGATATCTGGTACATGTAGAACTGATCGGTTTTAAATGTAAGCTTGCTAAAAAAAATGGCATTGCCTTTGTGATGAATTGATATACATTGGTGTCAATTACAAATGGATTGAATGTGTCAAAAACATTTTTATTTCCGTTGGAAGAATTGACCCCTTTTAATATGGCTGTAGAAAGAACCACACAAGCTACAAAAGCTATAATTGCCCAAATATTAAACGACCTGTTTATTCAAGAATAGAATGCAAAAGTTGCTACTTCATCCATAGGTGAGAATTATTTCCTTTTCACACCTGACCTGAGTTTTGAAAAGTACTTAATCTCTCTACATCCAATGACATATTTACCTTTCCTCAAATTAGAACGAGTAATCACAAACACCCAGCATCGGTACGGCGTTTAGAAAATATACCCCATCATGAGAGAAAATTTAATCTTTGTGAGGAAAATTATAACTTTAATGAACATAACAATTTATCCAAACCGTTAAAAGAAATTATCTCAACTTGTAAAACCTTAATTTTATATTACACCAAAGTTTGTTTTTAAAGAATTGCCTTCCACGGGAAATGTTTCTTTCTTGTCAAATTATCATACATTTATGAAAATTATATTACAAAAATGTTGCACTGTAGATATATCAATATGTCACGAGTTAAGGAACTCTTTGTTTTTCAGTATATTCAAATGTCTTTTTACTTCATCAAAGAAACACCATTATTCTGTATTAAAGATTATATAATATTTGAGTGTTCTTCAGTATAAAGTTGCTACTTATCCGTCATGTTAATATATACTCCAATTGAAAGACTGTAAACCTTAAAACTTAGCAATAACGATATGAATGATGAATCATGTTTTTCTCAACTTTTGATTTCAAATACTACATATGCACGTTTTATGTGTAAATCCTATAAACATTTATTTATATTAACTATTAGTTAGATTTAATTTTGTTTAAAAACTGACAATGAAATACACTTTAAAACATATTAACATGAGCCCAAAGACCTCGCATTTTGATTCCTTTTCTAAAGCACAAACCGAAATAAAATTAACATGTGGGCGGTAAAATATGCTAATTACTAATAATAATGTTGTTTTGCAAACAAAAAATGCAAGAATAATAGTAGTAATAGTAATGATAAAGACTTTAGTAGTTAACTTATATACATTGGATTGCCATACAAGTAATATATTCGTAGGAAGGAAAGGAAATGAGTTAAAAAGAGCAAGTTTCCAAGCTTCTCTCCATTATAAAAAACAAAGTCACGGGGGGAGTAGGGCATAATGAATAACACAAATGGAAGATTAAGATGGTAAAGAAAGGAAAGCTAAAGAAACGGCACGATAGAAAAGTACCCAATGAATAATGGTCGATATTTTTCCAACAAAGTAGACAATCAGTTGAAATATAACTCCTGAACAAAATGCAATCTTGATATCAGATAAGCAAATCCCCCCACTTCCAACAAAACAACTTATTTTGACTTAATGTTGGAATAAGAAGCTTAATGTTATATAGGAACACAAACGTCAAACAATTTTAGTAGAAACAATAAATCCTTTCAAGCATTCATGCATTTTCCCAAAGCTTGAAGAAGTTTTAATATGCGCTGTATCCGACCGGAACTTTCAAAGCGAACCGTTGTGTACGTAATTTTTCATACAAGAGACACGAACACGAACATTAAGGCTTATATCTGACCACCATTATTACCGTTTCTTCTATCATTAGGTTCTTTGCAAAACAATATCAAAATCTGTAACCTTTGGTCATCAGTGTTAATACCATAATCCACTTCGACGTTTATTCCTTGGCACTTAATTAAGATGCAGTATTTTGCCATTATATTTCGTATGTATCAGCACTAATTAAACGAGATAAAGTCTTTCCTTGCACCAACAATATCAATGTCATCCAGACATGATATAAACAGAACACTGACCATCCGAGATACGATGATAGTTGAAAGTCCAAAAAGTCAGAAATACCATAGGTTTTCCGTTGCCAAACGTAGTCCCACTGTCCCTCTGAATTCAGAAATGCGCATGTCTTCAATTTTAGTAGGGGATACTATGTTAGTCGCAGGTTTCAGCCCTAAAATTTGACCTCTAACATTAAAGAGTTCAATCCTTTAACGTTCTGAAATGAGTAAACATTAGTGTCCCCTCTCTCCCTCTTGCAGTTACTTTTTAATTTTGTGTCGGACTGGATTTCTGTCTCTAACAGTGTTTAACACTGAGTTATTTTTCATCTTTTTTTGACCACTGAAGGTACCATTATCTTGATCCTTTCCTCGCGTGATCTCGTCTGGCGTAATGTTAGAACCATCTTGATTTAGTCTGATAGGCTGAACTTTTGTCACTGAGCAAATTCCCTTGTTATCTTGACCTTTATGTGCTTTCTCTGCTACTAAGGGGCCAACAGAGTTTGTGTTTATTTCTCCCAGCAATCTTCCAAGAATACTCTTTTTGGTCAAATTTTCTGTTACCCCTTGCTTCAAACTGCTCCATTTCTGCGCCTGCTCACTTTTCTTTTTCTTTCTCCTGAGTTTGTCCCTAGCCTGAGCATGTACATAGTAAATTGTAAAATTACTTACAATCACTGGTACTGATAGGGCTATGACTAAAACACCACTGATAGCACAGCATGCACCAACGAGATAACCTGGTACGGATTTTGGCACAATGTCACCGTACCCAACTGTAGTCATGGTAATAATTGCCCACCAAAATGCCATGGGTATATGCTCCATTTCTGTGCCAACTCCTGAAAATACTTCCATATAAAACTCAATACACGCAAATATAACAACTCCAATTAGAAGTACTATCAATAATAAAAAAAGTTCTTTTGTGCTGCCACTAATAGTATAAATCAAAATCTTTAATGCCAGGAAATGTTTCATTAACACAAATATTCGGAATATTCTGAGAACACGTGTGGCGAAAAGTACCCGGATTAAGTCGAAAATGGCGATCGGGTCTGGATGAAGCATGACGATCATTAGTCCTATGTAATAAGGTATGAGAGCAAGCATCTCAATCCACGTACTTGGCGACCTGAGAAGCTTAAGTCTAGTTGGTGAGGCCAGCATTTTGACTACAAATTCTATAACGAAAAATACGTTACAGGCGTTATCGACGATTAGTAAAATGTCTCCGGGCGATATATTTGTGAAAGTGTCCAATTCGTCACGTAGCTCCTGAGCAGTCATGTCTTTGGAACCACCACCGACATGATCAGTCAAGGACCGGAACGTTGGTAAGGTTTCCAGTACAAAAACAATAATGGACACCAGCACGAACAGAAGGGAAACAATGGCATAGATCTGAAAATAATAAAAAACTCAATAAAATACAGAAAAACCCCAAAACAACTCCCCCTCCAAAAAAAAAAAAAAAAAAAAAAAACCCACAATAAAACAACATAAAACATAAAACATAAAACAAACAAACAAACAAATCTGTATAAGAAGCAATGTCTGATAGTCCTGTGAGAAAGGAAAAAATGTCTGATAGTCCAGTGAGAAAGGAAAAAATGTGTGGACAGAAAGTGTAACAAACCTAGGGTATGTACTATTTGTATTTACGTTTCCTTTTACATCCTTGCTAGATTTTAGTGATTATTTATTTGATTATGGGAATTGTTGTTGGGAAGATCTTTCTCAAACCGAGTTATTTGTCAACTATTAGGCATAGCCGTTATTCATACTGAGCTGTATTTACAGGACTTATGGTAGCATAGATTAGTTTCGTAAAATAGCACCTTCCAAATGTTATAAACATAAAGAATTTTTTAGTTATTCTCACGTATATGTGTTTGATAATTTCTTTTAGGAATAAGTATGTGTATTTGGCGCTTGGACCCTGTTTGGCAGTACGTGGCACGAAATACCGATCAAAGGTTTTAGAAATGTGAACTGGTAAATCATTCAAATGTGACGCCAGAAAAGCCAGGTGTGAAATCTTTCTGGTGAATACGTGGTTGTTATTTTGATTAGAGGAAACTTATTTGTGGTATTAGAGCGTTTAAGGATCCTTTAATTGACAACTACTGTTGTCTTAACGTCTTTGGAAATAGGAGAAACAACGACCTCAAGTCAGACCCACGCAGTGTCTTCGACATTGTTGTTTTCACTCAGTCATAAGGTGCTTTCAGTCTCCTGGCGTATTACAGAAGAAAGGATGTGTGGATATCCAATACATTCGTTCGTAGGAATATATATTTACAACAGATTCAAGAGAGACACGATACAATTATTTTCAGGAAATGGTTAAAACGAAACAAAACGTCATTCTCTCTAACAGTCATATAGTATTGTGCTAATCATCATATGCAATAGAAAAAAGCGAAAATCGGTTTTAATTAAATGTAATTAAATACTGTCACTTCTGTACAATACAATCAGCAGAATTCTAAAACCGGGCCTTTTATTTTCTATGGTTCCATCAAATATATTGTTCCTAAGGCATTGATCAAGTCCAAAGCGAATGCCACGCAAATCTTAGTTTATGGGTTGCGGTACTCAGCGAGGCCGTTTGATGTTGTGAGATCGTCAAAATATTCATAACAATGCTTTTACAAATATAGAATGCATCAATAACATGAGCAAAAATTACGTCTTTATTCATTAGTTTAAAGATATTTTATTGCTATGAAAGTAATATATTTGCAAAAGGAAAAGAAACATGTTCAAAAGAGAAAGTTTACAAGCTTACCTCCATTATATAAAACAAAGTCACAGGGCGAGTAGAACATAGTGAATAACATTAATGGAAGATCAAATATAGAAATACAAATAGTAAAGATAAAAGAAAAGGCATGATAGAAAACTACGCAAGGCATATTGTTGGGAAAGGAAAGGAAAGTGGTGTTTTCCGACGTTTATTATGAATAAAGTCTGTTTAAATTTCAATCCATATACATTTATAGAGCACTTTGCTGCAATTTTGTTTCTAAATTTAAAAAGAAAGCACATAATGCATTAACATAATTTAGGCAGTGCTAAACATTAGCTTTGTATCAATATTATTTACTGACCGTGTTATCCGCGTAAGAAATGTTACCTCTTTGGATACAGCAGAAATTGCAAGGAAATAGAAAGAGAAACACGATATTGCAACAAAAAAAAAAAAAATAATAAAAAAAAAAATTAAAGTAATATTTGCAATATTTATAAAAAATTATGTGGCGGTGCGAATACGTAGATAACGAGACAATAAAAGTACAAGCAGTACAGAGGAAACGGAATGAAAACAAAACTATCGTTAAAATTGTAAGGCTAACAAACGAAAACGCTCCGATTGCACACCAATGGTATATTTTTTTTCCTCAAATAAATGACCAAACTCCGACCTCTACAGAAGTTAAAGCTATCCTTTTCCTCTCATTGCATGAAAAGCAATATATCATCTCTCTCCCTCTCTCTCTCTCTCTCTCTCTCTCTCTCTCTCTCTCTCTCTCTCTCTCTCTCTCTCTCGTACGCTATACATTTTGCATCACGAGTTCCCGAATCTGCGTAACAATACACTGACTGTCAGCAACTTACACAGAGTAACGTAACTTAGCGAGTTTCAACTTACGACTCGTCAAAATGTGCGTCTTCTAGCAGCAATAGTGAAATTTGTAAAGTTCTCACACCTAGTTGAATTTCAACAGTTCGGATATCTTGGTTGAAGGTAATATAGAAATATAGAATTTTCCATATATTTTGGAGAAAGTCTTTTCCTATAATTCCGATTACTTGTACAATACAGTGGGCCATCTCCCGATTATATATCTTCATGGTAAATATAGCTAGGTGAGAACAGGGAACCAGACTAATACAGGGGACAAAATCTGCATTAAGATCGGAAACATGTACACGTGCGGACGGAGGTATACTCATCGCGAAAGAGTACATATTTATTATACAAACAACGAAATAAGATTTTAAATATCATGTTCCTATTCATCGCTTGTAACAATTCGTAACTTCACGGGAAAACTTTGGCAAACTTGAACATTGCCCTCCTATTGCCTAGCACTCCCAATTGTTTGCGTCGCTTGGACGCAAGGCAAGATCACTTTTTGTTTTCGGATTACTTTGTGACCTCGCTGATGAAAAAAGAGTGTGCACATCAGCAGAAAATAAGTTTCTCAAGCATGACATTTTATGTTTTCTTAGATGCTCAATGCAATCGAATTCAACTTAGTTTCACCTACGTCAATACACTTGTTACTCAATGCAATCGAATTCAACTTAGTTTCACCTACGTCAATACACTTGTTACTCAATGCAATCGAATTCAACTTAGTTTCACCTACGTCAATACACTTGTTACTCAATGCAATCGAATTCAACTTAGTTTCACCTACGTCAATACACTTGTTACTTATGAGGGAACTACTCTATAGATAGGTCTGTTATTAAGGATATTGAACAATCACTTCAACACATACAACACTGAACAAGTACGTTTCGCAAAAGTTGAGATAATTATACCGGCGGTGGTATAAATATTTATAGGGGTTTGCAATTCTCTGTTATTATACAAATAGTCTCTTCATTAGTATATAGACTAGGTATTCTGGCACACTCAATTATTTTTTTACCCATGTTTTCGGGTTTTTATTGTTTGTTTTTTTTTTAAAGAAAAACACATAAAAACACGTTTTAAGGGCATTTAGAAGAAAAGAAACCTTTTTTTAAATTGCGATTCGATAACTTTTTTCAAACATTGAAAAGTGATTGAAAAGTGATTTAAAAAAGGTTTCTTTTTTAAAATGACTTTACAAAAGGGTTTTCAGTAACTTTTATGAAACTTCTTTTTTAAAATTCCTAAAATAAAAATTAGAACTGACACAAATGTATATTCACAGGCAAAAGCAAAACAAGAAAAACAACACTCCAAAAGAATTGAAGCTGAAATTTTAACTTAAACAAATCACTTAATCAAAGAATGATACAGAGATTATAATACAAATGAATAATAACGAAACCAAATTAGAAGAAATAAGGAATATATATATATATATATATATATATATATATATATATATATATATATATATATATATATATATATATATATATATATATATATAGATGGAGTAATGTTAGGATCAAAAGCAAGATGGTATGAATTTGGTGAAAAGAATTCAAATTACTCTCTTAACCTGGAAAAGAGAAACTACACCAACAAAATAATAAAGGAACTAATTTTGGACGATGCGGAGACTGATCAAACTAAAATACTGACTCAACAAAAAGATTTGTATGAAAAAGTTAATAAAGGCAAAAACAAATAGTAATCTATAGTAATCTGCAAACAAATGAACACTTCTTCATTCATAATAAAAAAATTAGGGCTGCTGAGAAAAACTCGTGTGAGGGTAAGCTGACCTTTTCTGAGTGTGGTTTCTCATTAAAAAACGTGAAAAATGAAACCAGTCCTGGTTTTTGGAAAGATTTGATTGGAGTTCTGTATAGATCTCTAAATTTGGATATAAAAGCAAAACACTGTCCGAATTTCAATCCCAGAGAATTATCACATGTATTCCCAAAGCAGATAAAGATAGAAGATTTATAAATAATTGGAGACCGATTTGATTGCTTAATGTGGAGTATAAAGTATCATCAGGTTCAATAGAAAGTAGCTGAAGAAGGTACTTCGTTCTAATATAAGTGATAATAAGAAAGGTTTTATGAAAGGGAGATTTTATGGTGAAAACACTAGAATTTGAATGATTTTATGAAATACTTCGACGAAACAGAACAGTCTGGCCTTCTCTTCTAAATCGATTTTGAAAAAGTATTTGCCTCTGTCAGATTAGAGTTTTTAGAAAATGCTCTGAAATCTTTACATTTTGGTGATTCTATTTGTCAGTGATTCAGAGTTCATAGCTAATAGGCATTTGTGTGTTAAAGATTAATACCTCCGTTTTAAATGGATGAAAGAGAACATATGAAATGTCATAAACAATATATAAAGAGGATAACACGAGAATATTTATGGCAGTGGATACATTGCATACTGTCCAATACAATGCTTCTAGTTGTAGAGGTCTTATAAAAGCAATACACATATTCTACATATTTTACATACAAATGTCTCTCAGCTATATCAAGTTTATAATCTTTCAGCAACCTCTACAGGGAGCATGTCAAACTGTATATGTAACTTTTGGTGTCTTGCTAGCAAGCATCTCCTGAGTAAATAACCTAGGAAATCTTCTTTGTCTGCTGATTCAGTTTGCCTGTTAATAACGCTTCTTTATTCCATTTGTTCTATTTTTATGGTGTCTTCTTTATTAACCATTGAATAGAAATATTTCTTAACAGTCGACTTTTTACGGATATTTTCTGTCATAAAATTACGTGGTACTAGTAAATATATAATTATTTATCATAAAATTACATAGTGGTACAGTGAAATTATTTGTGCGGAGAAAAAAATATTCTAGATTTTTCCACACTAGTCTAAACATTTTACCTTCTTAATCTCATTCAGATATTTCTTCATGCAAATGACTAATTGGTTTCGGAAAATGTGAGTAAGAAATTTACTGACACATAGGGGAAATTTAGTTTTCTCTCACCGTCCTTTGTTAATACAGGTACCTCTTGTGAAACATTTGCATCCAGTTGATATTTGACGATTGTTTTGTTTTTTCTTCAAGCTTTTGCTTAATCACGTGATAATATTTTGAGCCCGTGGGTTTAACCAGTCAAACAGACAGACAGACAGATAAACCCATGGAGAGAAATATGTCCAGGAAACGGACAGATACAGATCTTAATAAAGGACGAACAGATTGACAGAGATCATGTTTTGAACGCAAGGACCGAAAGATTTGAGAACTTGACCCTATAGCTGGTTTTCAAAATGACTTCATAGGTTTTCATAATAGACTCTTTCTTAACTATCATGTAGGTTGTTTCCCTTTCTATCAATGAATTAACTTGCAATTGTAGGTATTTTGCTGAATAAAACAAAGTAAAAACATGAAGCCTTTTTTCAGTTTTAATTGATAATTGCTATCATATACAATGCATATATTTAGTTGTTTTTATGTTAAAAAGACGCTATTTTTAATTCAAATGATTGACAAATATTTCTTCAAAATTAATTTAAACTTAGAAAAATGCTATTTCAACTAAATAATATTTAGTAAATTACCTATTATGGGAATGCACACTCTCATACACAAGTATGGAATTTTTTCCTTTAAAATAACTGTCTACCATCTTTTATGCTATTATCCCATAAGAAATGTATGGGAATTGATTACATACAAAATTAAATGATTTCAAGTTATCAGCATGTCTCAAAAAAAAAAAAATAAAAAAAAATAAAGACATGTCAATGTTTAACCAAAATTGTATTAAAATTTAATAAGGTGAAAAAGAGATGACGCGCACATTATCGCTTAAACTAGATCAATTGTGCATTAAGGAATAGTGTCCCGTGTCTGTTTGCACCTGAGTGAGAAACTAAATATTTGAAAATGTAAATATTGATATTTAGGCTAGACAATTCACCAATAGAACATGTAGACCTAATGCTGTGCTCAGTACAATAAATACAACCGAAGGAAACGGTCATGCATACGTCGGTATTACAAGTAATATCTTTGAACGAATAACAAATAGAGGCAATATAGTGAAATGCCATTTGTATTGTAATATTTTAGAAGATACTGGAGCAATTTGTCTGATAATAGGGTCAAATTGTTTCTACTCGTCGTCTTTCTACAACAAGCACATACATACATACATACATACATACATACATACATACATACATACATACATACATACATACATACATACATACATAAAATGCATCTGACCTATCCATCCACATGGTGCATGTGACAGCCCAAAAGGATCAAATCAAGAGACTTAAGCAAATATTGGTCTGGAGATTTCACTTTAAATCAACCTAAGTTTTACTATGTCAAAAGGACAAATATAGCTATAATGAAATCTAATTTCAACATATTGGTGCTATAATATGATTACGTAGCATATAACCAAACCTGTAAATAATTCAAGAGCATAATTAAATAATCACAACTGTATGTTTACAGTAAAGAATGTAACATCGTAACTTCTGTTTGGTGATTAGAGAGAGGATGTATCAAATTTATTTCCTGTTTATATTTAAACATGCCATCATTACCGGATATGCACGAGAAAGCACACACACACACACACACACACAGATATATCTATCTCTCTCTCTCTCTCTCTCTCTCTATATATATATATATATATATATATATATATATATATATATCCATATATATAAATATCTATCTGTCTATATATATATCTATATATATAAATATCTATCTATCTATCTATCTATCTATATATATATATATATATATATATATATATATATATATATATATATATCTTCTATTTTGTTACCGACAGGTCAATTAAAATGCATCTTGTATGTCCACTCCAGCATATACAATTCAGTGTTGTTTCATTCCCTATCCAATGCCCACATTTGGCTTGGAACTTGGCCAGAGAATGCAGATACAGATTGAAGATATTATCAGGTTTAAAACAAGATTAACAACAATGACAGCAATGACAGCCAAAAGTAGAGACTGATAAAAGTAGACAGTTCAATTTACCGTGCAGAGTTTCGAAAATAGAGCTGCACAAATTTCGTGCAAGGAACTTCGACAATCGTCACAGTATCGTAACATTTAAGTCGATACGTCATTTGTCGAATATACCCTTTTCGGATCCTTGTGTAACGGCTGCCTCCATGCTAACAGCGAATCGAGAACGAGGCTATCAGTGTACGGTCACTGTTTGACACCGGTATGACGCAAGAAATACGGTGATGTATTATATGTTGGTATGATATATCTGAATTCCTTAAACTTTATATCATCACTTTAGTCCATTGAATCGTTTTTATTTAAATTTTATTTTCCTCTTATTATAAATGTGCTGTTGACGAACTTGTTCTATATAATAGGAATTCTGCGTCACTCTTTCCTCCTCCATTCGATTTATCTTATTTAATTATTTATTCTAAATTGTGATTTTATTGAAACTTAACATAGGTAGTTAGGATTTTATATTTTACTTTATTAAGCATTTGATAACTTTCCACGATAGTCAGTAAAAGAGTAGTGTGTCGAGACAAGATATTGCCAATTATATCCAAGACGATCATCGCAGCACGACGCAAGAAATACGTTCATGCATTATTGTTGTCATATATATGAATGCTTTAAACTTGAAATGATCATCAATTTAGTCCATTCAGTCATTTCATAATTTTATTTTCCTCTTGTTATAAATGTGCCGTGGACAAACTTGTTCTCTATAAAAGGCATGTTGCGTCCCCTCACCCAACCCCCGCCCCACCCTTAGCCATATCGTATTGGATTATTTATTTATTTACTTTAAAATTGTGATTTTATTTAAACTAAAGACAAGCAGTTAGGATTTATATTTTACTTTATTAAGCATTTGATAACTTTGCTCGATCGTCAATATAGCAGTAGCGTTTGTCGAGACAAGATACTGCCAGTTATATCCAAGACGATTATCGCTCTATATTTCTCATATTTTCTTGTGGCGCTTAATTTTCCTGTCAGAAAATTAATTTTCGAAATCCCTTCTATATCTGTGACTAGTATGTGCATCCCCCTTAAAGAGCTGATATAATTTCAAATTTGTATAGCAAACACCATTGATATTTCCTCGCCACTAAATAGCTCAAATGCTGATGAAAGTTAAAGTGAGGAAATATTCGACGACAATTATGTATTACAGACTTTTTTCCGTCAGCGCGTTTGATTGGATCGTACATGCCATATAAACATCATATACACACGCAGAGAGAGAGAGAGAGAGAGAGAGAGAGAGAGAGAGAGAGAGAGAGAGAGAGAGAGAGAGAGAGAGAGAGTACTGTTTGGTACTTAGTACTCTTGGGAAAATAAAATGGGTCAAACCTCATGCAAGAGCTTATTTGAATGCGTACTGTAAACTGAGTATTGTCTTCCCGGAACATAGACAATATATGAACTAAATACAAGCGCTACGAGGTTCAATAAAGATCGCAGTAAGTCAATGAGATCCGCAAAGTGATTGTAATCTTCCCAGAGATAGTATCCGAAAACAGCTACATTGGCATTCAGGTCAAAGTAGCTCTCTAGTTATCCCATTAGTTATTACAATTCACACATCGGTCGGGGATGGATCTGTCAATCAACCTGACAGTAGCAGAAATTCCATTAGACAGTTAACCATTTGGATAGCCAGCTAGGTGTAAATCTTTGCATAATAGCAAGGCTGGACAGGTGCTTGTCAAACGGAGAAAGGAAATTTGAGAGAATGTATTATACAATATGCACAAATCAAAGTTTTGATAAATGCAATATTTGTCATATAATTTTCTCGAGATTTTCAAAATATATTTATGAGTCTTGTTTCAATTCATGAGAAGAAGTTTCAAAACATAAAGCCGCGGTTTTATTGAAATTGGTATAAAAACGACTAGGCGAAATATTCTCCGATTTCCGATGGGCCAATTACTAGACGACCTTTGATACAAACCACTGGGGAGATCAATGTGGAGATGGGAGAGTCAATTCGTTACACTAAAATTGCAGATAATGTTTTCGTAAGATCACAGTCAGCACGTAATACGGTTGTGCCAAGATTATAGTTCAGTCATTGGAACCACGTTTGGTTTTCTGAGATGAAATTGTTGCATAATGAAATCTACATCACAAACACTCTTTTAGGTACTATAATATTGTAAATATTCTTCCAAGAGCAAGACTAGTTACTTTTGGTATGCAGCAGCAAAATTATGGAACTAATTGCCTGAACATGTAAAAACTTCTGCTATTTATTTTACTGTCAACCGGAAATTTAGACAGGAGTAAATACTTACTGTACAAAGGGATACCACTACACTAGTCTTGTTTTGAATTCATGAGAAGAATTTTCAAGACACAAATCACCGGTTTTATTGAAATAATTATGCAAACGAGTAGGCGAAGCATTCCCCGTTTTCCGATTGGCCAATTACGAGACGACTTTTGATGCAAAGAAATGGGGAGATCAATGTGGAGATTGGAGAGTCAACTCTTTGCACTAAAATTGCCGATAATGTTTTCGTAAGATCAAAGTCAGCACGCAGAATGATCTGGCCAAAATTGTAGTCCAGTCATTGGAACCACGTTAGGTTTTCTGTGATGAAATCGTCGCGTTAGGAAATCTACATGGCAAACAATCTTTTAGGTACCATGATATTCTAAATGTTTTCCAGGGACAATAATAGTTATGTATAATAAAACCATATTGTAATAATGTTATTCCCACATACCTTTATCTTTTGTAAAAAATATGAATTTGTTTGTCGCATGTGGACCACATGAAGCTTTTAAAAATACCTCCTATTTTCACAAAACCACGATTTTATAGCCAAATGTTACGTCATGAGCACGTGGATACGACGTCATATATAAATAATGTTTAAACAATAATTGCAATTTTAAGTTTTTCCAATGCCGATCAAGTTTTGGCCATGGTATTCTCGTAGCAAATGCCTTATAGTAATTACCTCTTTTGGTTGCAGAAATTTTTGTCACATTCCATTTATATGGGTATTATGTGTTATTGGATCGGAACCGTAATTTTAACTTATACCGTACGGGAAGTCACCTTGATCATACACAGGTTTGTCATTCCTTTTCTAAGTGCAGACACATCAAGTGATGAACATGGGATGAAATGATCATTATGAATGCCATCTTCATAAACCTTCGATAGAAGTCAATTAATGGTACAGCTGACATTTTCAGCGTCTTATCAGCTTGAATGTTTTGTTTTAATGCTTATTGTATAAACGATATAAAGTTACATAGTTCCAACAGTACGATCTATTACTCGATAGGTGGTAGTATAGCTGTTTTGGGTATCTTTTTCATTTTGTCAAAAATTAAAATTATTTCTTTATAGAGTCATCAACATCCAACTGTAGTTGTGAAAGATGTTGCAGTTACCATTGCACAATCAACCATAATTCGACAGCACAAGACTCCGTCTGCCAATACACCAATACTAGAAATGCTTTATCTTTTGAGGTAATAAAGAGAACAGCTTTCAGATCGAGGATAAATGTTAAGCGACCCCCCCCCCCCCCAAAAAAAACAAAAAAAACAAAACAAAACAAACAAAACAAAACAAAACAAACAAAACACACACACACACACAAACAAGCAGTATAAACTCAAGCGTTTTTACCATTTGGCACTTAAATCTGCCTGCAGCATGCTTTAGTAGATGTTAAGATGTCAATAGGCCCATCATCAAGCATATCTATTGAAGACATTGCAAAGTTAATTATTCAATTTTTACTCAGTCAGTTTACGTAATATAGCACATGAACGTTTACCTTACAAAATTTACAACATTGTACAAACAAAGGCACAATCAAATACACATCGCTAAAATGGCTTAACTCTCTTGGTTAATAAATCGGATAGCTTCTACCAGTAGATACACGTCGACTGATTAGAAAAAAGACCATCAACACAATTTACCATGCCATATTAGGCTCTGGTGTTACTGTTGCCCCTATCGTCCATTTAAAACGTTCTTGAGGTTTACAATTGATCTACCATCAACCACGGATATTGAAGAAGTTGTAAAGCTACAACTCCAGTTTATATGAGCCAGTTTACAATAGATTACATAATAGAACATGGATGTTTACCTAACAAAATTGTTACTCAATAAATAGAGCAGCGTCTATACAATACAAACCCATCGGTGGGATTTTTTTAAATAGTTTTATGACCATTCGAGATTCAAACTGGCGAAGTGATGCGTCGGGGTGGGGTGCGGTGGGGAGTATACTCTCAGTAGAATTTTGGTAAATCTGTTATATGTCAAGTCACCGTCACCTCAGACTGCTTATCCTTTTTAAGAAGCAAAGACTGGACGTGATCTTCAGCAGGCACCAGCGATTCGCTTTCTTTTCTCCTCAGAATGGGCCTGCGACAGAGTTTCGCTGTGCCTTTTGTCACTTTCAGCAGTGTAACCACCCTTTCCACAGCTTGTTTGAGACCGTGAGAAAGTTCATGATTTTACATGTTCACAGATGTATCTTTCCAATTGCTGGATGCATTACTTATACATGATTGATGAATATTGTAGTTTTAAAGTTTCCCCATATTATTGTCAGTAATACATAGCAGAATATTAAATCACGGACCTCTTCATTATCCAGCCAGGATCGAATCTTAAACAATTGGGGCTGGAAGTATCTCTGCACAGGATTTTTCTCCCCACAGGAACATTTGGGAAAGTTAAAACTGACGGGTTGATTTCGAAAGGTATGTTCTTACTTTAACAGCCATAGTGTATGCATAACTCATAGAGTGGAGGATATGACAGGTAATGATCAAATCATATACTAATCGTTCTAAAGCAGGCAATTTCAATTAACGAGATTATCAAAACACCAAATCAAGACCTCTCCAGCTGTAATCAATTGATCTCTTTAATTATATCTTCAATGAAGTATGCGACAAAATCGTTAATCATTCATACCGAGTGGAGTACAAGGATTACAAAGGACTGCCGCAATGTTGGCTTAATCACCTTTTGTTTGCAATATCGTCAACGTCCTGCTGTTGACTGTTATGGATAATTATAGTGATACTATTACCACTCCATTCACGCCTTTACTGCTTATAGGTGTTAATACGTGTTTAACTAAGATGGTGATTATTTTGTGGACACGCGGAAGGACTTATTATTATTATTATTATTATTTGTCGAATAGGTGGTATGGCTATGGCGATACCGGCCGTAGCGGCGGCAACGGTACATCAATAGATGAATACATCTGTATCAAAGTATAATTACATTCTTAATTTGAAAAAGAAGCTAAAGAAAACTGTGAACAATACACCAGTACAACTTAAAACTGTTAGTGAGTCAATAAAAATCAGTTAACACTACAAAGTCTAAGCTGTTTCATTCCTAAAAATAAATGGGTGAAAAAGTACCTAGTTCTCCATCGCCGGAGGTGTGCCGAAGACATACCATTATCTCTTATACTGCGTTAATGTTAGGTCGCAAGCAATTAACCAGATTAAGAAACTATGGAGTTTTGAGAAAGAAATTGAAAATAGCATTCAAAGTTTTGAATAAACTGCAGTCTAGTATTTATAGGTTACTGCATTTGTATGGGAAAATATGAACGAGTTTTCTGAGTTATGCTGCACGACGTCAGGAGTGCAGTATAGCTCAGAAAAAACGAGTTCATATTTTCCCATACAAATGCAGTAACCTTTTTATTATATACTCATTTTGCTTTTCTACCTAAGGCTGAATAACAAAAAGAACACACTACAAGAAACAAAGTAACTGAATTTCTGCTATATTCTAAAGTAAATACACAACCGAAGTTAAACCAATACACAGTAACAGTATTCATGCGCACATGGCACCGCCCAGTGACCTTTGAACTTGGTAGAGTGCCTCGCGCTCAGTGATTTGTTTCAAAAAGAAATCTCATTTTGGTCTACTGAAAATTGAAATTTTGAGTCATATTGTGAATGACTGCGCCTTGGAACAACTTTCCAAGTTGATCGGGAATGGAAGAATTTTGTTTTTCTGTCGATTCAACTAAATTCTGCTCTTTTAGTTTTTAGCTGGGTCTATTACGTACGATGTACATGTAGTTAGAGGGACTGGCCTCGACAGCAAGCTAGCTTACACAAGTGTTACTGTCCTGCCATTGATAGTTTGAAATCATAAGGTGGACAAAATATGAAATTCTTTTAAGTGAAATTCTCAGGAAGATGCAGGATTAAATATTTTTGTTAGGGAATATCAAATTCATTTCGTTTTGGAGTGCAGTAAATTCTCCTTTGGAATGTGATTTCTGTTGGAAATGTAGTCTAGATTGCAGTGCAATTTCGCGCCGTGGATCAGAAAGTACATTTTGAAGAAATTCAAGATGCAGAAAAGTAAGTACATTTTTTGCCATTCTTATTACCAGCTATAGATGACATATTTATATGTACTGTCACTATTTATCCAAACAATTTCTCCCCAAAAAAAAGAAAAAGAAAAAAGAAAAAAAAAAAAAAGTCAAAATTGCAAAGCGGCTGGGGTGTGAGAGCCCATTTCGTCAGCGCACAATAAGGCTTCTTCGTTATCGTGGCTTCTTGGTTCCGAGGCAGTTGCTTTTATACCAAAACCCGCCTTCTTTAGTTGTATTTTTTCGAATTTTGTGCTTGGACTGACTTGTAAAATTGGCGGTCTCTGAGAGAAACGGAATATCATTTGGTCATAAGATGCCTTTTTATGATATTTTTTTTATAGACTCTAGAGAGCACGGTTCATAGTCTGAACCATCGGCTAATTAAGTGTTTAAATGATCAGAATGATATTTTCAATACTGCATGCCTCACGTTTGTTGTCATAAAGCCACCGCCGTACATTGTGAATATCACGTTCACTCACTTGCTCGGTTGAAAGATTCTTTTGTGACTCAATGAATTCATCCACATCGTCAGATTTATCATCTCTAGTCTCAAACAGCTTGCTTAGTTCATCCACAGACAAATCTAATAAAGCAAAAGCTCCGGTGTCTGCTACATTTGCGTACTTGTTTGTTTACAATAAAAAAAAGTAGTTCCTAAAACGCGATACTATTTTTAGACACACGTGTCGTGCAGTATGAAGCCGTGCAGTATGGAGAAATACTGCACGATTCTGACAATGCAAAGTTAACGGAGAAAAAA
Organism: Margaritifera margaritifera; assembly: GCA_029931535.1. Taxonomy (NCBI): domain Eukaryota; kingdom Metazoa; phylum Mollusca; class Bivalvia; order Unionida; family Margaritiferidae; genus Margaritifera; species Margaritifera margaritifera. Next base: position 2,684,224 of record JAQPZY010001661.1, on the reverse strand, counting down.
ATGAGTATATAATAAGACAACATATTCAGGTATTATGGGGAATGACTGCAATGATTAGGTGCTGCAGGGATAGCTACAGTTGCTCTTTTGTTTCTTAGCGGGGTTGGTGCAACAGTACTAGGGCTTGTTATCAAGGTTTTTAAGGAGAAGTTTAGTTTCATTAATGTTTTAAGAATGATGAAATGATAACATCTACAATTAGTAAGTTAAACATTATGAACTACATGATAAGCAAGGCTATCATCAGTGACAATGAAAATATACCTGAAAAGTTTTTTTTTTATCAACACGGAGTACAACATGTAAAAAGAGATAAAAATGCAATCAGAAAAGAAATACACGATACAGAGACACATGACATCATAGATCCCACCTCAAGGCAGACATGAAAGACACGAAATAAACACTTTTGGAAGAAGAAAACATTAAATCAGAATGAGATACTAGGCAAATTTACAAGAAAGCAGGATACAAGTTGAAAGAAAAACTCGAAGCATACGATGTTAAAGTTTTGGCTTTGCTAATTTGTCTATACAAGTGGGTATTCTACTGCGCATGCAGTTAATGAGCATGCACTTTATTAGTCCCTTTCAGGACTGATAAATGAAGAGCTAATTGTAATTTTGTACCTCCTGTACACACGTAAAGCACAATTTTCCCTTCAGAACATGCGGGGCACCATTGCAGTCTATGGTTTCCTTAGGAAAGAAATATAATTTAACAAATCCAGTTGAGAACGGAAATGGTAATCTATCCATATTGATGCAGAGAGCAGATTTTGTTGTTGGATATTGTACTATGTACACGAATAAAGCCAATACTTGACTTACTGCAAATGGTGACTAGGAAGAAAATATAGATCATGAATGTTTGAAACTCAACTCAAAAGCGCAAACCACGCCTATTAGCACTTATACGGGGTACAAAACAAACCACATTTTAAAATTGTTAGGATTGAATATAGACATCTAAAGAATCTGTCACTGTTTGTGGGTTTATAAAATCTAAACTTATATAAATTGATTGGATTGGATTACTTGATTCTAATGAATCTGTCACTGTTTGTGGGTTTATAAAATCTAAACTTATATAAATTGATTGGATCGGATTACTTGATTCTAATGAATCTGTCACTGTTTGTGGGTTTATAAAATCTAAACATATAAATTGATTGGATCGGATTACTTGATTCTAATGAATCTGTCACTGTTTGTGGGTTTATAAAATCTAAACTAATATAAATTGATTGGATAGGATTACTTGATTCTAATAAATCTGATTACAAAAACAATGGTTACCAATACGTCATGGAAAAATTACAGTTAAAAACTGCAGAGTTGATTGAAAAAAAATTAAAGACACCGGGTTACCTAAATGAAGTATAGAGAGAAGAGAACACAGTATGCTGGCACAAACTTCAGCAACGTGGATGCTAGCTTTTCTCCCTATTCTCCTGCTAACACAGCAATTGATGCATAAAAAATGAACAACCTAGACAACATAAACATAACGATTTTTGACAACCTTGTAATGAACAAGCAATATGTCAGTACATATTTATTGGACTTGTCATGTGCGTTCGTATTCCTTACTAGTATTTCCAGATAAAAATGCTACAGTTGTCAACGTATGATAAATGCATAGCTTAAACAAACAGGAACATATTCCACAAGAAGTGAAAGGATACATTCAACCCGTCATTTTGTCACATACACACCAAACAACATTAAATTTCAGCAAACTTTACATCAATCAATTTTACCATTTAGCTATACTATCATTATTGTACCAGGTAGTGTTTTCATCTCTTTTTATATGAAAGTAAATGGGAATGCCAACAATGCAATGGGAAACAATCTGGCTGGAATGTTTGCGAAATACGTCACAGATTCCCACTGAAGTGATGATCTTTTAAGTTGTATATCTGCAACATCTTCATGACATTGAAAGAATTGTGGTTGCTTGTTACGGTTAGGACGAATAGCATTGATAAATGGATGATGAATTGATAAATTGAGAACGTTAGGAACATGTGCAATAATGAGCAAAATATTGATTGTAAAGATATACAGATTTGTGTGCATGCAAAGAAGTTTACGACACCACTTGACTTGCTGATATCAACATATCATTATACTATGTATCCTTACATTCCTCTGTTTCAGAGTTAGCATTACACATACAAAGGACTTTGAAGTGGTAGAAGCTGGTAATCAATCTACGAACTTAAAACATTAGTCTCCATTACCATAATATTACTTCGAAACCATTTACTTTATCGGTAACTGAAGTCTACAAAAATTGAACTTCTTTCTTTTACAAATATATTACAAGAGAGAGAGAGAGAGAGAGAGAGAGAGAGAGAGAGAGAGAGAGAGAGAGAGAGAGAGAAACAGACAGACAGACAGAGGAAGAATTATGGACATAGCAGAAAATACATCGTTAACAAATCTCGCACTTGATTCTCTTAGAGTGAGCTTAAAGCGTGGTTTGATATTGTATAGAAAAAGTGAAGAAAGTGATAAAGAAACATTTTACAACTCAGGAGTAGAAATAAAATCTTAGTGACTATATAATACCAGCCAAATGGAGTTTATTCTGAAGGTTTCCAGTTGATACTATATTTACGTGTTTCATGAACAACACAAGTAGATATAAATTAATAACACTGATAACCAAATATATATATATATATATATATATATATGGCTTGCTTAAGATGCACACATGATAACAGATTGCATGCAAGTGGTCTTCAGTTAGCTATTATTTAGCAGCTCATTCAACAGAAAACAAGCACAGATGCTCAATATATATATATATATATATATATATATATATATATATATATATATATATATATATATTGTGTCTGATGCTTAGGTAAACATTCAAAACAATTGGCTAAAAATCAATTATCTTTAGGTATGTATAAAAAAAAAAACGTATATGAAAGAGCCACAAAACACTATTAATTTCATTAGTGACTAATTGCAGAAAGAATTTGATATAAAATGGATACATAAACATTTTCGATTGCTACTTTACGATGTGTCCAAGACATACAATGGAAGGTGCTTACTAAACGATAAAAAATAGATGGTGACAGATCATGAGGATAAAGTAGATAAGTAGTTACAACTACAGGTTTATGTTGACCATAAAACCAAAACTTTCTTCATTATTGATGATTGTCGTAATGTAATAAAGAAAGCAACAAACCTAATGAAACTAACATTTAGTAGTAGACATTTTGAATTATTAGTATATGTGAAGGTTTCATCAGAAATTTTAGAGAGAATATTACACATTTTCGGAGGTCTTCTACAGCAAGAAGATAAAGAATAGAAACCGTGTTTGAAGAAGACCATGATAATCCGGACGGAGTGAAAGGAAAATTTGTAGGTACTTTGAGACGCAAGAAAAGAAATAAACTTGTAATGAGACTTGGATTTTCCAAATAATCTTGTTGCGTAACGAATTCAACTCATGTGCGCGCATGCGTAATGTATATCATTTTATTCGTACTTAACAGTGTCTATGTATTACACGGTTCAGTCACTGTACTTTTAGTTGTTCAAGGGGAGTCATCGAACTCTGAGGTTTCGCGTGACCCGGATGCTGCGGTCGATGGTGACGTTAGTTCAAGGGATGGTGCTGGTCTACTCAGTGCGAGGGGCGAAATGCTCTGCACCAACAGGCCTGCGAGAGAAGGAGGCTCTCGATGGATCCATTTATCCATTTAGCTGTTGTTCAATATATAACAGAATCCTGGTATTGTAACAAATATGTATATACCCAACTCTCTCTACCAATTGGGTGGACGTTTTCCAAGTCTGATATTATACTTTTACAGAGCAATGTTGCCGAATTGTTATACTTCTGATCTTCTTCAAAATATGGTTTAATGTCATTGGAAAATTCATACCAATCTTGATTGTTAAAGTCTGTACTCATTTAAATTTCTCTTAATGAATCTTTTAGTGATCATTCTGTTTAAATTTTGTTTATTCATATGTCTCAGATAATATCTAGACTAGAAACTTATTAAAGGGTTTGTAGTTTGCTATTTGTTTTGATATTGTTTCGTTATTATATATGTGCTTTAAAATATTGAACCTTTGACTTTTCTTATAAGCTCTTGGAAAATGGTGGTTATATCTGAAATGTTATGCTTACCACCCCATGGAAGGGTCATATTTCCTATAAGAGATAATTATCGACGCTCCGTCAACGTACTTTGTACTTCGCGTATTGCGCACATATATTGACTATATCACAAGGTTTTGTGTTCGCCGCAAAATGATTTTTAAACATTTGTTTACATACCTTTTTAATATGTGACTTCTTTGTGAATTTACTGCGTACACTTTGTGACTGTGAAATGCGGCCCTAGTACGTTACCCACACAGTGCATATTTTTAAATGTTTGATTTTGCTTGCATGCTTTAATTAAAACCCTTTCTTAACGGCAGGAGCTTTATAAATCACGGAGTAAAATTGATCTGCTGTTTACGTAGTATCCGGTCTGTGGACAGTGAGGTTGTTCTCAATTGACACCGAATAAAATCACCCTAATCAAGACTAGAGCAGCCGATGTTGTCTTTGAAATACTCAACTTACCCGTTTGCTCCACTGACATTGCTTACTAACACTGAATATTAACTGTATAATATCATACTACAAGGCTTGTCCACAATAGATAACATCAGTTAGATATCACAGTAGTATTTGCGCGTATACATTCACATTAGCGGTACTATGCGATTCTGTTAAATTAAGATTAGAACTATGGAAGTTATTTTAGTAACATTTCACATCATACAAGGGTGTATAGTAAAATATTTAAAGACTAATTCCTTGCTGCAGACATAAGTAATTAATCTGTCATTCATAAGTGACCTTCATAAAATTCTTCGCATGCTGTCTGTGAATGGATCCTAAACCTATATGCATTTATATATCATGAAAATTCTTGCAGGCTATATTGGCGCTAGCGACAAGTCTGTCCAGAACGGATAACGACACTGTATTTAACTGCACTTTGGTATAGTGGTTTTCCTTTTAAATTTCAAAATACCCCAAAAGCAGCGCTGGTCCGGTAATTTCAGTTTGATTTTCCAAACATCCCTAGTCTAGTGCTTTATCTTTGATGTTCACAAATACCCCAAGGTAGTGCTGGTCTGGTGATTTTTCATTTGATTTTAATGATATCCCAAGGTAGTGTTTATCTAGTGATTTTAATTTGATGATGTTTAATCTACCGCCAAATAGTGCTGGTCCAAAGATTTTGAACTTTGATATCTTATGTAGGGATACGAGAACATTAAACGTAATAGGAAAAGATTGGTCATTCACTGTGCCATTTGTATACTACTTACGGTTAAATATATTCGGCTATGAGGAGACCTTGATCAATACACATTTTAGATTCACCGTTTAATAACAATTACATATCTTCGATTAATACCTCTGAAATATGTGCTACAGGTATAGATTTATAAAAGACGTCAACGCCAATAACCATTGTAAAATCTATACATGTATCAAAAGGTTTGAATTTCTTTTTTATTGACTTCATTCAGTGTGGTTTCAAAGAACATATATCCCGTACATACCCGGCTATAAGGAGTACCGAACTGCGAACAGCAAGACCAAAATCGCCGTCACATAATGCTAGCTATAGTAATATGGGTCATAACGGGAGGTATTGGAAGTGGAGTGGAGGATAAGGTCCTCTTTGTGTGATAGAAATGAAAATACAGGAAATTTACTAGGAAGGTACTTCGTACACCTGTCGTGCTCAAGGGTCCGTATCAAACAAATATCAAATTTGTAAAATTGGAGGAAAAAATAGATAGTGCTTAGAGTAACAATTGGTGGTTGAAGTAGGTTTTATCAAATATTTGTTTGAGCTTTGCCATTACTCACGCCCGAATATTCTCCAATGCATGCTGAAGAAAAACCCTCCTGACTGCAGAGAGGATAGTTGTTCAGCTAAAAGCAAAGTTACCAGAATGTAAGTTCTTATTGTTAGAAATTTTAATGCCTACGCCAGTTGTGAACCTGATTTTATTAAGTTTGATGAATCTTTTGAATTACTTAGTAACATATTCTATGTTCCAAATATATCATTGCCCAATATAAGCAATATAAATAAGAGAGATATAAACGCTTATGGTGATAAGTTATTGTTTGCATCGTAGATGACCATCTTGGCGGCGATAGAGGGAACTTAATTTTACATGAACTAAAATTAATTATGCAAGTACAATTAAGTATTTTTGTGAGCTTGTGATGTACTGCATTTAATATCATAATTTGGTATTGCAGATTGAATTGAAACAACTTTCATTAATTCTAGCTGGGTTTCCCCGTGGACACAGCAATAGTCAAAATACTAGCTATGCAGAAAGTATTCATGAAAAATCTGATGTCAATACTGATATGATTTTATCTGTGTCTGTAAAACGTTCGAAACTTCAGCGTCCACTGTAGTAGTTTCGATTTTATTAGGGGCGAGTATTGCTGGCTAACATCGTATTGCAATATACGTGGTATAAATGATTGTATGGCAATATGTATCAATACCAGTGCGATTTGCTGAGCCTGTAAGTTTTTATTATAATAAATAGCACGTTCTTACAGCTGTGTCTCTTTATTTTGATTAGAAAAGGAGAAGGATGGTGTTCATGGTCAGGTATGAGATGAGAATTTGCAGTTAAAAGATAAGTAATGACCAACTTTCACAGATGAATGATGTCGACACATGTGCATCACTAGTAGTCCATACATAATAGCTCATGTTATTGAAGCTTGCGCCATAATGGGAGCGACTGGTAGTGGAGTAGATGTTAGGATATAGAGGCTCAATTTTGCATCGAAATTACGCGGAAGGAAACTTATCAGGTCGATGTTCAGTACCCCTTTAGTGTTCAAACATACATACCAAAACGTATAACAATGTATGCAAGGAATAACTTACCTCAATCGATTCGTCAAACATTTATGAATCTATCGCTGCCGCTTGCTATCATCGGAATCGTGTTTATAGAGCTTAGTGCATGTTCACGTCGAATTGATATGTCAAACTTAAGTTTCAGCAAAACTACACCTAGGTTTCGTCCACAGCCAATCTGACTGGTCGGTTATTAAAAGCATTTTGCCATTTTCTTTTTTTTAAACAAAAGAGAGCAAACGAAAGATGGAAATGTTAAACAATTTTGATAAAAGATATAATTTTACGTCTTTCCTAAGCGAAGTTTAGTAGAAAATATGGCCAAAGCTTTTGCTCCTATAATCGACCAATCAGATTACCGGTGATAGTTCGGAACTTACGTGGGGCATATCAACTCTTCGTAAACATGAACGAATTCAACTATATAGACATGATTCTGGTCTTAGTAAGCGACTGTAATAGATAGATAAATAATTGACGATTCAAACGACATAATTGATGCCTTGCCTAGATTGCTATACTTTTTTGATATGTTGTTCGTCCTTTGGGTTCGCAGATGACAATGGCATCACTAACTGGTTTGGTTTCTGTGAGTGCGTGAGTGACTGATCAGGCCAATTTGTGCTCTGACCTGTCTGTAGCACTCTGGACGTTTAGGTATAGACACTTCAACACGACAAGGGTACGGACCAATGCCTAGCAAGCTTCCTCCCTTGTCATTTCCTTAGCACATGGTGTCACCGTACCCTCAATTCACTTCCAATCCATCCCATTCTGTCCCATAAAGTGGAACTTTCAAAACTCTAAGGGCTTTAGGGTTTTCCTTGGTCGAGGACCAGAGAATATTTTACATCGGGAATGAGTCAGTCAGACGAGTTATGCAATTTTACTGTATGTGTAAAAGATACAAAAATAAATAGATCGATGAAAAATGGAACTATATTTCTTGTACTTGGATGGTTCTGATTTCTATTATTGCCACACTAATATAATATTTTACATTACAAATTATATGCGTGCATTAGTAAAAAATAAACATGAAAGAAAAAAAGAAGCACACTTAATTGTAGGCCATTCATTTGTCTCCTGAAGAAGAAGATGTTCAAGAAGATGCTGATGATACTGCTGCTGATGACGACGATGAAGCTGATGATGATGACGAAAACAAGAAAGAAAGAAGCAAGAGGTACGAATGGCAAATTCAGACTTCTCCTCTGCCTCTACAATTATGTCCCTGACTGCTAAAATAAGAACAAATTTAAATCATACGTATCGACCAAATCATTAGCCATCTATTCTGAAGAAGACAAAATTATTAATCAAACCATGCTGCTGACCCTCTCGTTTCACTTGTTACTGATATGTTGCATTCTCCCTATGGTAGAATTTTTATCCAATTGTTTTAAATGATCTGTGTGCTGTGTAACAAAGTTGACAAGGATACATACACAGTAGTCCTTCTACAGGTTTGAACCATTTTAAACAGGTGACCCAGGACCTGTTGACTAGGGTATATAACGAATAGTGCACAGTTCTATTACAGGCTTGAACCATTTTAAACAGGGGGCCCAGGCCCTGTTGACAAGGGTACATAACGAATAATACATACTTCTATTAATGGCAGAAGCCATTTTAAACGGGCGGTCCAGACCCTGTTGACAATGGTACATAAACAATAATTCTTATATTACAGGTTTGAGCCATTTTAAACAGGCGGTCCAGGCCCTATTTACAATGGTACATCAACAGTAGCACTTATATTAAAGACTTGAGCCATCTTACACTGGCCGTCCAGGCCATTTTTCTCAGGCAGCCCAAACTTTTGAATATTGCTCTTTACGTAAGTAACTATTTTGTTAAAATATATATATCAGAAAAGATACAACTTAGAGAGCAGGATTTTGATGGAAATGAAAGGTTTCCTGTTATCGCTGTTTTTTTCTTTCAATAATGGTGCAAGAAATAAGCAGATATTTAAAACTGATTTATTCCAAAAGAAAGCTTGCTTATTCCAAACATTTGTATGTAAATACAACGAAGGACTTTTACATACAAAAACGAGAGAGAGAGAGAGATAGAGGGGGGGGGGACACAAGGACATTATTTGGAATGTTCACACTGTCAGAGCCTGTGTGATATTCTTGTTGCCATAATTATTATACTCGTAACTGTCAAAGGTTCGTTAATTTTGTGCAAGTTTTTAATATTCCTTTAAGAGGTAGAATTAACTTGAAATAGGTAAAATATTGTAACCCCTAAATGGAAATAAAAAAAGGAAAAGATAAAAAAAAGAAAGAAACTAAATTGATTTTATCGACTGAAAACTCACACACAATCCAATATCACCAAAGAAATGAAAGATAATAAAAACAGAATTTGACTTACTTTGAAATTAATTCTGAAACGACGATGAAATTAGAACAAAGAAAACAGTAAATTTAGTGACTTTCAGATATATTTTCATGTTTCCTCTTTAGATAAATAAAATCTAATGAAGTGAGTGGAAACCATGCGATAAAGACTGCATTATATGATGTGAGTGGAAACCATGCGATAAAGACTGCATTGCATGAAGTGAGTGGAAACCATGCGATAGAGACTGCATTGTATGAAGTGAGTGGAAACCATGCGACAAAGACTGCATTGTATGAAGTGAGTGGAAACCATGCGATAAAGACTGCATTGTATGAAGTGATCGCATGAGACCTCAGTAATGCATTTGGGATCTATTTACATTATTTCTAAGCAATAATCAATTGAAGAAATTGTTTATGACAAAAAACAAAATCTTGACTTTTACATGTTAGAATTTTATCCACGCAATTAATAAAATTGCAAAAACCAGATAGTGCAACGTCGAAATTAATTTTTATCATGTAACTACAACTTGAAGTTCGGTAAATACCACTAAATATACCACAATTACTTCAGAGCACTCTCGTAAAAGAGGTCATCGTAATAGCTTGATATCTAACTTGTAATTACGAAATAGAAATGCTTTTATACGAGACACAGAGTCGTATATACAACATAGCTACGTGGTAATACCCAGATAAAAAATTGATTTTAATGTGACACAACCTGTCAACAGTAAAAACAAATATTGAACATAAAAATAAACACCAGTATAGATATATCACTACTGTTCTCTGACGAGTACGAATATAAAACGAATCCCATCAACTTGGCGAATATAAATAAACCCACAAGTGATATGAAGCCCAAAATATTTCCTTCCATGCTTACCCCAATATCAGGAAAAGAGACTTGTCAATAAAGAAGTTTATATTAAATAGTTAAGATGAGTATGGTTTTGAGAACCTCTGATAGAAAGTATGAAGGAATGGAAGGGACTGAAGAAAGAAAGAAAGAAAGAAAGAAAGAAAGAAAGAAAGAAAGAATGCAAGCAAGCAAGAAAGAAAGAAAGAAAGAAAGATAGAAAGAAACAAAGAGGAAAAAAACATTAAATGAATGGAAAAAAGTCCGTTCACTCTACAATAGAGGTCTGATTTAGCGTTTTATAAGAGTCGAAACTTGTGCAAATAGATTAGGCTTGTGCATGTATCCATACCTTAACCTTACGTCATCGCTGATATTCAATCAGATGCTCTGTTGGATTTGAGGATATAGTTTTAATTGGTTTTTATCTCTTCTTGTTTTCGAAAATGATGATACAAAAATTTCATCCACATGTCACTTTTGATTAGAAATAAATAATGCAAACCTTATTTGTTTGACATTTATTTTCAGGTTTTTCCATTTTAGAATGCTACAGTCAGTCATTGAAAAGTTAAAACAGTATGAATGGAAAGACTCGAGTAAACCGAATATTTCACTTACCGGAAACTGGCTCTAGACGAGACACGGAATCGTACAATCAAGATAACTACATGGTAATACCCAGATTAAAAATTTATTTTGATTTGACACAAACCTGTCAACAGTAAATATATATATATATATATATATATATATATATATATATATATATATATATATATATATATCAATACTGTTTTCTGCTGAGTGCGAATATAAGACGAATCCCATCATCTTGGCAAATATAAATAAACCAACAAGTGATAGGAAGTCAGTAATATTTCCTTCCATCCTCACCCCCAATAACAGAAAAATAGACTTGTCAATAAAGAAATTTACATTAAATTGTTAAGATGAGTGTGGTTTTGAGAAACACTGATATGACTCATTTCCAAAAAAAGAAAGGAAGAAGAGAAGGGAATGGACTGAAGAAAGAAAGAAAGAAAGAAAGAAAGAAAGAAAAAGAAAGAAAGAAAGAGTGATAAAACATTAAATGCATGAACATTAAAATGTCCTTTCACTCGACAATAAAGTATTGTGGTTTCCTACCTCCATTAGTAGCCTATTACGGCATGCAAGAGTGCGCATCTGTTGAAGATAAACTAAGCCCTAATAAATGCAGTCAAAGAATACGTCAAATAGCCGGCATTACTGATAAATTAATGACATTGGTTATTTGTATAATTCATATTAAAAAGGTGCGAGTGTATAACGAAGAATGTAAATCTGGCGTGTATCTTATTGGGGAAAAAAGGGAGATAAAAAGAAAACTTCCCATTTAAATAAAACAAGATTCAGAATTATATTGTTAAAATTTCGTCATAATGGGAATGAATATTTTGTCGATGTTATTAAAGCTGAAATTGTATATGTTATATAGTAAATTATATCTAAAAGGCCTACTCTGCTGGTCAAGCTCTTGTCAAGGCACACGATTGAATTGATCAGCGTTCCATTAGAATCTCTGTAATGCTATAATCGATTCATAGATACCGCCCGCGACTAAGCGGTGTATTGAGGCTTGAATAGCGCAGCGGTAAAACGTTCGCTTTGCACCTCTACGTACTAGAGTTTGATCCTCGGTTCACGAAGTTTTAACCAATCAGTAATCTGTGATATTCTTTGACTGAAAGACTATCCTAAGCTAGCATCTGAGTTCAATCTCACAATCTCTAATCACCAACATCGGCATGTTTCCAACTTTTTGGCAGTGGCTAAGCGCACCAATATCCCTAAGTGTTTCAAGGAATTAGAGCTGATGAGAAAAGAAAACTTGACGAGACTAATATCTACTTTAGTGCGATACATCGTTCTCGCAAAACATCTCTCGTTATTAAAATTACGGGAAAACAGTTCCCTCTAATTAGACTCAACCATTAAAATTAAAATAAATACAACTAGAAAACAAGTACGAGTCGAAGTTTATCCCTCTAATTTTACTATCAGCAGCACCAAAATCACTAAATTAGCAGCTATTTATCTCAAATGGTTTTCTTTTCTTAGTTGACGTGAGTTTTTAAAACACTTAGACCGTTTGCTTCTATCAACTGAGATTTGAAGCCGACGCAGAAAAGCCCGAAGTGATCCTAATGTCCATGACGTTGGATCCTGGTGTTTGAGCAGTGGATTAACGTAAAAGTTACTAGGAATCGGCATAAATTAAAACCTAAATTTGCTTTTGATGTATGAGATTGACAGATATTTCAAAAAAGCACGCCTTACTAAGATCTCAAACATGTTTTCGTGCGAGGAAATTAGTAACGTTTAAATTATAATCAGGATCATATTTTAAAAGAAAAAAAATTGCCTGGACGGGGTGGAATGGCATGAATCAAATTAGTTACCATTGCTTTCTTGGAAGTGTATGGATCCTGGAGAGCCTTCCATAGTTTGGGTCTGGTTCGAGTCCAGAAGGGATCCCGGTCATCAGTATAGACGAGATTATATCTGTTCTCTTCTTCCGCTTCAAACTTTTTTAGCATCTCCACCGTGTCCTCATAACTAATGTAATTCACCCAGCAACATGGCTGAATCTCTTTCTCATCCAAACCCCAGTAGTCAATTTCAGCCTTGACCATCGGTCCGCAAATATCGATTGGCATGTGTAACTTTTCGATTCGATAATAATTAAGAATATGCACAAACGTTTGAGGATTCCTGTCGAAATAAAAGTTCCGCCTTCCTGTCACCTTGGCCATTTCGGCAACGGCGTGGAGTCGTGTGTTTGGCCATTTTTCTAAGGTGGATATATTTGTCTGGTGCCATACGCCTCCTACGTTTAAAGTTACGATGTCCTGCGTGTCAGTACCATATTCGTTGTCGTCATCACCACCTTTGGAGACATTCCGGCTTCTTTGAGAATTGCTTTGGTCTGATTTGATCAAATTTCCGGCAATATCAGATATTTGAATACGGGAACCTTTCCTTGTCCCCATAATGAATTTTTAATTCAAATTTCGTTTCGTCACTCACAAACCGATCTTATCATATATTCTTTAAATCACGATATACCAACAAAATAAGATTTGCTATATACAATACGATACGATATTATCAGTGCACCATAGATTAGTCCACTGTAAAACTGAAGTTTGTGTTTATCCTGCTCTTTTTCCTTGAAAGACAAGGTTAGGGCTTTAAAGGGAGTTTAGCTCAGCTGTGTCACTTTCTCTCTGGCTGTGGCAGCGAACAGACTCTGAATATGCACCTGAACTGTCAATTATGTGCACGGTTCTTTTGATATCTAGGTCTGGCTTCATAATTGTAGAATTTCAACAACACGGTTTCAAATCCTGTCTTTAATCACGTGCAGTGCTCGTTTGTTGAAATATATTGTTTTTTTTACCATAAAAGGGATAATTGGACTATTTACTGTTGCAATTCATATTAACCGTCATGTTTGGATCGATTTTCATGCTAATGTGATCCACCATTCGGAATTTCGCGAGTGATCATGACGTCCGCATTTATTTACATATGGTATTGGAAAATCGCTCAATGAAGAGCGAAAAGCGGGTCGCTTTATTTCATACACAGACCTTCAGCAAGACCTTTAGAATATTATTTAAATATATAGTGCTGAGAGTACTGTTTTGGAAAAACAAGGTACTAAACTTTATGACTGCATCAAGGATAAAGACCGAGTTTTCACCTCAACCGAATAGGGATCACGTCAGAATCCCAGGATATAGAAACTGTTCTATACGGGACAAGCAAATTGTCTTCTCAGAAAAATACACAAAGGTTGTAAGTCTGACGCAAGTCTAATACGGTATTTATCCAGCTCATTTTTCTTTTCTTCTCTCCGTGGAATTCGTATTCATTATAACTCATTTGTAGCACCTTAATGTTATTAATTTGAGACCTAAAAATGTAGCATGTTATAGTATGAGAAGGGTAATATTTTGAGATCATTCCATACATAGGTTGATCTCGGTCTAAGCTGCTTGAAGTTGGATATAAAGTCCCGTGAAACTAATAGGCATCCGTTGTAAATAAAGTCAATAATACTGCTACTAATAATAATATAACCGAAGAAAGTAGGATTGACTGGGGTAGACAAGTGTGATGTTTGGTTTCTGTTTTCTTTAGGTATGTTTGTTTGTGTAACAGGCTTCATTACAAATCCCGTCATCAAATGTAAACAATTATCTCCCTTGGGTGGAACTCCGCGTAACATCGCATGCTGCGTAGAACAGGTGGAGGGTGTACGTTCGTTTGTTGGATTTAGTTCGTGTGCGGCCATTCGGCCATGTACGAACAGTGGAGGGTGTAGTCTTTGTTTAATAATATATAGGACAGTTTTTTATATATGGCATTTGGGGTAATCCTTCAATTGAATGCAATGAGACATCGCGGACAATTTCCGCCAAAATTAAAACTGATCTTTCTTTGCATCTGGCACCGATTGTTAAGCACAGAACAAGAGATACTTCACGCCATTTGGTTAGATTTACCTACACAAACCTATTCAAACTATATCGTGTTTATGGGTTTTATGTATAACTGGCTGTCTGATTGATTCACTGACCTTAATTACTCGTAAACAGAGATTACATCAGGTTTATCACATTCAGGATAATAAGTGATCTTGAAACAGAACAAACAGCCAAATTGAAAAATTAAAGAGAGATGCTGCGTCCACTAAAGCATTTACAAAATGGTACATCTAATTAAGTACGGCGATATAGATAGTTATACTGAAATATCAGAACTGATATCGTTTAGCTTGGTATAACTCTAGCATTCTTTAGACCTTTTCATGATGGTAGTACTAAAACAAAGGATGCAGTACACGCGGTATCTATTGTTAAATGATTTTAATATTACCTTTAATATAATAAAGCGAAGAATTTTTTTCTGTACGGTTTTTGAATATATTTGAGATTACTGATATATATATATATATATATATATATATATATATATATATATATATATATATATACTGCGATTGATATGGATATGCAATAATTCGTAAGTAGCATTAAACAATGTAAAGATAAAAAAGAAAAAAAAAAACATTCTCATGTACTTAATCTTTGCACTGAAACTTCTGACAATATTGTTTTAACCCCCCCCCCCACCCCCAAGAAATGAAAATTGACATAGATGGCAACAATATGTGCCTTTCTTACTACTCGATAAATGTGCATATTTATTAATGAACTTTAATTTGTAATACACTTTTCTCAAAAAATACATCGTTAGCAACACGTATAGTACTCATGAAACCAATATATATGTAATATTGAAGGAAAACTTGGAAAAAATAAACTTTCGTTGTACCTCAGTATGTAGGTATGCAATGGCCTGTCTGTCTATATATCTATCAGTAGTGTGTATATATGCATGTACTTGGCTAAAGGCAAATACCTATTTATTTGCATAACTATATATATGTATGTATGTATGTAAGTAGGTAGGTAGGTAGGTAGGTATGCATGCATGCATACATGTATGTATGTATGTATGTATGTATGTATGTATGTATGTATGTATGTATGTATGTATGTATGTATGTATGTATGTATGTATGTATGTATGTATGTATGTAGGTAGGTAGATAGGTATGCATGCATGCATACATGTATGTATGTATCTATGTATGTATGTATGTATGTATGTATGTATGTATGTATGTATGTATGTATGTATGTATGTATGTATGTATGTATGTATGTATGTATGTATGTATGTATGTATGTATGTATGCGCAGGAGTTACAACAGCCTCATCGTTAATAGTTGTAGCAGAAGTGGTCGTCATAGTAGTAACAGCATACGAAGCATCACATTTTCAACCAGCACTAATGCAACTGCTTCCTACACAATCAGTTTATTCTTGTACAAATATATTTAATTTGAGAAATACACAAGCTCAAAGATAGTCAAAGATAAAGAGAGGGAAAAAAAGATAGTAGAATTGGGCCAAACAGGGTCACTATTTATAACATACAACAATAAATTTAAGAAAACTCGGCCAAATCCGCAATTTACTAACCAATTACCATTTATTTTTTATCAACAGTACTTTTTTTTTAATGAAAAAATATGTCTCAATGGTTATGAAACTGATCAGCTTTAATTCGTCTGATATTTGTAGTAACAAGGGCCAGACAGACGTTTGGAGGGGACCACTAAACTTGCTAGGGTGCAAACTTCCTCGTACGGTAAAGGGGAGAAGACGGGCCCTGATTTTGACACCTTGAGTCACACCTTACAAAGAGCGTGTGTAGGTATTTAACCCAGTTATTACATGATCTAGATTTGTTCAAGGCATTGATGGTGAAGTTTAGAAAACTCTCTATTTTCAAGGCAGAGGGCGAGCTATGAAGTAAGCGAGTTCTCATTTTCCTTCAGTCTGAATTTGGCTGTCGTAGAGAAATTAAAATGAGATGACAGCACAGTTGTTAAAAGGTATATACTGTGAAATAGTTAGATTTCATCAATTATTCCCATACTCTTTGCCTTAAACATGCTATGAGGAATGTAGTTCGGGGACCAAACTTGAAATGTAATCTAAATTTCAGCGTAAAGGATCTATGAGACTGGACACGGGTTGACTAACTCATGTAGGTAATTTCCCAAAGCGTTCAAAAATGATATAAAGATGACATTCGTTTTGCAAAAATTCAACTATATCTGAAAACAAAGTAAACATTACATATTTTAAAAGACATGTAACATTTAAAAGAAAAACAGGTAAATATGATATAAGTATATAATTAAATAAATAAGCAGTTGATGAGAGAGAGAGAGACAGAGAGAGGGATTAAAGACATTGCACTGATTAAAGCCACTGTATTTCATTACGTTTATTTTATAGATGTATTATTTAGAATATAATTGTAAGTACTAAAAACGTCTAGTTTCGTGGATATATTTCTGAACATTTCTGAATATTACAGAGTTTGTTTCTTTACTTAGTTCCACGTCACCTTTCAATAATAAATCTAGGGTTACACGAGGAATGTGCTGGGATCTTTGGGTATTAAATAGGGGGAAATAGAAAAGTATAGTGGAAGAGTTAAGTAAATTCACTCTGTAAAGATCTGATTTGAGGGCACTACATGTGTGTCAACATTTAGTGCTTAGAATATTACGGTGACGTTTACCAATAGCATAATACAGTGATGACCCGTTAGTTGGATTGGATAATGCTTTCCTTTTTCTAATAGAAAGATTAGGAGAATTTTGGATATCGTCAGAGAGAGAGTTGTTTTCTTTTTAATCACCACAACTACCATGCCATAGGTCACTTTTGACAGAACGGATCAGAACAGTACTTTATTGATTGGACGTATGCAAAAAAACAAAACAAAACAAAACAAAAAACAAACAAACACATAGTCAATACAATACATAATTCGTATACAATACACTGTTGCATAAATGAATGAATATTGGTGATAGAAACCTGTGTATACAGACATCCTCGGAGAGAGAGAGAGAGAGAGAGAGAGAGAGAGAGAGAGAGAGAGAGAGAGAGAGAAGATAATCTAAATTGGAAAGCATCATACACATATTTACGAATGTATTTTACAGTTGTTAAATCTTCCTTATTAAGTAATTGTAGTAGTTTATTAGTTTATATATGCTTGGTTTCTGCCAATAATAAGTATCAATATAAGATTGTCTAAGTGATAGGTACAAAATACAAATTAAGACAAAATGATATTCATATTCGACCTCATTATTTACACAAAGCTCACATTTACTTTCATGCCGTTCGTATCCTACATGTCTACCAGTCTCGATGCTTAAATAGGTGTGATGAAACCTTTAATTTACTGAAAGCCTTTCTGTGGCTGGCATTTACTATTATTCCATATATGAAGTTTTGGAAGCAACTACTAAACTCCAGTCAGAATAAAATATGTCTTTTTAGTCTTTGGTTAAAAGCGATAAAAAGGAAGATATCTGGACTGAATTAAGGTAATACCAGACTTCTCCAAAGCCTGAGATAAATTGTATATTTCTCACATTAGAAACCCAGTTTTATAATTCTTTCTTTCGCAATCGGTAGGCATTAATTGGTATATTTTTCAAAGAATAATTTTTTTTTGTGTTTAGCAATTTGAACCGATAATTAATGATGCGCACATATCTATTTAGATAAAGTGGATATCAACCCAACTCTCCAGATACAAAGATATTGTTGGTAGAATGTTTAACATCTAGTAACCACTTGCAATATTTTCTATGTACCCGTTCTATATTGTCTGCTTTCAAAAATCCCCAAATTTCACAGCAATAAGACAAAATTGGAGATACATTGGAAATAAATCACACATTATATTCACTGGACATTGTAGATTATAAGTATTATTCAGAAGCATGTTCATTGCTTTGACACTTTTGCCAGCAATAGTATCTGCCCCCATCGAAACGAACCTGTGTTGGTAAAACAAGTCCTAAATAATTAAAATTATCCACAATGTCTAGAAACACATCTCCGTACTTAAATAAAACGTCTAGTCTTCAAACTCTTTTATTTAAACTCATAAGCTTTGTTTTATCAATATTTAAAAATATATTCCATCTTACACAGTATGTATCTAACTAATCCAAGAATGCTTGTAGACTATCTGCTGTCTCGGAAACTATCACCGTATCGTCAGCAAACAATAAAATATATATAGATATTTCTTCTAAAATTATACCCACCTCTGTATTTGATTGTAATGCAATTTCCAGATCATTAACATAAAGAGAAAACATAAATGGAAACAGGCTTTCTCCTTGAAGAAGCCCAAGTGAACAATCGAAATAGTCTGAGTGCGAGTTTAAGTGGTTAACACATGACTGCACTGAGCTGTAAATAGATCTGATTGTCGTTAACATTTTCCCAGTCACTCCACATTTTAATACTTTTTGCCATAGACTTGTCATTTCTACATAATCAAATGCCTTTTAAAAATCAATAAAGGCACAAAAAGCGTTTTTCTTCATCGAGTAGCGTTTGAATAAAAAAATTTAATATAAAAATGGCGTCTATTGTACTATTATTCTTCTTAAAACCAAATTGTGCATCAGTAATAATATCTTATTTAATAACCCAAGAGGAGAATCTTTGATTTAATATGCTAGTGAAAACTTTTCCTATACAGCTAAGCAATGCTATCCTTCTATAATTATCTGCGTCGGATGGATGACCTTTTTTAAAAAATGGTATAAGACCCTTGCTCGAATTTGAAGGATAAATACCGCTGCTAAATATCATATTTAAAAGTTTCAGCGTTCAATTTGATAAAATTGGAAATGACTCAATAATGTATTCATTCAAAACTGTGTCAAGACCTGGTGCTTTATTATTGTTTAATTTTTTTTTTTTACAGCTGAGCTACGTTCTTCAATTGTAACTGAAGCAGCCAACTCTGCATACATCGGTTCGCTTGTATTCTGCTCTAATTCACCAGTATTATTTTCTGGTAAGGCTGTCGCAAGATTCTTAAAATGTTCATAAAAATCATAACACTCATTCGAATAATTACTGAAACGTTTAGGACTTTTAAAAAGATTCCAAAACTCACGTGGATTTCCTTTTCGTAAATCACGCAGTTTTTGCCCTCTTGATTTATTGTAGAGTTATTTACGCGTTCGGCAGAACTGTTTGTATTTTTTTCCTTGTTATGTAATTGCTTCTATTTACATCTGACTCGAAAGAATTGTAATTAATCAAAGCACTTTCATATAATTTCCTTTTTTTCTCTACATTCACCATTAAAGCAAGGAGCATTATCTTTAATGCAAAGATTATATTTCCCATCCTGAAAATGCACCGTTTTTTAAAATATCGATTTACATTTTTGGTAATAAAGAGCGTCATTGCTTCAGCTGTATCATTGAATGAGTTTTCGTCTATGTGTCCAATAGTACTACTATTAGATTCAGAATATACTTTACTCTTGAAAAATTGCCTTAATGCGTTATCAACAAGTCAACAGGAAGACCGTCAAAAAACGTACTTTTGTTTTCAACAATTTACAACATTTCTTCAATCCTTTCAAACGTATGAATAATTTCAGATTTGTGTCACATTTTGTCATTCCAATGGTAGATTCAAAAACATATACTTCCTATAGTGAGTCATCACGTGTTGTTTTAAATCTAACTTTGTTTTCCATAAATTCTATCTCTGTTTTTGTCGAATCGTTGTATATCGATCTGGTAAAGTTTATGAGAGGTTCGAGTTGTACCGTAAATTTAGACTAATATAAATCTGTGTATTTATCAAGATCAAATACGTACTCTAATCCTTCTTCATACAGCACTGTCTTGATCGTCTTGTTATCAGAGTTCATGCAGCTTGTCTCCATACTATGATCATTGAATGCAATATGAAAATCTGCATCTGTTCCCAAACATTGCAGGATATGTTTCTTTATGTTTAAAATCAAAAGATAAATGTTTTGTCCCTCTCAAATGTTATTTTCTAACACAACTAGTTTTGACTATATTTTTATCCCGTTCAAACTTGTAAACAAAAACACGTTATCAATTGATACTGAGATTGTTGCCTTTATTTTAAATTCATGAAATAGTTATATCACCTTCATGAAAAGTGTTGAGTTGATCACAATATAGCTTTATGCCATTATTTATTTTATAGAAAACATCTGATATTCTTTTGCCTCATCATTTATTGTGGGTGTTGTGGGTAATTCTAAAAATATTCTACCTGTTCTGAAACAGGACAAATTATAAAATCAGTCGATAACTATAAGACATGTGCCAGCGGTATCATTATTTCAATAGCTCAAGTAGTGAGTTCATTCCTTACACGATATGTTAATTCTGTTTTCACGCATAAGTAAGGAAGTGGCCCAGCAATGTTCACGTGTCAATACATGATATATTAATTTTGATTTAGCGCAGCAGCACGGAAGTGGCACATCAATATTCACGATACCCTAAACTAGATGATGATTTGCCACGCTAGTCACAAGGGTTGCCAGCAATGTTCATGTACCCCTACGAGATGGTAATTTTTCATACTGTATTAAGAAAGTGAATAGCGGTGTTCACGTACCCCTACACGAGATGGTAATTTTTCACACTGTATTAAGAAAGTGAATAGCAGTGTTCACGTACACCTACACGAGATGGTAATTTTTCACGCAGTAGTAAGGGTGACCATTATAGTTTACACACAAGAGATGATGATACAGAATTTACGAGTGTGCCTGAAATGTTCTGCTTTTTTGGGGTTATTTTTGTTTTTTTGTTCTTTCTTTTTTCTCCATTCATTGTTGTTTTTTTGTGGGGATTAACGCCATTTGTCTGTACATGACAGGCTATAAAGTATATTAGGTGGAAGAAGAACCCGGAAAGACCACTGAGAGAACCACCGACCCACGGGAAGCTACTCGCAAGCTTTCTCACATAGCCATATTGGTCGAGCGGAGAATGTAATTATAATTTATGCAAATTTTGAAAATTGCATAAATATGCTTCAGTTAATCCATTTCTTTCAATAGCTATTAAACGTCCTAGCTTTAATGGTGGTTATCATTAGTTAAAGTCTGTAAACAGGTTTCTAAAAGTTTACTATTCAGGTTCAAGATAAAAATTATGCAATAAGTGTTCTAAATACAGGTTTAAATTTTCATACTGTATTTTCTAGGCTGTTTATTTTTACTGGAAGTGCCTCAAACCTAGGTGGTGATGCGCACGATCCGTCGGCCTGCTTTACAGTTAATAAAAAAGGTAAGCTATAAAACCCCAGAAAAAACAAAACACCGTTTTCCAAAAATGACAAGCATATGTAGCAATTAAAATTTAGAAGAAAAATTGTACCCTACATTTTTCTGAATGCGGTCAAAGTCAAATCCCATATACAATTTGTACATCACGCCCCACCACTAGTACGGTCTGGGTAATACTGACCTAGTTTGTAGAATAGCAAAGGCTTTGAACGAGAAATTAGATAGCATTAAAATAAACAGCCTGTATCTTCACGATAAATCCGTGCCTGGCAACAGAAAAAATATACCTTGTTCGATTAAATATATACCTTGTTTTATTACGTAACGAACGTACGTACAAAAAATCTTTTCGTTGTTTGGAAAACGCGTTATCCGCCTTACCAGTATAAGTGGTGGAAACTCAAACCGAAATCCTATGTTCAAATGGGTCTGTGGATTATAGGCCGAATATAGGAAATCTTATGTTAACAGTTTGTCCATAGGTTTGACATTATAGGTCTCTTGTTCATACTGATGCTGTCGAGAGTACAATGTATATATTGTTAGAAGTGGCAGACCTCAAATGCGGGTGTGTGGATTATGAGTGTCTATAAGGAATTACCATTAGGCATCCATGTTTTTGAAATTTATTGGCGATATGGAAATTACTATTATGTTTTTTAAATGTATACACACTTGTATCTCGCACTGAGCCAATTTTCATGGGCGCTGCCATTCTCTGTCAAAGAATAAAAGAATACACACGTGCTTAAGTCAAAACAAAATCGGTCTTTTGTTTACATCTTTGTTTAGTTGTATTTATTGATCTTGCGGGGAAGGATACTAATAGAAAGTATACGAAAGTTGGTGGGGTTTCATGTTTGGTAAATGGATATTCGAACAATCGAAGAAAATTTAATTTATGGGAACAAGTTCAGTGTGAAATACATGGACAACTGCATAACGAATGTCCGTATAAATTCCATGTAATGCCGTCCCAGTGTCCATGAAGATTAGAATGGACAAAAGCCATAAACAGAAAAGCTTTGCCGAAAAAGGTTTATGTTTGCTCTGAACATTTCCTTGACGCTATGCCAGCTGAACGAAACCCGTGTCCTAAACTGAAAATGGGATATGAAAATAAAGGAACGTCCGGTCGACGCAAGCTTCAGAGACACGAAGTGGAGGTTAAACAAAATAAGAAAAGAAAATTGAGAAATACAGATTAACAGCGAAACGATAACGAAGTTATTGCATACAGCTTGTCAACAGGTGAAAAAACTGATAAAATGTACCCAATTTCAAGTTGCAGTATGAACGTTGCATCATCCTCTGTTGCACGTACATGTACTTCTACACAGTATGAAGAATCAGATTTTTCATTCATAATGATCACTATTATTTAAAAGCCTGGACAGATATGCAAACTAACTTTACTCAGACAAGTATTAATTCAACTGAAGGAAGTTCAAATCAAATTAGACGAAAGCACAATGACAGCAGTTAAAAATTTGGTGACAGATAGTGATGTACTTTTGTATACAGGTGTAACAAAACAGGTGCTTTACACTTTGGTTGATGTTATGACTGAATTTAATACATTCAAATTCGAAATGGACTTGACAGATCAGTTGATGCTAGATTTAATGAGACTTAAATTATACTTGATATTTGATGATTTGTCCCGCAGATTTGGAATATCCACAACTTTGGTGTGTACAATATTTAATTCATGGATTTCTGTTATAGCGGACAAACTAAAGGGCCTAGTGGCATGGTTCTCGAGAAAGACAATTAGAGCATGCTGTCCAGATTCTTTCAGTGAAAATTATCCTCGTACAACTTGTATAATTGACTGTACAGAACTTTTATTCAGAGATCTACCAACTTAAAGAGCAGATGTGAGACTTTTATTAATTACAAGTCTCATAACACAGCTCAATATCTTGTTGGAATAGCACCCCATGGTCAAATCATGTTTATATCTAAGGCATTTGCAGGCAGATCAAGTGATACGTTTATAGTGGAAAAAAGTGGATTTCTGAACTATCTTTTACCAGGGGATGAAATAATGGCCGACGGAGGATTTACTGCTGACAACTTGCTATTTCCATAGGGACTCAAATTAAATATACCAGCATTTACTAAGTATAAGCCGCACCTTAGTTCAGAAGATGTTACATCAACTAGAATAATTGCTCGTGTTTGCATACGTGTAGAACGAGCCATTAGACGGTTAAAAGTATTCAAAGTTATAAGCGGCATTGTGCCAGTTTCATCCCTGACATTATTTGATGAGATTTTACTTGTATGTTCAGCTTTTGTAAATTTAAGAGCAGACCTTTTCAGAGACACAAACGTTGATGAACCAGAATAATACATTAAATTACATGAATATAAGACAAATACCCTGTAAATGAATATTAAATTGTTCATTCTTGAGTTATAAAATAGTTTTGCATGATACGTGTAAATGATAAACCTGAAACATAGCTAAATGTAGCTTTAGTATTGAACATATCTAATGTACATACATACATACATACATACACACACATATATATATATATATATATATATATATATATATATATATATATATATATATATATATATATATATATGATGTATGGACATATGTAGTGTACATGTATATATGACGTACATTCATATTATACATGTAATATGCCAACAACCACATGTACATTACGAACGTGCAACACTGAGTAATGCTTTGTAGGTCTGCAATGTTAAATAGACATAGCACATTTGAGTACTAGAATAGATATATACAAGAACAACAAGTTAGAAACGCATGCAATTATTATTTATTTGGAATTATTATTGCTTATATATTAGCTGCACTCAGATATATTACATATTATTTATTAGTGCATACATGTGGTAAATACCTTGTTCAGAATCAGTCGGTCATTATCCAGTTCAACAACAATTATGGGCATCATTTTTTAACATAAAATATTTTTAATCTTTCAACCAGTTCCCTTACATAATCCTCATCATAATTTACATCTACATTTATATTGCCATCTGCACTTTTCCACACTAATAGTTTGCACTTTTTGAACCCACTGCAAAACATAGCGAGTTGAACCTGCATATAAAAACCCCTTTTCCTTTCTCTTTTAATGTAAATTTACTTTTTGCACTTTTTACCACATCATATTTTCCATTTGCTTTGCAATGAATTCTTTCAAGTTTGACCAATTTGTACGAAATGGACTTTTTATTTCAAGTAAAGTTTCACTGTTAATTAGCCCATCGGGACTTGCAGAGGGCCAATTTTCTTGTGTTGAAACATACATTCCCTTCTCCTGCATATATGGCATGCCCGTAAACGATGCCTTAAAATGCAGACATTTATGAAATAATTTCACTTTCAAGCAGTTTTTAAAACTGAAAGGCCACACCTGACCCGGTTTGTATACATCAATTATATTTACAACGGGTCGGTATATAAGGAAACATGTCGTATATTTCTTTATGTTGTTTAGAATGAAAAGAAAGTCTTTGCTGAAGAGTCTGTATTCGATATAAATGCCTATGACTACTGTATTGTATCTGTTACTTATGTAATACGTTGGAAATATGACATAAGACACAGTAATCACATGTGGTGCTGATACATTTACTGACACTCTTACAAGGAGTGGAGGAGCGAGAATAATTTAAATAGATCTTTGCGCAAGTTAATGAAGCTGGAAAAAAAAAGACATGCAGCCAACGAGTCCATGATATTTACTTGCAGTACCTTGAAGGTTTAGGAAATAATGACCTATTAGCTAACAGCTGTGTTTCACTGGATTAAGAATCAAATTAGAGAGGGGGTGGGGATGTTTATGAAACGAACACGGTGTCTCTTCAACATTTTAATTCGGTATTTACTCCTGTAATGCAGACTACAAATTATACAGTTTGGTCGTTTTGATATATGCCAGTATATTAGACATTACAGCAACAGATAATATCTTAGCACTACTCGTATATCGCAGGTTGATTTGAGATAACTTGTCGTTTCGATGAAATGTTGCGTTCGACGACAAGTCCTTCGACTCTACTTTTCAGAAGTAGGATTACGATGAACATGTCTTAAATTACATTTGAAATTTCTTTTAATGAAAATTTCAAACAAACATAATATTATTTCTTGAATACATTTTTTTTTTTTTTTTTTTTTTAAAGTTTCATGACATTTCCTCGAGGGGAATTTCATCCAAGTCGACAGTTCCTTGACAGAAACGTTTTGTTAAATTAAGAAGCTAGAAATAGCACGGATGAAATCACGAATAGGTCAAATTACGGCGAATTCTTTAACACTGGGATGAAGTTTTTGCTTCTTTGTTTGTTTTTAAAGAAAAAAATCGTACAAATAAACATTACAGCAATTTTGCTTTATTTCCATGAAATTTCATTCAAACAATTGTCGCGCACCACTTTCATACTTTCTTATTATCATGGTATAATTATAATAGAGATTATCCAGAAGACTAGCCAGCAATTGTCATAATATAGAATGGTTTACGGATTATGGTTTATGGTATTTTTCGTCACAGCAACACTTTGAAGTTATAGTAAAGTGCATTGTATAAAGACACACCACTGTAACCGATCTGGACTGATCAGGTCGTGGGAATTGAACTGGGTCCCTTCTGGTCACCAGTCCAACGCCTTGACCACTAAATTACCGCAGCTCTTTGTATACAATGGAATGCCTGCATTCAACATATTTTTTAATAATGAACATTATATCCTCTCATACGGGGAAGTGTGACAGATGATATATGAAAAGCCACTTAAATCGCAAAAATTATGCAATTACCAAAACCGGGAAATGATCGATCAATAAAACTTATATCCCCATAATTTAGCTCTGGAAATCGCTCTCTATATTAAGTTTGTAGCATATTTGTAATACGAGACAATAATAATTTTTAAATATAACATTTTGTCATGGAGACAATAATTATGTTTCATCTTTTCTTTAATAGATGTGACAAAGCTCCATCTCCGATAGGTATACAATTTATGGCAATAGAAACTAACTTTCCCAGTGATAGAAAATGATTTGGCAACATCAACAACACTAGCATATAGGACTTTTGCTTGCTGGTATGTTTTATATCACCAGATTTGGAAAGTATCTATTTCATTGTTGCTAGAAATTTAGAATTTTAAATGTTCGTGACTTATGGGATCCAACAGTTCTAGTAATCACTGAGAGAGAGAGAGAGAGAGAGAGAGAGAGAGAGAGAGAGAGAGAGAGAGAGAGAGAGAGAGAGAGAGAGAGAGCACAATCTAGAAAGTAACCATGTACTACAGAAGTCTACGAATGTCTTTTGATATGGGATATGGAACTCATTTATGTTGATATCAGTAATTGATTTTAAGACTAAAGGTTTTCGGATCTTTTTTTTATGAAAGCGAGACTGTACAGTGTACCTTAGTTGGTGTTCCAAGGTATCTAACCTCTAAAGGACTCTTCCCAAAGCAGTATATTTAATTAACGCTCTTTTGATATGAATTGATGGTGTTATGTGTCATGATGTGATGTGATGTTTATATTATGAATTAACGTTTCTATAGTAATGTGCTGGAAACACTATAACGTTTATTGAATTTGTCTTGTATCTCTTCAAGTCAATATCATAAGATATTTTCTATCGCCTGTGATATCATGTGACGTGATCTCATGTGCGAGTCATGTGATGCAATCCTTAAAGTTTGGTCTCTGATTCTATTTACTTCGGGTACAATCGTAAGCCTAATCTGTCTTTCGTTGCTAAATGCCAAATGCTTTGAGGCAAATACCTATTTTGCTATGTCAAAGAAATTGAGAGAGAGAGAGAGAGAGAGAGAGGGAGATTAATATTCTTTTATTCCTCCATTTTATGAAGATTTTAAGATAAAAGGAATGGACTGCAATACAGAAAGACACGAAAATAATGAATTACAAACTAATGAAGTCCTATGAATTTTAGTTATAAACAAATGCTTTTAAATATTACACTGGAAGTATATTTATTGTGCAAGCATTTATTACAGTCACTTGCGTTGAGTGCGTTGAGTTTCTATCAACTGACATAATATTTTCTGTTGAATCATGTAATATCCATCAGACATATTTTTATCCATATTTAGTTCTGAACTCGCTAATTTACAAAATTATTTAACTGCTGAAGCTATAACTTTTAAATTACTACACAACAAAAATAGCTCATCTACTATTCGTTTTGCATATCAATACAATTATTTCTTGCATTATATTCTGTGCAAGTTCTCTAACCAATCGAATATATAATATCCTTTATCTTAATGAAATACTTGGTAGATAGTCTTATTACATTTATCCATGACTCGAGTTCCAATTGTTCTGAAATATCATTTAAACCACCAAGTAGCATAATCTGTAAAGTATCATCTAACTGATCACAGAAATCACACTAAATCTCTGGAGGCATATATCAAAATAGATTCTGCATCTTATGGTTTCTGTCGTCCAAGGTTAAGGGACAATTCACTGAAATGTGAAAAGTACGGTAATCACTTGATTTCCCACATAGAGGGCACAGTCCAGATCTTGCTTTCATTCCTCTAATACGATTTAATGTCGCATACATCCATTCTTCTGCTTGAATCAATGTCACAAGTTTCCATAAATGGTACTTTTTTAATTCTGGAATAATTTTTAAAAAATTGATCTAATCCATCCGATGGATTTCATATACTCATTTCATGTTTTCTCCACTCGAATACCTGTATCTTGTCACAATTAAGTTTTTCCATGCTAATTTGTCTGGTAACTTTCCAGTGGAAAAAAATAATTCCTTGCTAAATGCCAAGTACTCTGCGGCAAATACCTATGATACTATGTGTGTGTGTGTGTGTGTGTGTGTGTGTGTTTGAGAGAGAGAGAGAGAGAGTTTGCTCTTGGGCTCTCCCACATTCATTTGGAGAACACAATCTTTCATAATGACATAAAAGTCATAATAAAAAAAAAAAAAAAAAAAAAATGAAATACTACTGTGGGAATTATCAAAATATTAATTAAATACTACTGTGGGAATTATCAAAATATGAATGAATTAGTACTGTGGGAATTATCAGAATATGAATGAAATAGTAATAATAATAATAATAATAATAATAATAATAATGATGAGGACTTTGTATAATTCCTAATCTTTAGAAGCTCTAAGCACTTTACAACATTAGATAACACCTAAAAACATATATAATGATATGATTACGAAAAACAAATACCATGAAATTAGAAAACGAAAACATGCTAAAAATAGTTCAGGTAAGGAAACATTATTAAGTCTTTAAGTCTATTCTTGCAGTCGAAATAGGTGAGTTTTAAGAGCACTCTTGAATGAGATTACCGTGTCTTTGTGTCTAAGTTCAGTGGGCAATTCGTTCCTCGTTGCTGGGCCCTGGTATACAAAAGAACGTTGTCCGTATGACTTCATTTTGATAGTGGGAATAATGAGAATATGAGTGTCGGAAGAGGAGCGTAAGTATCTTGCTGGTGTGTACACACGGGTGAGGTGAGATAGGTATGTTGGACTGGAGCCAGTCAATGAAACGTAGCACAGAGAACAAATTTTGTTTTTGATTCTGGATCGAATGGGTAGCCAGTGTAGAGTCCTGAGCACAGGGGAGGTGTGCTCTGTTCGTGGTACTCTAAGAATGATCCGAGCAGCTGTGTTTTGAACTTTTTTGAAGTTTCTGGAGTAGATACTGAGACGAACCAGATAGAACTGAGTTACGATAGTCCAGTCTTGAAAGTACTAAGGAACACACAAGTGTTTTAGTGGCATCAACTGAAAGATAATTGCGAATGGAGCTGATGCGTCTCAGCTCAAGATATGCAGCCTTGCATATGTTCATGACATGTTGGTGCAATGAGAGAGTACTGTCTAGAGTAACACCTAGGTTTCGTACTGACTGTGTGAATTTAATGTTGGTGTTGCTGATATTTATTATTTCAGGTAAAGGATGTGAATGAGAAAGTCTTTGTGTTGTAATCAGAATGGCTTCATACTGTTGGAATTATCAAAATATTATAGTAATGATAGTACTATATATTCACTATCTTTTAATAGAGTCTGTGGCACATTTTCTATATTTTGTCCTAAGACCTGACATGTGTTATGCAATAAAGTCCAAACTTTATTTCCCAGCCACCCAGGGGAAATTAAAACTATGCATTTACAAGAAAGATGGATATTCAAATTTACGAACGACAGTCATAAGAAATAAGTCACGGAAAATAAGTCCAATAATTAGGCACAGGAAATAATCACAATTATTAAGAATACAATTTTACACATTTTTCTTTAATATAACTTAAGTTAAAATGAAATTGTTGTTATAAATTAGCAGCATTATTATAAAACTTTTATTTTGCTCACACAAAAAGAGATAAGAAAAATATGCTAACAAAGCTATGGCTTCCCTGTTTTATAGAATCATGCAAACACATTCAGGTCAAGGGAAATGTGCAATGATCTCCATAGTACAGTCGCTATTTTATTCAAAATTGTATGTTGGTAAAATGGACAGAGATGTTACGAAATATAATTATTTGAGTAAATAACCGGATTCCTGGCTAATCTAACAAAAAAATTAAAAAAAAAATACAGATAAACATATAAATGCATCGTAATACATCTGATGAATCTTTCCGTTGGCGGAAAGTCCCGAGATATTGCGACTGATACAGCCAATCGGATGGTATCGTAATATGATAGTCGCATAATTTTCTTTGAGACAGGAAACAACAGAGTGTACTAATGATGAAACTTATAACTCTTGTCTGTCACTAGATGGCATGATGGTTATAATGGGATTTCAAGATTAGCTCTCTGTTTCCAAGAAATTTGGTCCAGAGCAAACGCTTTAAAGCAGGAAAACAAGTAACCAGTAGTGTACACATGTCACACAGAGTAGTAATGTGCGAGAGATGTCTGATGAGTTCCCTGTCATAACGAGAATGTCAACAAGAAAAAACAAAACAAAAAAACACAAAGATATAATACCGAGTACAGTCAGTGAGACAAAACTAAGGAATACTAGAGAGATAGATAGATAGATAGATAGATAGATAGATAGATAGATAGATAGATAGATAGATAGGTGCATACATGTGAATATCCACGGTCAGATACGGTGTTTTGGAAAAGGGGAATATATGATATATATCAAGCAGTTCAGTGAAATACACATTTTATATATATATATATATATATATATATATATATATATATATATATATATATATATATATATATATATATATATATATATATATATATATATATATAGTTCGCTGCTACTACAAATCTCATAACAAAACCTTTACCCCATTGTTCTTACGTAATTCATGAACAGTTGTTCATTCATCCCTTGACGTGTTTAACCTTTCAACATGTTCATTGCAGCCAAAAACTTTGAGATTTTGTCTAAGTCTGTACTGATCCCGTTTGCGATGAATTATGTTATTTCGACACATGATCCTGTGAGATTTTGTTTAAGTCTGCACTGATCGTGTTTGTAATGAATTCTGTTATTCAGACACATGATACCTTAATTATTGAAACTTTCAATAAAGTATGAATCTTAACCATTTATAACGTCTTTTGGGTTTGTACCATCTTTGGTGGAGTGAATAAAGTCAGTGAGCAGCATGAGGTCGACTGCATCTATGTTGACACTATATGATGGAATGTAATCCTTTTTTTGTGGTCAAACCATCTCTCTCTCTCTCTCGCGCGCGCGCGCGTTTAATATACTCAATGAATCCAACCAATACGTTCAAAAACACTTATAAATATTGAACTTGAATTCCAGCATAAAACCTACAATCCACTCACCCATACCTCCAATTACGCAAACATAATTCAAAGCTACCAATGGTTTACTTGTAGACTTTCCTTCAAAAAGGATACCAGCTTATCTATGTTCTTATTGCTCTTATTGAAATCAGATATATCTATAACTCAGAGATTCGCAACTAATAGCCTGATCAAACGATCTCTGTAACATCACGTGGCGGTGCGTGATTAAGCGAGAGCATAGTGGGGACATACATTTTGCGACTCCACCCCACGAACAAGCGTTTTCATATTGCGTATCGAAATGTCGTTTGATCTTAATGCTGTGTGATATCTCTTGGATATATCATGGTAATTTAACATGGAAATAACAACTGTATTATCATTTGCATGTTTTCTTTGAATTTTGTAAGAAAATGGTTTCAACATGCGAGTAATGAGTCCAACGGGCAAATCGGCAAATTGGCGGGTAAAATTTTGGTTGCCTTTATTTTGTGCATTTCTTCATCTTCCATGAAATCAAGTCATATCTGGTATCAGTGAAAAGATCAATAAATTTACTGTAAACTGCATTAGCTTTTATAAAGCTAATTTTAATGTTAATAGCTGTAGTCAGGGTCTAATTTTAATGTTAATAGCTGTAATCAGGGTCTAATTTTAATGTTAATAGCTGTAGTCAGGGTAATGTTAATAGCTGTAGTCAGGGTAATGTTAATAACTGTAGTCAGGGTAATGTTAATAGCTGTAGTCAGGGTAATGTTAATAGCTGTAGTCAGGGTCTAATTTTAATGTTAATAGCTGAAGTCAGGGTAATGTTAACAGGTGTAGTCAGGGTCTAATTTTAATGTTAATAGCTGTAGTCAGGGTAATGTTAATAGCTGTAGTCAGGGTCTAATTTTAATGTTAATAGCTGTAGTCAGGGTAATGTTAACAGCTGTAGTCAGGGTCTAATTTTAATGTTAATAGCTGTAGTCAGGGTAATGTTAACAGCTGTAGTCAGGGTCTAATTTTAATGTTAATAGCTGTAGTCAGGGTATAATTTTAATGTTAATAGCTGTAATCAGGGTCTAATTTTAATGTTAATAGCTGTAGTCAAGGTAATGTTAATAGCTGAGGTCAGGGTAATGTTAATAGCAGTAGTCAGGGTAATGTTAATAGCTGTAGTCAGGATCTAATTTTTATGTTAATAGCTGTAGTCAGGATAATGTTAATAGCTGTAGTCAGGGTCTAATTTTAATGTTAATAGCTGTAGTCAGGGTAATGTTAATAGCTGTAGTCAGGGTAATGTTAACAGCTGTAGTCAGGGTCTAATTTTAATGTTAATTGCTGTAGTCAGGGTAATGTTAATAGCTGTAGTCAGTGTCTAATTTTAATGTTAATAGCTGTAGTCTGGGTCTACTTTTAATGTTAATAGCTGTAGTCAGGGTCTATGTTTAATGTTAATAGCTGTAGTCAGGGTAATGTTAATAGCTGTAGTCTGGGTAATGTTAATAGCTGTAGTCAGGGTAATGTTAATAGCTGTAGTCAGGGTAATGCTAATAACTGTAGTCAGGGTATAATTTTAATGTTAATAGCTGTAGTCAGGGTAATGTTAATAGCTGTAGTCATTAATAGCTGTAGTCAGGGTCTAATTTTAATGTTAGTAGCTGTAGTCAGGGTAATGTTAATAGCTGTAGTCAGGGTCTAGCCATGAGCATGAAATTCAATCTTTAAAATAACTTGAACAGTGTCTCCTTGGCAACTGTAAAAAATGTATACCAATTGCTCTATTTTAGGCATTTATTCATCTTCCATTAATCAAGTCATGTTTGGAATAATTTAAAATCTAAATAAATGTTATGCAAACTGCTAAATTTTCACATCGTATTATTCCTTTTCAGACATTTTTGAATGGTAACACCATAAATGAAATTGTGCGACGAATTTTTGAATCCCGATTGTATTTATATCTAATGCCAAGGTTGCTTCTTTTTTAAACCATAGGTTTCAATTCTGTTAGATAAGCTAATCATTTGTTATCATCTTATTTTCAGTAGACAGGCATTAAAGAAAAAAAAGGACAAACAAACAAACACACAAAAAAGCTATTACTCCCCCCACCCCCCCAAAGTTAAATAAATAAATAAACCAATCACGACGAGCAGAGCAGCACCCCCAAATTAAATGTGAGCTTCAAGAATTCAGTCTGTACTGCCTGAATCTGATATCTGTTTTTTGGGTTAGGCTTTTATTTTGGTATTATGTTATGTTACTTTATCTGAAAAATGTGCATGCAAATAACCCTATAGTAAAATATTTTTCTCGAACTTTAACGCTTTCTTTACTTTATTCGCAGTAATGAATCCAAGTAATTTAACACAGTTTAATGTACGTGACAAACTTTTTCGATGCATTTGAACGTAGGTGGGATTCATGGCGATATTTTGGACCCTCAAAATATAGAATTAATCGCGCTTGCGAACAAAATACGACACATGGAAACCGTGCCGTTGGGCAAACGCTGCCGAACCACGGCCATATCAAATGCAAATACCATACACCTTAACCAAACACGATTTTTGGCAGTAAAATCAATGGAGAACTCCCATGTATTCGTTTTTCATGTTTCTCCATATAATATCAATACAGGAATCAGAGCTTATATTAATATTTTGCCAAATTGTATCTGTATGTATACGTGATATTTTCTTTTTGTTAATTACCAACCGACTACATTTGTTTCTTTAAAATTAACCAGTTAATTGTTTTAATACTTTGTTACATACGACTTATGATATTTAAGTGTATTTGAAAGTAGAGGCCAAGAGAATTCATAGTACATATAATGAGTAATAGACTGGATACTCCGTGTAAGCCATGATACAACTCTAGCCGCTTGGACTGAATACTCAGTGTAAGCCATAATACAATCCTAGCCACCTCTTATTGTTTTTTTCTTCAAATTTTTCGGAATCTGAGGAAGAACAGCCATCCCAGACAACATCTACATATTCAAATAATAGGCGAATATAGGTGAAATACATCTTTTCTAACGTTTAACTACTTAGTTTAAATTGTAATGTTCTCAAAACACTAATAATTATGTATGCCAATATATAGATATTATCAACTAGTTTCGCCCAGTCACACCTGTCGCTGAAGGTTCTATCAGTTGACATACAAGTGAACGATTGGAAGAAAAAAAATACCAATTCATTCTTGAAAGTAATAACATTAGATTGTAAGTGATTATAAAGATATTTGAAAATAATATGTTTCATGATTAATACTAGTTAATACAGATGAAAGCCAATAATTAAAATAATCTATTTTGTAACCCTTCCTATGTATGGGTCAAACTATATCTCTTCCCATATACATGTGTAGTTCGATCAATAATGTTTAAATAATATACAGAAACGTTTGGCAGTAGTATAGGGGGGGGGGTACTGGGGTAAATTTTTTAGGGGGTGGCACTTGGGGTAAAAAGATGGCGGAGAGGTCTCTCTGGGTAAAAGGGGGCACTTGGGGTAAAAAGATGGCGGAGTGGTCTCTCTGGGTATGCCGTAATGTAGTGACGAAGACAACAACGTTTACTACCATCAAAACGGGGTGGAGGGGTGGGTAGGTGTTTTGATAGTAGTAGACGTTGTTGTCTTCGTCACTACATTACGGTGGGGGAAAGGGGAATAGAATTAATCTTTCTTGATAAAAGGGTGGTCCTGTTGTATGCCTCCCAAATATTTAAGATAGGTTATGTTTTGCTGCACACGCCTTGCGGCTACAAACAATGTTACAACATTTCCCAAAACCGAAGACGGGAGAACAGTAAAAACACGTCTTGTTTTATCGACAGTCTGAAATGGACTGACTGAAAATACATTGTTACAGTTTTACTGAACGCATGTTTTGGGCGCAAGAATGAGAGTGTAGAATAGGACGGGTTATAGAGTGCAGAATTAGATGGGTCATACTCGAGGCATTCTTACACCGTAAAGCTATGTGCTTGTTTTGTTTTTTTTGTTTGGTTTCCTTCTGAAAACGGTAGATCTAGAATTTTTTTTCGTGACACATTGCAGTGCCAAAATAGGAACAAAGCTAAGATACCTGACATGCACAAGAACAACTAAACTCAAGATTTTATATAATCCAACGATTGACCTATGAAAGAAAAATCGTTGTACAATTTTTAAGGGGTGCAAGTTTTTGAAAAATTTACAACACTAACGTCACATTTTACATAATCATTGTGACTACTGCCAACATTTGTGGAGAGGCATCTTAAAAACGGGAACAGATACCATGATCATTTCAATGGAAATCATTGTATAAGAAACTTAGTGTGTGTTTGTGAAACAGAGAGAATTGACATTACGACGGAGAGAGAGAGAGAGAGAGAGAGAGAGAGAGAGAGAGAGAGAGAGAGAGAGAGAGAGAGAGAGAGAGAAAGAGAGAATATTTTATTCCTACTTTTAAAAATATCACGACACTTACGTTTTTTATGGTATATTTTCCTTAAGAAATTTCAAAAACACACATTCCATTTTTAAAAAATCACATCGATAGGAAAAAAATCCTCTTTTTTCGGTAAAATATCACAAGATTGAATTGGAGACATAGTCTACTAAAATCCTTCTTTTGAAAACGTAGATGTAAAATTCTCACAAAATAATACATCCAAACGTTCTGTGATGTATTTTGACTTAAGGCTGATACACTTTCCATTGATCACAAATTATACGATGGGGTTGTGCACAGAACATTAGATTATAATGGTCTAGACTAAAAGTAACACTAAACTTCTGAAATTGTACCGGACGTTAGCGGAGACTTAAAATAATCCTGAAAAAAAAAAAAAATGGAAAAAATTGGCTGACTAAAAAATAGTACTAAAATTTCGTAACTCATTTAAATTTTTTTTGTTATTTTATATTTTTTTTATATACAAACCCAAATAAACCCAAAACCCAAACCCAAACCTAACACACTATCCCAAATGCCTTGTGTGCTGCCTAAAAACCCCAAAAAACCTGCTATCAGACGAAAGGGTATGACAAAGGGATGAAATCACGCCAACATACTATCCAACATATAAACCATCCATTTTTTTACTTTTTTAAAAATTTTTTATATATCAAACACAAAACGTACACACACTACACAACCATTTTTTTATTTTTTAAATTTTGTTTATATCAAAACAGACACCACAAATATACAATCCATTTTTTAAAAAATTTTTTTTATTTGATTGACTGCAAAAGTTGTTGTTGTTGTTGTTGTTGTTGTCTTTGCTGCTGCTGCTGTTGGTGCTGTAGTCTATTTCTTTCCTCCCAATTTTAGATCGATAGAAAGAGAGGGAAAGTGGGTTTTTTTGGTTTGGTGGGTAAAAAACAAACCACACAACACCATTCAGATATATACATCAATAATAATAATTATATTTTATTCAATGTATATACATTATGTTACTCGTGGTAATAAAACAATTTCATATAAGTCCAATACAGTTCAATACACTTCCATATTTACCATTTCATTCTCTTATTGTTCTGACACTTCAGGAAGATTCTTGTCTACAATTTTCTCATAACTTTCTTCTGGACTCTCATTGATAAACTCCAACTTAATAAAATGTCCATTATCATCTCGAATCCACCGCTCTTTTTTACAAATCTTGTAAACTTTACTATGATCTAATCAAAAACACCTTGCCACATCACTAATGGAATCCATCCGACTATATAATCCTGAATTCAAGTCAGTTAATTTCACAGGTCTCACAAATCCTCCAATGACTTGACTCTTCTTCTCTGGCTCTTCCCATCTAGCTTGAAATCTTTTCTGGAACTTCTTCGAAAAGACCGACTTACAAATTCCAGTACAGCAATAGTAGACACTTGATGAAACACAATCAAAATATTCAGCAGCCTTTTCCATACTTTCAAATCTTCTTTCCTCTGTCTCACCAACAAACTGGCACAACACACTTCTATCACTTCCAAAATTAATTCTCCTTCTTTCTTTATCATTCTTCACATGTTTATGCAAACATGTTCGTTCACTAGCAGTCATCACTTGAAGATTTTCTATTCTATCATCATCAAGTACATCATTGAGATGTACCACTTCACTCTGTCTTGGTAGATCCACTCCATTCACCGCTTCAAAGACAAATCTCCCTCGATTTGTTTGTTTCTTCCTCTTTCCTTCCTTACCAGTAACCTTAATCTTTATCAATCCAAATGAATTCAAATTTCCTTTGACTTTCCTTCCATACTTCATATGATAGACATTACCAAGTATGTCAGCAGCATAATTATCATACACCTTATGAACATACTTATTCAGTTCAATTCCAGTATCTTGACTTTTATCTCGAGCGCAGTACTTTTCCATCTTCACAGTTTGAAAGTTCAATCACGACTAGTGATTCTGAGGGTAAGAAGGTCTATATATATATATAGGTTCCCTGGGTGAAACTGAATCAGTTTCAAAGTAAACTTCAAGATGAAAAGATCACGCCGAAGCCATGAGAAACCAGAAGAAGAAGAAGAAGAAACAAAGAGGCCACGACGACTAAGACATTCCGTACCGCCTGAAACACCGCTAGATGAACTACTAGCTCAAGTCCATGCTAGTAACTTCGAAGAGGAGATGAGTGAACCTGAAACCTTACCACCTTCTAATCCACCCAAAACAAAATCCACTACCAGAACCCCTGATCAAAAAACACTACCTAGTACTTTGGCTCCTCCTGAAAATTACTATCGGATTCGAGAGACGGAAAAAATAACTTCTCGAAAATTTAAAACTACAGCTTACACTCACACGGTTCACTTTAAAGACTTCAAGTCCAAAGTACCTCCCGAGAAAGCGGCGGGGTTCATTAGCGATTTGTGGGATTCTGTCTTAATGAACTTGAAACGACAATGTGGAGCCAAAGAAGACGATCGATTGAGACTGGCCATTCATCATGACAATTTGAAGAGTCCTGTTTGGATCGAGTTCAGCACCCCGGCAGAATTAACGCCAGACAAAGTCATGTCCAAAATAGAACATGTGCAACAATCCAACGACAAGTTTACCATCACCGATGGAAAGGCCACACTTTACTTGACTCACGTTTCCCCTCCTTGAGGAAGTGGACGAAGTAGGAAACCGTTACTGGTGGACGATATTCGAAGTACCAAACGCAGTGTCGTCCAAATCGACAATACTCAAGACCAGATGTGCTTTGCTCGGGCTATTGTGGTGGGACGAACATATGACAACAAGAACGAGAGCAAAGAATGGAAAAGAGCCTGGAATAACATTGTACAGTCGGACAGAACCAAACAACGAAACAAAGCAGAACTCCTGTTGCAACAAGCAGGCATCCCTAACCAGCCAAGTGGTTAACTTTGAGGTTTTGAAAAATGCTTTGCTGTCTGGACAAGTGGAAGACTTTCGAGTGCACACGTTAGAACCTCACAAGATCGTACGGTTACCTAATCATCAAATTGTCACTCGTCCTTTACAAAAAGTGTACCAAATCGTGTACCAGAAGCGAGTGAGACTTCCAGACCACACCACTTTACATTACTGACACGCCGATCTGCAGTATAAAAAAGGGCACCCCTTCCAAACCCAACCATTCATTGTGACTTTCAACGTTGACCGAGCAAGAAGAAGAAAAAAAAAAGATTAATTTTGTCATCCTCCCACCAAAGATGAATAAGAATACTCATGCCACCCACCCACCGAGGGAGAAATCTAGTGGTGTGAACTCCAAGTACCATTACGACTTGGAGTGCGATGCAGTGCCATGCGACGAGACGGATTCCGTAAGCGTTGACAGCATCGATTCACACGATCAGACGGATGCCGTACGCTTGGACATCGTCGATGCAGCACGTGTACCTCACCGTCCATCTAGAGATGCAGGACGACCTTTCTTCTTTATTGGGAAGAATGCTAAACGTACCTGTGAATGTCATAAAGAATTGACGATACCTGTGGCTTTGCCTGGTTATTCCAAGTATGATAATCGACTCGAGACGTTCAAAGACAAGTGGCCTAAATTTCTACTACAATCCACTACTGACAAAGCTTTAGCCAGATCTGGATTTATCTACTTGGGAGAAGGAGATAAAGTTCAATGTTTCAGTTGCGGTGTGAGACTTCACCAATGGGAGCCTACCGACTCAGCTTACATTGAACATGCCAGATGGTCTCCGCACTGTCAGTTCTTACCTTTAGTGGCCTCAGAAGAGTACGGGTACGATGAGCCAGATGCCAAGAAGAAGTAAAAAATCATGTCGGAGGATACTTTACAAGAATACATTTGTGGTTTACCTTTGGAGCTGCGAGAACGCATTTACCAGTAT
This sequence comes from Margaritifera margaritifera, assembly GCA_029931535.1. Lineage (NCBI taxonomy): Eukaryota > Metazoa > Mollusca > Bivalvia > Unionida > Margaritiferidae > Margaritifera > Margaritifera margaritifera. The sequence goes on along the minus strand of JAQPZY010001661.1, from coordinate 2,644,054 downwards.
TTTGTCCCTAGTTTTAGAAGATCGCATTCGTGACTTGCCTTCGAAGTTGCGAGTACGCATTTACAAAGAGTTTGTCCAGATCCAAGTGAAACCCAAACTCAAAGTCATTCCTCGATTTGCACACTACCGTGACTTTCACCGTATCAGAAATCTGATTTTGAAGAAAAACTATCACGAGTATCGTGAAGAACACAAAAGAGAGTTACTTTACGTGTTCATTTTAATTGCATATTTTCTCACTAATTCACTTCTTCGTGTTCGTGTAAAATATGTTTTTTGTTGTGTTGGTTGGTTGTTTTTTAAAAAAAAAAAAGATAAACGTGTATGAAAATGTATAAAATGTCTTGGGTCTTTTGTCTTCTTCTCAAAAATCTTCTTACCTCAGACATGGCTACATCCTCCTCTTCTTCTGCCTCGTCTACCTCTTCTGTGGTTAAAGTGATTGACGAAAAGTTAGATCGTCAAAGTTGGAATGTTTTGTATCTGCGCCATCCATTTAACATGTTGATTGCTGGACCGAGTGGTTCAGGTAAAACCGAATTTGTCAAACGATTGATCGAACACAAAACTGATTTGTTTGATCGTCCACCTCAACGTATCGTGTGGTGTTACAAAGAGTGGCAACCGTCTTACACGTTATTGAAAGAAAGTCAAGGAGAAACCATTTCCTTTGTGGATGGTATTCCTCACGAAGACGATGGAATCGTGTCTGAAATGAGTCAAACTTATTTAGTTATTTTTGATGACATGTTAGGAGAAGACGAAGAAGAAATTAAACTTTGGTTTACACGAAAAGGACACCATCGTAATGCTAGTATTGTCTACATTACTCAAAATTTATTTCAACAAAGTAAAGCCCATCGAACCATCAGTCTGAATGCTCATTACGTGGTCTTGTTTAAAAGCCCCAGAGACAAATCTCAAGTACAAGTGTTAGCCAAACAGTTAGGGGCTCCTTGGTTGAATTATGCGTACGACGATGCCACTCAAACCCCTCACGAGTATTTACTCATTGACTTAAAACCGACCACTCCTGACTATTTGAGATTTCGTGCCCAATTGTTTCACCCTTGGGGTGAAGAAGGTGGTCCTGTCATTTACACGTCCCCTTCAGCCCATTTTTTAAAAAAAAACTATAAAAACAACCTACGACGTCATTTCTGTCTCACACTCTTTTTGAGAGAAGATGAATTCCTTTCAACCTCATCCTTCGGCTAAATTGATTCGTGCCTTGTATGGTATCAGTCGTGAAAAAAATGCACAAGTCCGTGCTCATTTGTTAGAAGCGAGTCTGAAAGAAGTGTTACGATGGTTTACTTTGACAGCACGTCAATTGCTACAAGGCATCATTCACATCCCTCATCAAACTCAACGTTTTTTTCAAAACATAAAGTAGCATTGTCACAACTGGCTGATCCTAGAATCGATTCACGGACTAAAAAACAAATCATTTTAACTCCTGGTGGAAGTGGTTCTTTAGGAGGGGTTATGATTCGTTCCCTTTTGAAATGGGATCCTAATGATGCCAAAGCCAAAACAACTCCTAAAAAGAAGAAAAGTCCAAAGAAGAAAACCACCACCACCAAGAAAAAGAAGAAAGGCAGCCCTCAGAAAAAGAAAAGTCGTGCCTAGAAGAAGAAGAAAACCACACTTACCACCACCACCACCTATAACACCCGACGTAAAAGAGGTACTGCAGCCAGGACTCAAACGTACACCCGCAAAACACCACCACCCTTACCATCACCACCATCACAGTCCCCAATGATGACGAGGTCTCCTTTTGCGTCCACCTCCTCTTCCTCTTTGTCTTCTTCTTCACCTTCTTTTACCATGATGCCTGTCAAACCAGACTTAAGATTCGTGTTTCCTAATTTGATGCAAAAATGGAAACCTATTTCTAAAGTCACCCCGTCGGGACCGTCGACTTCAGCTGATTTAGCCATGGCAGCAGCCACCAACAAAGTACCATCCCCTAAAACCAAAGTCCAAGAAAGAACTGGCATCTTACAAAGTTTAGTGGATTTATTCAAAGAAGAATTGAGACGATTTAATCCCTTGAAAACACCTCAACGTCAAGTGATGCCTGTCGTGAAGTTGGTACGTAGTGCAGACAATCAGTGGAGACGTGTTCCAGTATAAAATAGAAGGGTACCATGCCAGAGACTTCAGACTTACTCCTCCTCACCTCTAAGATGGCTCCCAAACGTGCACACCACAACTACCTCCACCAAAAAAAGAAGAAAAGTAAAACCACCAAAAAAGGACGACTTCCCCCTCGTCTGGCCAAACATTGGGATGTCTTGTCTGTCTTGACCAAATCCAATCCTCCCATGCGAAAACAACTCATTCAAACAGCTCCTAAAGAAATCATCGATACCGTGTGTGAATGTTGTTTGAACACGTTGAAAGGAACGGTACCTTTGTCCAAGATACAGAAACAAAAATTAGGGAAACATCGGAACGTTCTTCGTCAAATGGTCAAAAAGAAAATACCTCTTCAACAAAAGAAAAAAATGTTGGTACAACGAGGAGGATTTCTACCTATGTTGATAGGACCGTTGTTAAAAATAGCCGCTCCTTTGTTAGGAACGATTGCTGGACCACTTTTAGGAGGGGTCATGCGATAACCCCTCCCTAAAAAAAGAAGATAAAAAGGACCACCCTTCTCTGAAAAGATCACACCTTTTTGGTACCTTTGGATGAAATGGAAGTACGAAAACTGACTTTAGTACCTTACAAACGATGGATGGAATTTCATCGTTGGAACGAACAACGGATACCTCATTTACCACCCAATCCTAATCTTAACGAAATGTCTCAGTTACAACAAGAAATACAATCCCCGATGGAACGAAACAATGTGTCCGAAACAGAAAAATCCCAACGGTACGGTCAACTTTTACAACGTCTACAACTCTTTCGTCAAAAAGCAGTCGACGAAACAGCTTCACCCACTCTGAGAGATTTTAAGGCTCTGATGAAAAGCGAACCTAAAGTCACCACTAAAACAGACACCGGTACAGGGATGACCGTCAAAGAAGAAGAAGAAGAAGAAGAAGAAGAGTTTTTACTAACTCCACCTCTTAAAAAATTAAAAAAGTTAGCCACACCGGATTGGATAAAAAAGAAGATGCCTACCCCTTTACCCTCAGAAAAGAAAAAGGAAGAAGTGAAGAAAGAAGTCAAAACAGAACCGATGACCCCTGTTCAAACTCCCTTTACCCCAGTAGCACGTCGGACACGTAAACAACAATCCAAAAAGATACCTCACGAAGAAAAGAGTATTGGAACTTGGTTAACTTATTCTTGAGGAAATCATCATCATCATCATCATGGAGAAACTGTTAGCCACCATTTATTACAATCCTGGTCATGCTGCTGGTTACGGAGGAGTTCAAAAATTATATCGAGCTGCTAAAAGTCAATTGAAAAGTGTACGTTTGCCCGAAGTACGACGATGGTTACAAGAACAATCGACGTACACGTTACACAAACCCATTCGACGTAAATTTTCTAGAAGTACCACTCAAGTGGAAGGGATCGATCATCAATGGCAAGCCGATTTAGCTGACGTCTCTCATTTAGCCACTTACAATCGTGGTCACAAATATTTGTTTTGTGTCATCGACGTGTTTTCCAAATTTGCTTGGGTCGTGCCTTTGACCTCTAAAAGCAGTACCGAATTGGTACGAGCCTTAAAATTGGTCTTGAAACAAAGTGGACGCCAACCTTTACGATGGCAAACTGACAAAGGCACCGAATTTCTAAACCAAGCTTTTCAAAAAGAATTGAAACAAAGACACATTCATTTTTTTACTACCGAAAATCCTGAAACCAAAGCCAGTATCGTGGAACGTTTTCAAAGAACTTTGAAAGAACGCATGTGGAAATATTTTACACATCAACATACTCTCAAGTACATCGACGTGTTACCTCGTTTGGTCAAAGCGTACAATCAATCGTACCATCGTAGCATCGGATGTGCCCCCGAAGAGGTCAGCCCTGAAAATGAAGTGACCGTGTTTGATAAATTATTTGGTTCACCCCAGAAGAAAATAAAAAGTAGAAGAAAAACCTTGTTGGAGTTAAAGACGGGAGATTGGGTTCGCATCGGAAAAACCAAACGTACTTTTGACAAAGGTTGTTTACCTAACTGGACCACCGAATTGTTTCGTGTCACTACCCCCGTCCGTGGACGTGATCCTCCCGTCTATAAATTGGAAGACATGCACGGTGAAGTTCTCAAAGGAACATTTTACTTGCCTGAGTTACAACGAGTGACTAAAAAAGAAGACACCTTGTACGACATCGAAAGCACTCTCGAACAAAGAACACGCAAAGTAGGTAAACGTCGAGTAGAAGAAGTCAAAGTACGTTGGAAAGGATATCCTCCTAGTTTTGATTCTTTAATTGCAGCTTCTCAAGTCGTCGACTATAAAAAGAAAAAGAAGTAAACTCACAACATGCCATTCAACACAGTAGCCACCCAGACGACGACTTCAACGACTCCTTCACAGAGTTCTTCTTCTCTTCAAGAATTACAAAAACAACCACTTTGGGTGTGGTGTGGAGAACGTGTGCCTAAAAATCAAATCGTCTTTTTCTGCCAAATCTTTGTAGTGTATTGTGTCATCGGAGCAGCTATTGCCAATTTGAGTTTATAACAAGGAGACAAACAATTGTGGACCATTTTACTGAGCAGTTGCATCGGTTATCTTTTACCCAGTCCCTCTTTGAAATTTACGACGACAGACAACAGCAGCCATATCAACAACCACGCTAGTTCGACCAACGCCAGTTCATCTTCTTCTTCGTCTAGTCACCACCACAATACCAATTCTCTTTTGGAACCTTTTGAACATCATTCTTCTGTTCACTTGAGTGACTCCTCGGACACCAGAACCACCTTAGAACTATGAATGACCAATTTTATTTAACTTTACCCAGTGACAGTTCCATGGATGTGTTTCCCAACAACAAATTATGTTGTTTCACGGCCAAATTACCTCAGGCCTTCCAATTGGATCACGACGCTCATTGGGAAGTGGCTTTGGTAGAAATCTTTCATCCTACGCAAATCAAGAATGTGTCTGGAAATCAAACCATTTTTGACGTAGCAATCTATAACGAAAAAGTGCAAAAAGAGTTGGACGCTCATGATCCTGAAATTGGGAAAAAAATGAGTTCAAAAACTGACAATACTCCCTACTCGACCTATCGCATGAGAATTCCTGAAGGGTATTATTTTAGTGCTCAACATTTGGTGGAGACGATTGCGGCCGTCTTCGAAGCCCAATTTGGCAAAGCCTTGGAAAAAAAACGAAAATGGGTAGAGATCAAATACCATCCTGTGGCACGCCGTATCTGGATACAATTTTTGAAAGGGCATGAGGGAAAGCCATTCGACGAGAAAGAAGACAAACACTTACCCGCGCACGAAAGAAAATTCATGACCATCGGTTTTTCTGCTGGGTTGTTTGATATTTTGGGTGGAAATAAAAAGTATCATGGTGAACGAACAATCCACACCAACACAGATTTCGGAGAAGCTTTTCGCACCCCTATCGAATTGAACGTTGGACTGAGTTTAATGTTTGTGTACTCCGATGTGGTGGAGTTCAACGTGGTGGGTCACACAGCTGCTCCCTTACTGAGAGTCATTCCTTTCAAAGTGGATACTGCTGCTGGTGCGTACGAAGAAGGTGGAAACACGTTTCACGTTCACCGTGAATTTGTACATCCTCATTATCTTCCAGTCAGTAAATCGTATTTTGACAGTGTCAACATTAGTATAAAAGGAGATTTGGGACAAGATGTACCATTCATTGACAAAGGAAAAGTCACGGTGAAACTACATTTTCGAAAAAAACAAGTTCTCTAACGAATTGTAACTGACCCAAACAAAAAAATGTATCCAGTGTACCAAGGACTGACTCAACAACGAGGACATGGTTTAGGAGATATGTTAAAATCGGCTTTTCGGACGGTAGCTCCTATTTTGAAACCGATGGTGACTCGAGGATTTCATGCCTTAAAAGATGCCGCTTTGACACAAGGAAAAGAATTTTTGCAAAATGTCCTCATCGACAAACAAAATCCAAAAGAAGCCTTTATGAGAGCAGGCAAAAATGTGTTGATGACTACTGGTAAAGATCTTTTAGGCCTCCAAGAAAATCCTATAAATACGCTTCACGCTTCAGACCCTGGCATTACTTCACAGCAGCAAGGACAAGGTAGAAAGAGACGACAACAACGTCTAAATCCTTTCAAAGTTCATAAAAAACACACGGCAGTTCCAAAAAGAATAAGAAAAGAAGAAGAACCGTCAGAGAATTAGACGTGTTTGATTATTAACTGTGAAAAAAAAATGATGCACCGAGATTCTTGCGAATGTACCAAGTCAGAACTGGATATGTTTTCTATGCCTCCCACCATGATGACGATGCAAGAATCCCAATGGGTGGAATTTCATCCTGTATCGTCTTTGACGGAAGCAGCTCCTATCGAATTTGAAATCAAAGGACAAACCGAAGATTACATCGATCTGAATAACAGTTACTTGTACCTGAAACTTCAAGTACAAAAAAATGACAACACCCTTCCTGGGGAAGCTGCCCGAGTGGCACCCGTCAATAATTTCATGCATTCCTTGTTCAGCGGAGTAGATTTGTACTTGAATAACAAACTGGTCAGCAGCAGTTTGGATACTTACCCTTACCGTGCTTATTTGGAAAATCTCTTGACGTACGGAAAAGAAGCCAAGAACACTCATCTGGATGCTTCGGTGGTCTGGAAACCTGACACCTCGGAAAAGTTCAACGACACAGAGCTGTCAGTACCGGCGAAGACTTCTGCTAATGATGGTGATCCTATAATTCCAGCAGTCCCTCACAATGAGGGATTCAACGACCGTCGAAAGAAAATCAGACGAAGTTTAGAACTGATGGATCGTTTGCATTTGGACATGTGGTTGCAAGACAAGTATTTGTTGAACGGAGTAGATGTACGCCTGAGACTGAATCGCAGTAGTGCCGCCTTCCATTTGATGGCTCATGCTAACGAGTGGAAAACCAAAATCCAAGAAGCCAAACTTTACGTGCGATGTGTAGAAGTCTTACCAAAAGTAGCCAATGACATCAGTCAATCCTTGAGCAGAACCACTGCTAAGTATCCTGTGCGACGAGTGGAAGTGAAAACCTTTACCATAGCCGCTGGACTCCGATCCAAAGTCGAACATCACATCTTCCAAGGACAGCTCCCCAAACGTTTGCTGATTGGCATCGTCAGTAATGCAGCCCTCAACGGAGTCCACGATCAGAATCCGTTCGAGTTTAAACACTACAACGTCTCCAAGATAGAAGTCAGTCGAGATGGCAAGACCTTGTGTACCAGACCTGAGCCTGTTTGAAGCCACAGGCCAGTTAGGGCGCGACACCAGCCACGGCATTTCGTACGAGGATTATGCAGGAGGGTATGCTTTGTGGGGATTTGATTTCACTCCGGACCAAGGCAGCGATGAAGGACATTTTCACCCTATAAAATCAGGCCCACTTCGTGTGGAACTTCAGTTTGCAGATCCTCTACCCGACACAGTGAACGTTGTCTTGTATGCAGAATTTGATAATACTCTAGAAATCAACAGTTTGAGAGAAGTGATTCTAGACTATTAGAAGAATAAAAAAAAGATACAACACGTAGAAGAAGAACCTATGGAAATAGATGAGGAATTTTGTGAGAAGTCACAAACTACCACAAATGATGATGATGACGAAGTCATTCATTCAGAACCTAAAACCGAGTTTACTGGATTTATTTCTCGATGGCCAGAACACGAAAAACAGTTAGTGTCCTGTTATGCTCAGGAATTGAGTAAAATAATTAACAGTCTAGTCAAAGAACAATGTTATGGATGTCAAATCGATCATCCTAGTCAGATACAACACGACCAATGTATGATGTTGACAGGTGAAGAACAATTGGACAACTATTTGGAAACTGCTTGGTCCCAGAACTCGGACGAAAAAGTGTTGAGACAATGGTATAAAGACTTGGTGAATTCTTCTTTTCCTCCTCCACTTACTCTTCTGGAGATCAGACGCATCGAAGGGCTCATTCAACAGAGTGCAGAACCTATCCGACGTGAATATTCGTGGAATTACAAGACAGATCAATTCAAGTTTAAAGTCAGGTGTGCATTGGTGACCCATTATTTCCATTGAAGAAAAAAAAAAGGAAAAAAAATGGATACTAGAGAACTTTATTACCTATTGACTCGTAGTTCCTACACTTCTTCTTGGAATCCTGTGGTATGTGCTAAAGATGAACTACCTCATCGTAAACCAAAAAACGTTCATGCTTATGTCATCAATACTGACGACAGTCATCTACCAGGAACCCATTGGATTGCCGTGTACTTTCCCAATGATCACAATGGTGGTGGCGTGGAATACTTTGATTCTTATGGATTACCTCCTTTGGAAAAAGACATCATCGAGTTTATAAGAAGAAATGCCGTCTCGACTCGATTCAATAATGTGAGACTACAAGGATCAGATTCTATGGTGTGTGGACAATATTGTGTTCATTATCTTCATCAACGCAGTCTTGGATATTCCTTAGAACATTTACTGACTTATTTTGATAGTGACTATGTTCGAAATGATGCTAAAGTACAACAATGGTTTTGTCAACGTTATGGTTATCTCTTGTCTTTAGCTCACAATCGTAGTGTACATCAAAATGATGTAGATGTAGAAAGTTTCACATTTACTTTACCTTCCCAACGTTGTCAACTTTGTAAATATGTTCCTGTTTGAAAATTTATGGTTGAATGGTTAGTATTTTTATGTTAGAATAGTTATTGTTGAATAAACAATTTTGTTGATTGTTGAAAAAAAATATGGTGTTGTGTGGTTTTTTATTGAATTTGAAATAATAATGATTATGTTCTATCTCTCTCTTTCTATCGATCTGAAGTCACCCCCCTCTATCTATGATCTCACTGTCGATCTGAACCCTATTTTTAGGTCAGCGCAATGGATGGTGTGGTGTATGTATTGGATAAAAAAAAATTTAAAATAAGAAATGGGTGTGTGGAGTATGTTTGTATAGAGTGTGTTTGTGTTTTGTTTTTTTTAAAAAAAAAAAAAAAAAAAAAAAGGATTTGTAAAAAAAGGAAGTGGATTAGAGATGATAATGGACATTTTATTAAGTTGGAGTTTATCAATGAGAGTCCAGAAGAAAGTTATGAGAGAATTGTAGACAAGAATCTTCCTGAAGTGTCAGAACAATAAGAGAATGAAATGGTAAATATGGAAGTGTATTGAACTGTATTGGACTTATATGAAATTGTTTTATTACCACGAGTAACATAATGTATATACATTGAATAAAATATAATTATTATTATTGATGTATATATCTGAATGGTGTTGTGTGGTTTGTTTTTTACCCACCAAACCAAAAAAAACCCACTTTCCCTCTCTTTCTATCGATCTAAAATTGGGAGGAAAGAAATAGACTACAGCACCAACAGCAGCAGCAGCAAAGACAACAACAACAACAACAACAACAACTTTTGCAGTCAATCAAATAAAATTTTTTTTAAAAAAAATGGATTGTATATTTGTGGTATCTGTTTTGATATAAACAAAATTTAAAAAATAAAAAAATGGTTGTGTAGTGTGTGTACGTTTTGTGTTTGATATATAAAAAATTTTTAAAAAAGTAAAAAAATGGATGGTTTATATGTTGGATAGTATGTTGGCGTGATTTCATCCCTTTGTCATACCCTTTCGTCTGATAGCAGGTTTTTGAGGTTTTTAGGCAGCACACAAGGCATTTGGGATAGTGTGTTAGGTTTGGGTTTGGGTTTTGGGTTTATTTGGGTTTGTATAAAAAAAAATATAAAATAACAAAAAAAATTTAAATGAGTTACAAAATTTTAGTACTATTTTTTAGTCAGCCAATTTTTTCCATTTTTTTTTTTTTCAGGATTATTTTAAGTCTCCGCTAACGTCCGGTACAATTTCAGAAGTTTAGTGTTACTTTTAGTCTAGACCATTATAATCTAATGTTCTGTGCACAACCCCATCGTATAATTTGTGATCAATGGAAAGTGTATCAGCCTTAAGTCAAAATACATCACAGAACGTTTGGATGTATTATTTTGTGAGAATTTGACATCTACGTTTTCAAAAGAAGGATTTTAGTAGACTATGTCTCCAATTCAATCTTGTGATATTTTACCGAAAAAAGAGGATTTTTTTCCTATCGATGTGATTTTTTAAAAATGGAATGTGTGTTTTTGAAATTTCTTAAGGAAAATATACCATAAAAAACGTAAGTGTCGTGATATTTTTAAAAGTAGGAATAAAATATTCTCTCTTTCTCTCTCTCTCTCTCTCTCTCTCTCTCTCTCTCTCTCTCTCTCTCTCTCTCTCTCTCTCTCTCTCTCTCTCTCTCTCCGTCGTAATGTCAATTCTCTCTGTTTCACAAACACACACTAAGTTTCTTATACAATGATTTCCATTGAAATGATCATGGTATCTGTTCCCGTTTTTAAGATGCCTCTCCACAAATGTTGGCAGTAGTCACAATGATTATGTAAAATGTGACGTTAGTGTTGTAAATTTTTCAAAAACTTGCACCCCTTAAAAATTGTACAACGATTTTTCTTTCATAGGTCAATCGTTGGATTATATAAAATCTTGAGTTTAGTTGTTCTTGTGCATGTCAGGTATCTTAGCTTTGTTCCTATTTTGGCACTGCAATGTGTCACGAAAAAAAATTCTAGATCTACCGTTTTCAGAAGGAAACCAAACAAAAAAAACAAAACAAGCACATAGCTTTACGGTGTAAGAATGCCTCGAGTATGACCCATCTAATTCTGCACTCTATAACCCGTCCTATTCTACACTCTCATTCTTGAGCCCAAAACATGCGTTCAGTAAAACTGTAACAATGTATTTTCAGTCAGTCCATTTCAGACTGTCGATAAAACAAGACGTGTTTTTACTGTTCTCCCGTCTTCGGTTTTGGGAAATGTTGTAACATTGTTTGTAGCCGCAAGGCGTGTGCAGCAAAACATAACCTATCTTAAATATTTGGGAGGCATACAACAGGACCACCCTTTTATCAAGAAAGATTAATTCTATTCCCCTTTCCCCCACCGTAATGTAGTGACGAAGACAACAACGTCTACTACTATCAAAACACCTACCCACCCCTCCACCCCGTTTTGATGGTAGTAAACGTTGTTGTCTTCGTCACTACATTACGGTATACCCAGAGAGACCTCTCCGCCATCTTTTTACCCCAAGTGCCCCCTTTACCCAGAGAGACCTCTCCGCCATCTTTTTACCCCAAGTGCCACCCCCTAAAAAATTTACCCCAGTACCCCCCCTCTACTACTTTTGGATATTGAAGGCAGTGTCCCTGTAAGCAATTGTTGATTTATTTTGTCACTTCCACATGCCTTAAGAGGTGGAAGGGAGTTTAAACTATCCAAAATGTCTTGTTCAAATATATGTAACGTAATATTCTTGAATGCGTTTGGGAAATAAGAGGTCACTTTTGAATAGTTTCACCAGGACGAAAATGGTGGAATCTTTGGCAAACAATGTCATCTGGTTTAATTATGGAATTTATTACATTTGGAATTTACTTCGCGACAATCCATGATTCATTTTCCAACGATCTTGCATTTATTATTATTATTATTATTATTATTATTATTATTATTATTATTTTATATATATATATATATATATATATATATATATATATATATATATATATATATATATATAAGACATATATAGCTTCCTAATTCGAAAGATGGTACACGTGCGTGAACTTGTTTGCATTTGTTTAAAAATTGTTGGAAAATCTCTTGTTACTATTTCATTGTCTGAATTATAGGATGATCTCATTCTTATTTCTGTAGATCTCAAATTATGACTGGGTCTTGAAAATGGTGAAAGCGCAGTTTAGGTCACTTTTAGCACGTTAACACAACAAGCACTTCTGTGCGTACGCAAGCCATTGTAATAATTTGCTATGTCTATCGCTTATTAATACCTATGGATAACCAATGTTACTCTAAAGACGAACTTTTGTTTGTAAAAAAAAAGGTCAAAAAGGTCTTAAAATGATGTTTTGTTCCTATATTCATTATATTTAAGTCAAGCTCATGATGATGTGATGATGATGATGATGATGATGACAACGCGATGATGATATGATGATGTGATGATGATTAGAGGATGATGACGGTGATGTTATGGTGACTATTATGCAAACTTTTTCAGTAACAGGATTAGTGGCAGTATCAACATCAGTAGTAGTAGCAGCATCAGTAGTAGTAGCAGTAGTAATAGCAGCAGCAGTAGTAGTAGTAGTAGTAATCATAGCAAGCTGATCATATGTAGGGATCTTTCCACATTATGCAGATTTGGTTGTCAGAGCTGTGGATATACGGATAAATAATACACGAATGAGGACTTTTTCATGATTATAACCTACTATTTCTTTCCAAATTCCGTATCTAAGTTTGAAATGATGTCCAAAATGTCTTTGACTATTGCAAATAGTTAATGGGGAGGTGGGAATTACAAAAGAATGTCATGAGAATTGTAAGGATATTAATTGTTATATTATTTTTACGGATCTCCGTATGACTTTTATACAAAATGGGGAAAATCTTAAGTGCGGGATAATGCACCTTATAATAAAACCAGTTCTAGTTTGCAACTGCTCTTCCAATCTCTTGCACTTTCAGTGTATGGTGTTTCTTTGTTTAAATTTGCATTTTAATTGTACCGGATTAACTTTAGAAAGGAAAACCGGCGCAATAATAAAGCATTAGGAATTTACTTTTATTTTCTTTTTTTTTTAATCATACATTATTTAGCAATCATTCGATTCTTTTTTCCTTCGTTCTTTCTTTCTTTCTTTCTTTCTTTCTTTCTTTCTCGCATTTTCGTTATATCTAAGAAACCTAACCAAAGGTGGAACTTGAAAAATTGTTTGCATCTATTTGCAGACAATCATGGCAGGAAGCAGGGGTAGTTAAACCCGTGCATTACCGTAAAAATCTTGATGTTAATGCATGGATAAATCGTGCATAAAATCCCTCAGAAGACAATAGTATTTATATAATTAGTGGCTGTTTGGACGTCAGTGTCAATGTGCACTAAGAATATACCATTTAGCTAGAAAGTTACACAAAATAAATACCTGTCAGTCAACAAAAATAACATCAAAAGAGCCAGCAATAAGTACAAAACAAACAATAAGTTTCACATAAATAAATTTAATCAAGCTTCACAAGTCAAACTGACAAAACTTACAAGGAAACATCCAAAAGATTTTGGTAGATTATAAATAGTTTTGAAAACAGAAATAATGAATCAAATATTACATTAGATACACTATATGGATTCTGCATAGATTGAAACCATAACAGTGATGATGACAACACGGACACGCTTGATATAGATAGGGACGATGACGATGCTATATTGAACTCTCCAATCATGGAGAGAAAGATTCTAAAATGTATTAAAGTTTTAAAAAATAATAAGACAAAATCAAAATTATAAAACTATCAGTGAATATATCAAGTATACGTCAGATGCCTACTTATATTTCATTTTATTAAGCTGATACTCGTGACAATAATAATCCAAGAGTCTTAACTTAAATGAATCATAAGACAAATGTATAAGGGTAGTTGGGATCTAGCTCACACTGTAAGCTATCGTCTAAATTATTTATTCCTATTCTGAATCTTAGAAACAACCATTTTCTTAGTTTTTACAAAAAACTGGAGGAACACCAAGCCGCTTCTATGGCTGGATGCTCAACAACGGATCATATATTTGAACTCTATGCCTAAACATAATGTCTTAAATTCAGACATTCAGAAACAAACAACCTATTATGTTCTTGTATCGATTTTAGCAAAGCCTTTGATACTGTTAGGCGGGCGGTTCTATGGATAAAATTATCCTGAACAATTTAAACGGCAAGGATTTTAATAGAATCATTCATAATTTGTATCGAAACATAATGTCCTGTGTGATGCTTGCTGGGCAGCAGCCTATGTTTATTTCCCAAACTTTTGGTGGGGTTAGGCAAGAAGAAAATCGCCGGTATTACTTTCATCATTTCTTAACGATTGGGAATCTTTCTTCTAGGAATATCAATGTTTCGGAATGAATATAAATTTAGTAGATTTTGAAATTTCAACGTAAGTCAAGATTTTAATTTTACTATATGTAGACGATACTGTAATATTCGGGACCAATGCAGATTCTTTCTACGATACTCTGAACGCTTTTTACAAATATGTGCAACTATAGAAAGTTAATATTAATTTACAAAAACAAAGATCATGATATGTGTAACATGTAGAACTAATTGGCTTGAATATAAGCTTGCAAAAAATAAGATTTCCATATGTGATGAACTGATATACATTGGTGACTTCTTTCCAAAATCCGTAGATTCTTGAAAGCCATGAAACACAACGTTGAAGAATCGAGACAAATAATGCCCGTTCTATTTAAAAGTATACGTAACTTTTACATCACCATTGATTTGCAATTACAACCTTTTGATCATACACTTTTACCTATTTTGTTTTATGTTTGTAAGTTTGGGGGTTTGAAAAAAAATCCAGTAATTGATAACGTTCACAATGAATTTCTCAGGAACATAACGAAACTTAAGAAAAGTACCTCCATTTATATACTCCATTCAGAATTGAGTAGACAGCCTATGTGTGTTTGCCATAAATCTCGCATGATTAGATTTTGAATCTCAATTATAAATGGTAAAAGCTGTACAAATTTCCTTGATATGTTTTATCTGTTAATGCAGAAAGAGTCAAACATGAATAGGAATTACAAACGGATTGAATGCGTCAAAAATATTTTGATTTCCGTTGGAAGAATCGATCTTTTATTATTATGGCTGTATAAATTACTACGCAAGCTTTAGAAGCTAGAATTGCCCAAACCCGAAATGACCTGCTTGCTCAAAAATAGAATGCAAAAGTTGCTACTCCATCTAAAGGTGAGAATTATTTCCTTTTCAAACCAGGCTTAAGTTTGAAATGTACTTAATCTGTCTACATGCAATGACATATTTACCTTTCCACAAATTAGAACGAATAATCACATACAGCGGTAAGTCTTTTTTTTTTTTTTTTTTTTTTTTTTTTGAAAATTACTACATCATGAGCGAAAATGTAATCATTGTGAGGAAAATGATATTTTTAATGAACACAACAATTTTTCCAATTCTTTATTGTTAATTATCTAAACTTTGGAAACCTTCTGTTTATATCAGACCAAATGTTTTTAAATTTAAAGGACTGCTTTGCACAGGAACTGTTTCTTCACTCGTCAAAGTATCAAGTTGTACTATATAAATAGCGATATCTCATGAATTTAGGAACACTTTGTTTTTCTATACATTCAAATGTCTTTGTACATCATCAAAGGAACATTATTATTCTGTATTAAAGATTATATATTTGATTCGTCTTCAGTATAAAGTTGCTACTTATCTGTAATGGTAAGATTGAAAGATAGTAAAACTTAAAACTTAGTAATAACGATGTAAAAGATGAATGATGTTTCTCTCAACTTTTGTTTTCAAAAACTACATATACACGTTTTATGTGTAAATCCTATAAACATTTATTTATATTAACTATTAGTTAGATTTTTAAAATGTTTTAAATAACAATAAAATATACTTTAAAACAAATATTTAAAATGGGCACAACGACCTTGCATCTTCATTCCACAAACCGAAATAAAATTAACAAGTGGGCGGTAAAATATATTAATTGCTAATAATTATGTTGTTTTACAAATAAAGAATGTAAGAATAATAGTAGTAATAGTAATGATAAAGACTTTAGTAGTTAACTTATATACATTGGATTGCCATACAAGTAATATATTCGTAGAAGGAAAGGGAATGATTTCAAAAGAGCAAGTTTACAAGCTTCTCTCCATTATTGAAAACAAAGTCACGGGGCGAGTAGAGCATAGTGAACACAAATTGAAAATCAAGATAGTAAAGAAAGCAAAACAAGAAGAAAAGGCATGATAGAAAATACCCAATGGGTGATGGTGGCAAACGGGAAGGAAACGAAATTAGTCGATATTCCTGCAACAAAGCAGAGAATCAGTTGAAAGCTAACTTCTGAAAAAAATGCAATCTTGATCTCAGATAAACAACTACCCCCAACAAAAAAGACACCCAAGAACAACTTATTTTGACTTAATGCTTGAATAAGAAGATTAATGTTATATAGTAGCACATACTTCAAAGAATTTTACTGGAATGAATAAGTCCTTTCAAATATTCATGCCTTGTCCGAAAGCTTGAAGAAGTTTTCATACGCGCTGTTATCAGACAGAAACTTTCAATGCGAACCGTTGTTTAGATAATTTTTCACACAGACGCGAACACGAACATTAAGGCTAATATTTTGCCAGCATTAGTGCTGTGTCTTCTATCATTAGTTTCTTTGCAAAACAATATAAAAGTCTGTAAAGCACGAACTAATTATCACCTTTGGTCATCAGTGTGAATACCACAGTCCAGTTCGACATTTATTGCATAGCTCCATTTCATATGTATCAGCACTGATTAAACAAGATAAAGTCATTCCTTGTACTGACAATATCAATGTTTCTCAGATATGATATAAACAATGCACTGACCATCCGAGGTATGATGATGGTTGAAACTCCAAAATGTCAGGAATACATCGGTTTTCCGTTGCCAGACGTAGTCCCACTTTTTCCCTTTGAATTCAGAAATTCGTCTGTCTTTCATTTTAGTAGGAGACAGTGTGTTACTCTCGGGTTTTAGCCCAATGATTTTACATTTAACATTAAAGGGTTCAAACCTTTTCAGCTCTGAAATGAGTACACATTAGTGTCCCCACGCTTCCTCGTGCGGTTACTGTTTTACTTTGTGTCTGACTGGATCTTTGTCTCTAACACTGTTTCCCTTTGAGTTATTTTTTATTTTGTTTTTACCACTGAAGGTACCATTATCTAATTCCGTTTCTCGCGTGATCTCGTCTGGGAAACTGTTAGAACCATCTTGATTTAGTCTGATAGGTTGAACTTTAGTCTCTGAGCAAAATTCCTTGTTATCTTGACCTTTGTGTGATTTCACTGCTACTAAGGCGTCTCCCATCAATCTTCCAAGAATACTCTTTTTGCTCAACTTTTCTGTTACCCCTTGCTTCAAACTGTTCCATTTCTCTGCCTGCTCACTTTTCTTTTTCTTTCTCCTGAGTTTGTCCCTAGCCTGAGCATGTACATAATAAATTGTAAACTTACTTACAATCACTGGTACTGATAGGGCTAAGACTAAAACACCACTGATAGCACAACACGCACCAACGAGATAACCTGGTACGGATTGTGGCACAATGTCACCGTACCCAATTGTAGTCATTGTGATAATTGCCCACCAACATGCCATCGGTATATGCTCCATATATGTGTCAACTCCTGAAAATATTTCCATATAGTACTCAATACACGCAAATATAACAACTCCAATTAGAAGCACTATCAATAATAAAATAAGTTCTTTTGTGCTGCCAATAATGGTATAAATCAAAATCTTTAATGCCAGGAAATGTTTCATTAACACAAATATTCGGAATATTCTGAGAACACGTGTGGCGAAAAGTACCCGGATGAAATCGAAAATTATAATCGGGTCTGGGTGAAGCATGACAATCGCAATTCCTATGTAATAAGGTATGAGAGCAAGCATCTCAATCCACGTACTTGGCGACCTGATAAACTTAAGTCTGTTTGGTGAGGCTAGCATTTTGACAACAAATTCTATCACGAAAAATATGTTACAGGCGTTATCGATGATCAATAAAATGTGTCCGGGCGATATATCTGTGAAAATGTCCATTTCATCACGTAGATCCTGACTAGTGATGTCTTTGGAACCACGGATATGGTCAGTCAACGTCCGAAACATTGGTAAGGTTTCCAGTACAAAAACTATAATGGACACAAGCAAGACCAGCAGGGAAACCATGGCATAGATCTGAAAATAAAAAAAAATAAAAACGATTCGATATGAGAAGCAATGTATGTAGCCCTGCGAGAAAGGAAAAATGTATCGACAGAAAGAAGTGTAACAAACCGTGGGTATGTGCTATTCGTATTTACGTTTCCGCTTACATCTTTGCTAGATGTTAGTGATTATTTGTTTGATTATGTAAACTATTCTTGGGAAGATCTTTTTCCAACTGAGTAATTAGCCAATTTTTAGGCACAGGCGTCATTCATACTGAACCTTATTCACAGGACCTATGGTAACTTGGAATAGTTTCTTGTAATGGCCCCTTCCTAATTTCTAAACATAAAGCATTTTTGGGTTATTCTCACGTATATTTTTTTGGTAATTTGAGATTGGAATAATTCTATGAATTTGGCGTTTAAGTCCTGTTTTGTAGTATGTAGCATGAAATACCGATGTACGGTTTCAGAAACGCGATCTGATAAATCATACAAATGTGAAACAAGAAAAACCAATTGTGAAATCTGAACCTCGTGAATATGTGGTAGTTAGCTTGATTAGAGGAAAAATATTTGTGGTATTAGAGCGTTTAAGAACCCTTCAATTGACAACTACTGTTATCTTAACGTCGTTAGAAAGAGAAGAAACAAGGACCTCAAGCCGGACCCACGCAATGTCTTCGACATTGTTGTTTTCGATCGGTGACTAGGTGCTTTCAGTCTCCTGGCGTTTTACATAAGAAAGGACAGCTTTGGAATAAATGTTTGGATATTCGGTACGTTCGTTCGTAGGAATATATATTTGCAACAGATTCAAGAAAGACATGATACCATCATTTTCAGGAAATGGTTAAAACGAAACAAAACGTCATTTTGTCTAAAAGCCATATCGTGTTGTGCCAATAATCACATGCGAAATAAAAAAATGCGAAAACCGGTTTTAATTAAATATAAAATTCTGTCACTTCTGTATAATATAATCAGCAACATTAAAAATTAGAGCCTTTTATTTTATAGGGTTCCATAAGGCATTGACAAAGCCTAAAGCGAATGTCACATCAGTCTTAGTTTATAGGCTGTAGTGCTGACTGAGGTCAAAGCGAATGTCACATCAGTCTTAGTTTATAGGCTGTAGTGCTGACTGAGGTCAAAGCGAATGTCACATCAGTCTTAGTTTATAGGCTGTAGTGCTGACTGAGGTCAAAGCGAATGTCACATCAGTCTTAGTTTATAGGCTGTAGTGCTGACTGAGGTCAAAGCGAATGTCACATCAGTCTTAGTTTATAGGCTGTAGTGCTGACTGAGGTCAAAGCGAATGTCACATCAGTCTTAGTTTATAGGCTGTAGTGCTGACTGAGGTCAAAGCGAATGTCACATCAGTCTTAGTTTATAGGCTGTAGTGCTGACTGAGGTCAAAGCGAATGTCACATCAGTCTTAGTTTATAGGCTGTAGTGCTGACTGAGGTCAAAGCGAATGTCACATCAGTCTTAGTTTATAGGCTGTAGTGCTGACTGAGGTCACTGTGCGTTTGATGTTGTTAGATCGTCAAAATATTTATAACATTGCTTTTACAAATAAAGAACGCGTGAGTTATAAGAGCAAGAATAACGTCGTTATTCGCTAGTTCAAATAGATTTTGTTGCTATAAAAGTAATTTATTTTATTATATACTTAAGAGTGAAATATAGAAAATTATTCGCGAAATAATTTCCATATTTGTTTTCATTCCTATATTTTTACATGTGAAAAATATATTCTTGTATATTCACACGTGAAAGTACAAGATTTCCCATCATGCCATGCGACCCTTGATTGTGTTTGCCAACAGGGGTTATACCTGCTGAAAGAATAACGAGCACTTTGCGAGCTAAAAGAAATAAATGGAAGCTGCATTGGGGGCGCTCTACTGATATTACGTGCTTCTGAGAGAGTGACAGGTGTAACATGAAGTTGTTTTCATTTGCAACGTGCACAGTGAAGAGAATATTGGCATACCTCTATGCTACTTTCATGTACTGTGGCTGAAATTTCTTTACATATTATACTTGTGGAAATTGGACATGATCTAACCACACAGCAGACGGAAATGGCAGCTCCAAAGTACTCGAAAAATCAGCCTGAATTAGTCAAAAGTACACTATTTTCAGCAGTCATTAAAATAGGGAAACGAATTTTGCCAGAGTAGGCAATACAAGCCTCAGAAAGTACAATGAATGAATTACAAAATATATATAAAGTAAAAAAAGTTATCTGCTCTTTTTTCAAAATTACCTTTGAAGTCCAGGAAGTGAAAATGACCACGCGGAGCTAGCAGTTTTTTGAGAGATGCACATCTTAAGTAAGACCAAGCTGTATTCTCTATAACCCAAATTGGACGCATCAATCATACACCAAAATAAAGGGAATTAAAAGTTCTTTTAACAATACCTAAGATATGCAAGGTCTTTCTCAAAAAGTCAGGATAACCAGTGAGGAAAACCTTGGTAATTCTTTTTCTTTAAAAATCTAACCTATGTAAAATACGAAACTGTAGAGCGCCACCATTACCTTTCAGACATGGAAATTATTTTTTGCTGAAGAAATTTGACTCGACACAGTTCGCGCCTCTATGAAGTTATTTCCCCTTACTAACTTGATAACATTGATAAGCCAGCTGTGATGCATTGCTAAATCGGGCTTGCTTTGTGGTCAAAGAGGGTCAAATTGTTTACAAAATGTCAAAATTGTAATTTACTGCAACATATTGATTGGGTCATCCCAATCCTACCGCTCTCTTAAGTCGCTGATATGTTTATATGATCAGCCAATGAAAACGAGGTGAATTTACGAAAAGGGTGGTGGGGGTAATGTATTGAAAAGTGAGTTTAATCTTCCAAGCTTCGATTCAGGAGCAAGTTTAGTATATTATAAAAAGAAATTGTTCTTTTCATGCATAAATACCGCATATATTTCATCTTGTGGTACAAGAAACGATATATTTTAACTCGTGGCTTCGCCACTCATTAAAATATCACGGTATTAACGTAGGAAAAGAAAATATTGTCTATATATACTTAAGTGTGAAATATTGAAAATTACTGGTGAAAAAATTTGACGCCGTTCGCGTCTCTGTGAAGTTATTTCCCCACACTACCTTGACAACAATGATAAACCAACTGACTAAAATAATGTAGAAAATATCAAAAATGCAATTTACTGCAAGAGATTAGGTCATCTCAATCCTACCGCTCTCTTAAGTCGCAGATATTTATTTGATCAGCCAATGAAAGCGATGTGAATTTACGCAAAGGGGAGGGGGGGGGGTGTCTGAAGAGTAAGCTTAATCTTCTAAGCTTCGATTCAGGAGGAAGTTTGGTTGATATTAAAAAGAAAATTTTCTTTTCCAGCGTAAATACCGCATATATTTCATCTAGTAAAGCCACATATTTTAATGAGTGGTTTCGCCACTCTTTAAATTATCGCGTTTTTTGTACCACACGATGAAATATATCAGGTATTTATGCAGGAAAAGAAAATATCCTCTATATATTTACAGATGGAAAAGAAACAAATTCAAAAGAGCAAGTTTACAAGTTTATATCCATTATATAAAACAAAGTCACAGGACAAGTAAAACATAGTGAATACCATTGATGGAAGATCAACTATAGAAATACAAATATAAAAACTAAAAGAAAAGACATTATATAAAACTTCTCAAGGGAAGTTGTTGGCAAAGGAAAGTATATGAAAGTGTTGGATGTTTTCGGAAGTTATTATATATAAATAATGTATAAATTTAAATCTATATATTTATTTCTAGAGCATCTGTTTGAAAATATAAAAAGAATGCACCTAATACTTGTACATAATTATGGTATTGAAGTGATAAACATTATATTTTATCAATATTATTTAATGGCCGTATTATCCGCGAAAGAAATGTTGCCTATTTGGATACAGCGGAGATTGCAAGGAAGTGTAAAGAAAAACAGATAATATTACAACTGCAGAGAATTTAAACTTAAAAGCAATATTTGCAATATTCATTAAATTCTGTGCCAGTGCGAATACGTAGATAGCTCGACAGTAAAAGAACAAGCATTTCAGACAAAATGGGATGAAGAAAACAAAATTAAAAATCTTTATCGTTAAAATTTGTAAGGCTAACAAATGAAAGCCCTTCGATTACATATCAATTGTTTATTTTGTTTTAAAAATAGAAATGACCAAGTCCCGACCTTTACAAATGTTAAGGATATCCTTTTCCTTTCAGTGCATGAAAACTGTAAATGATTCTCTCTCTCTCGCTCCAACTGTCTGTCTGCCTGTCTGTCTCTGTCTCTGTATGCCTGTCTCTGTCTCTGTCTCTCTCTTTATATATATATATATATATATATATATATATATATATATATATATATATATATATATATATATATATATATTCACACACACACACACACACACACACACACACATACAGTGAAACTCCTCAAAACCGAACCCTCAATATACAGGCAACCCCTCAGAAATCGAATTTTTTTTTGGAGTCCCGAATATTTTCTTCTTTAATATTATCATTTTTCCCCAGTAAACCGAAACCCCTCAACTTCGAATACCAAAACAAATTTCAATTCCTAATTTCAATGTTACTCTAAAATATAGCTCCATAAAACCAAAACTCAGTTCAAACTTGGAAATTCATTTTACCTGCTAAAATCATGACACACGCTGGAACAGATTAATTAAGGTTAGCAAGTACTGTAGTAGGCTTATCTGTAAGACCTGGAAAATGTCTCAAGGGCACGCGAGGTTCAAGCAATACTTGACACGGGCGCCAACACAGATTAAGGCTGACGATTGGCTAATCTGAAGTCTTTGCAGCATAAAAAGAGCCACCTCTTAAGGCGAATTAATAATAACTAAATGCGTGTAGGTAAGCCATTTAAGAAAGATTATGTTTGTCTGCTTAGAATGTAATTGTGATTAATGCTTTATCATTTGTATACATGATCAATAGAACATTTTTGTATGTTCCTTTAATTAAATGTCAGAGCATTATTAAACAGGCATGTGGCCTTGCTTTTGATGCTTTGCCGATCGAGACAGACAAAGCAGTATTCTAAAAGTCAGATTCACTCAATTGGCTCTTGAACTGTTAACATTATGAATTATAAGAAGTATTTAAACGTTATGGAGTATCATTCATAATTCTAATGGACTTATCGTAAAGTTATAAAAGTATCTCATTCCTCAAACTTTTCTTGTAACGAGGACTGTATTTCTATGTGGAACAACTGTATTCATGTGACAGGATGTGATTTTCTGAAGGAACGTATGTTGTACGGCTAATTTTTCATTAAATACATATATTTAAAAAAAACAACCCCCAACCCAACCCCCCAAACAAACAAACAAACAAAACTAACAGCTTTCCTAATTGTGTGCACTCTTACACACACAGACACTAATGTTCTCTCACAATTAAATTCTCTCTCTCAACTATATATATATATATATATATATATATATATATATATATATATATATATATATATATATATATATATATATATATATATATAAAGAGAGATCGCCCTAGTGTTTCTTATGCATACGACTTAAAATGTGTACGCTATACATTGCACATCTTACATCCCGTGTCCGAGATTGCGCAGCTATACACTGATTATCAGCAACTTACACAGAGTAAGGTAACTTAGCAAGTTTCAACTTGCGGCTCGCCCAAATTTGTGTTTGTAACGTTCTCGCACCTAGTTGAATGTCAACAGTTCGGACACCTTGATTGAACGTAGCACACAATATTCCGAATATTCTGGAGAAAACTTTTTCTATAATTCAGAAAACTGGTACAATATAGTTGACAGTCTCCCGAGTTTAGATCTTCATAGTAAATATAGCTAGGTAAGAATAGGGAACCAGACTAATACAGGTGCAAAAATCTGCATCAAGATCGAAAACATGTACACGTGCGGACGGAGGTATAATCATCGCGAAAGAGTACATATTTAATATACAAACAACGAAATAAGATTTTAAATATCATGTTCCTATTCATCACTTTTAACCATTCGTAACGTCACGGGTAAAACTTTGGCAAACTTGGACGTTGCCCTCATGTTGCCTATGATTCATACTTCTTTGCGTCGCATGGACTCAAGACAAGATCACTTTTCGCTTTCGGACTACTTTGCGACATCATCGATGAAAAGTGAGTATGCACATCAGCACAAAAGAAGTTTATCAAGGTTGACTTTGTTTTGTTTTCTTAAATGCTTAATGCAATCGAATTCAACTCAGCTTCACCTACCACAATACTCTTGTTTACGTGCGAGGGAACTATTCAATATATAGTTGCTTGATTAAGGATATTGAACAATAACTTGAACACATACAGCTTCGAACAAGTAGGTTTCACAAGAGTTGAGATAATAATTACGGCTCTGATATAAATATTTATAGGGGTTTACAACTTTTCTTTTGTTATTCCAATAGTCTCGTGAGTAGTATATAGTAAGGGTATTCTGCCACACTCAATCATTGTGTGACCCATATTTTCAATATTTTGGTCATGTTTTTTCTTTAAGAAAAAAAAAGATAAAAACTTGCTTTTTTAGACATTGTATAAGAAAAGAAACCTTTTTAAAATAACTTTTCAATAACTTTTTAAAAGAGTTCAGCTGTTTTTTGTCTGTTTGGAAGTTTATTCCGTTTGTTTAGACACACGTTTTAGAAAAGTACATCTAAACACTGTTTAAAAAAGAACAACCTCTTCTGTACTTGTTTAAACTTTTAAAATATTATGCAAGGTTTTGCCACAATTTTTATAGTAAAAACTGTTCAAATCTGGTTTATACTGGAACATTCTAGAATATGAACTTTTTTCTCCGCACAAATAATTTAACTGTGCTACGCCGTAATTTTTTGATAATAATTATTGATGTGGTACTACCATGCAATTGTGTGAAAAGAGAATATCCGTAAAGAATTTTTTTTTTTTTAAAAATATATTTTTCCATTAAATGGTTAAGAAAGAAGATTGTCTTCCCGGAAAAGACACTATATAACCTAAATACAATCGTTACGAGGTTCAATAATGTTCGCAGGGCGTCATCGTGGTCCGCAAAGTGATTGTAATCTTCCCAGTGATCGGTTTCAGGAACAGCCGCATTGGCATTTAGATCAAAGTTGCTCTATAGTTATCCCATTGGTTATAATTCACCCATCAGTCGGGGATGGCATCTGTCAATCATCCTGCCAGTAGAAGAGATTCGATTGGACAGTTAGCGAATTGGAAAGCCAGCTAAGTGTAAATCTTTACATAATCGCATGGCCCGAGAAGTGCTTGTCAAACTGAGACAGAAATTTGTGAAAAGTTATTATACAGAATGCGCAAATTTAAGTTTTAATAAATGCGATTATTTTCATCTAACGTTCTTGAAATTGTCGAAAGATACTTATTAGTCTTGTATCAATTACTGGGAAGAAGTTTCAAAACATAAAGCGCCAGTTTTATTGAAATATGTATGCAAACGTGTTGGCGAAACATTCTCCGTTTTCCGATTGGCCAATTACTAGACGACCTTTGATTAAAAAAACCACTGGGAGATCAATGTGGAGATGGGAGAGTCAACTCTTTACACTAAAATTGCCGATAATGTTTTCGTAAGATCAAAGTCAGCACGCAGAATGGTCTGACCGAGATTATAGTCCAGTCATTGGAACCAGGTTAGATTTTCTGTGATGAAATTGTTGCGTTATGAAATCTACATGGCAAGCAATCTTTTAGGTACAATAATATTCTAAATCTTTTCAAGGGTAATAATAGGTATGTTTAAAAAAAAATCTTTTTGGTATGCAGCAGCAAAATTATGGAATGATTTGCTTGAACATGTAAGAACTTCTGCTATTTATTTTACTGTCAACCGGCAATGTTGCCAGGAGCAAATGATTCCTGTACAAAGGACTACCAAAACATGCCCCTTGCTGCTTAAGTTTACACTTATTGTTTCCTTATTTCGTATGATTAATACTTTCCTTAGTTTGGTATTGTTTTGGGTTTTAGTTTTGGTTTGTATCTTCCAAATGGTGGCATTGATGGCGGTGGTGCGGGACTTGTTTACACTGGTATATGGAATCGTCCAGCCCTATTGGGTGAATGTAAATCTAGCAATACATCCAATAGGTTTCTTTTCAATAAATTCCAGGCGCACGATTGGGCCCTTGTCTTTGATTCTCAGTACATGAATAGGTCGATAATGCGGAATCTTGGGTTTATTATAATATTTAAGTGACTATCTGACTCTAATTAAACTCTGGAGACGAGATTAGAGACTGTGCATATCTACTTTTATATGGATACTATTTACTTAATCGTTGTACCTGGTTGATTTATTTATCTTTTCCGTAAGGCAATGGCTGCAAATTTCAATTTAATCTGTCCAGTTTAGGTGAAATGAGTACTTCTGCCAATAACATATTCGATCTCTCAATTACGCAATGATACAAGAAGTGTATGCATTTTTAGGTCTTTGGAAATGATACAAAATAATTGAATAAGTGTTCATTAAGATGTAAAGCTGATACTTTGAACAATCTGTCATATTTGGATCTGTAAAGACCATGACTGATTTCATAACTCTCACATATGTCTTGTTTTCATGTACGATGTTCCTGAGTTTCCATTGTTATTGTGTCTCTACATAATTTGAGGCACTTTTCTAAGCAGCCTCTATTGTGTGGTTGACTTTGCAGAACATCTTGATAATGTGGTTTCGATCTTGTATATCGTCATAGACTAAAACTCCCAGTTCTTCAGAAACATTCTATAAAATAACTCCACTGAATGAGTAATTGTATTCTAAAGCTTTAAGAAGTTTCAACACTACACATTTAGTTTAATTGAATTGTAAACGCCATGTCTTGGTTCCTCCTGCTAGAGAGTTTAAATCATCATTTGGAATCTTACAGTCTGTCTTTTCCTAGATATTTTTGTAATCATCTACAAACACAATACGTAACTAACGATTTACACCATACGGTCTGACGGTCACATTGAGTTAGGTGTAGTGATATATATTATTGTTCGTCCTTCGGGTTCGAAGATGACCATGACATTATACTTATAATAATTGACCATGGTACATGATTGGAAACCGTTTTGGCATCATGGCCGCTCCTACTCCCCCACCACCGGTAGTTTATTTACTCTTGTAGGATTTTTAGTTTAGTGCAGGGATTATTCCAACAATATAATTTTGATGGCCTCATCTCTAAAATTGGGATTATTTTTGGTCATGAGGTAACTTTTAACCCATAGATTTATTGTGTTTCTAACTTCTTACCCTATACCACTTCAGCAATTGCAATTATTTTACATATGTCCATTTATTGTCATGGATGATTCTGCTATATTAATTAGTGACGCCTGGCGGCCCAAATTTCAGTTGTTGGCCGCAGAATAATTAATTTGAAATATCCCAATCGAAAGTTAGAACATTTTGCTTGCAGATATTTTTGCCTCATTCCATTTATATCGGTAACGTGTGTTATTGAATAGGAACCGTAGTTTTAACTTATACCTTACCGGAAGTCATCCTGATCATACAAATGTTTGCCATTCTTTGTGTAAATGCAGACAAATCAAATGTTGGACATGGGGTGAAATGATCAAAATGAATGCCATCTTCATAAACCGTCGATAGAAGTCAATTGATGGTACAGCTGACGTTTTCACCGTTATGTTCTAATGCTTGTTGCAGAAACGATACAAAGTTACATAGCTCCAACAGTACGATTTATTACTTGATAGGTGGTGGTATCGCTGTTTTAGGTAAACCTTTAAGTATTTCTTTACAGAGTCATCAACATCCAACTGTAGTTGATAAAGATGTTGTAGTTACCATTAAACAATCAGCCATAATTCGACATGACAAGACTCCTTCTGCAAACATCCCTTTAGTACAAATGCTTCATTTTTTGAGGTAATAAACATAACAGCTTCCGGATGTAGAATCAATATCGATTGAAACAACTAAAAAAAAAATTGAAAATAGCATAAAATTAAATATTTATAACACTCTGCACTTAAATCTGCTATAACAGTTGCATGCAGCATGCTTTAGTAGATGTTAAGATGTCAATAGGCCCATCATCAAGCATATCTATTGAAGACATTGCAAAGTTAATTATTCCATTTTTACTCAGTCAGTTTACGTAATATAGCACATGAACGTTTACCTTACAAAACTGACAACATTGTACAAACAAAGCCACAATCAAATACACATCGCTAAAATGGCTTAACTTTCTTGGCTAATAAATTGGATAGCTTTTACCGGCAGACAAATGTCGACTGAAAGGAAAAAAATGATCATCAAGACAATTTACCAAACCACATTAGGCTCTGCTCTTACTGTTGCTACCAGCATTTACAATTGATCCATCATCAACCATATATATTGAAGAAGTTGCAAAGCTATCATTATTATATACTCATTGTTTACTTTATTAACTTTGCATGATCAAAATCGTGCAGTATTTCTCCAAACTGCACTGCTTCACACTGCACGACACATGTGTGAAAAAATAGTATCG
This sequence comes from Margaritifera margaritifera, assembly GCA_029931535.1. Lineage (NCBI taxonomy): Eukaryota > Metazoa > Mollusca > Bivalvia > Unionida > Margaritiferidae > Margaritifera > Margaritifera margaritifera. The sequence goes on along the minus strand of JAQPZY010001661.1, from coordinate 2,615,365 downwards.
CGTGTTAGGAACTACTTTTTATTGTAAACAAACAATGTACGCTCATATAGAAGACACCGGAGTTTTTCATATATTATATTTATCTGTGGATGAACTAAGCTAGCTGTTTGAACCATTTGAATGTAGAGATGATAAATCTGTCGATGTGGATGAGTTCAATGAGTCACAAAAGAAACTTTCAACCAAGCAAGCGACTGAACGTTATTTCCGCAATGTCCAACGATGACTTTATGACAAAAAAAAAAAGAAAAGTGAGACATGCAGTATTAAAAATATCATTCTGATCATTTAAAAACTTAGTTAGATTATGGTTGAGACTATGAACCGTGCTCTCTAGAGTATATAAAAAATAACATAGAAAGGCATCATAAGGCCAAGGGCTATCCCGTCTCTCCCAAAGACCGCCCATTTTACAAGTTAGTCCAAGCACGAAATTTGAAACAAATGCAACTAAAGAAGGCGTGTTTTGGTAGAAAAGCAAGTGCCTCGGAGCCAGTAAGCCAAGACAACAAAGAAGCCTTATTTTCCGCTGGCGAAATGGGCTCTCACACCCCAGCTGCTTTGCAATTTTCCCTGTTTTACTTTTTTGAGAATATGTTTGGATTTTGTAGTAAAAGTCATATAGGTCATGTAGCTGGGGTCCCTCTAACAAAGATCATGCAAGTGACAGGGCATAAAAATGTCATCTATAGCTGGTAATAAGAATTGGAAATAAATGTACTTACCGTTCTGCATCTTGAATTTCTGATCCACAGCACAAATTGTACTGCAATCTAGACTTCATTTCCAAACAGAAATCACATTCCGAAGGAGAATTTGCTGTACTCCAAAACGAAATGAATTTGATATTCCCTAACAAAAAGTATTTAATCCTGCATCTTCTTGAGAATTTCAATTCAAAGAATTTTATATTTTGTCCACCTTATGATTCCAAACTATCAATGGCACAACAGAAACACATGTGCAGCTTGCTGTCAAGGTCAGTCTCTCCAGCTACATGTACATCGTATAGAATTGACCCAGCTAACAACTCCAGTCCACCACAACAAGAACAGCATAATTTAGTTGGATCGAAAGAAAAACAAAATCCATCCATTCCAGACAAAATGGGAAAGTTGTTCCAAGGCACAGTCATTCACAATATGACTCAAAGTTTCAATTGTAAGTAGACCAAAATGAGATTTCGTTTTGAAACGAATGACTGAGCGCATGGCACGCTACCAAGTTCAAAGGTCGCTGGTCGGTGCTATGTGCGCATGAATACTGTTATTGTGTATCTGTTTATTGTATCCAGTTTACAATAGACTACATAATAGAACATGGATGTTTACCCGACAAAGTGTTACGCAATAAATAAAGTAGCACATACGCAATACAAGCCCATCGCTGACATTTTATAAATGTTTACCTGACAAAATTGTTACTAAATAAATAGAGTAGCATATACACAATAAAAGCACATTGCTGGCATTTGTATAATTTCACAGTCATTCGGGGTGCGAACCTGCGAAATGATGCGTGGGGGTATGTGGGTGGGGGTGGTTAGCAAGCTCCTAGTAGGTGTTTGGCAAATCTGTTATCCGTCAAGTCATCTTCACCTTAGACTGCTAACCCTTGTTAGGAAGTGCAGACTGGACGTGAGCTTCAGCAGACACCAGCGATTCACTTTCTTTTCTCCTCAGAATGGCCTGCAACAAAAGTTTGCCTATACCCTTTGTCACTTTCAGCAGTGTAAACACCCTTTCCACAGCTTCTTTGAGGCAGTTAGAAAGTTCATGACTTTTCATGTTCACAGCTGCATCTTTCCAATTACTGTATGCATTACGTATGCGTGATTGATCAATATTGTAGTTAGAAAGTTTCCATTAATTATTGTCAGTAATTCATATGTAGCAGAATTAAAATCTCGGAACTCTTCATAATGCAGCCAGGGTCGAGTCTTAAACAACTGGGGCTCTAAGTATCTCTGCACGGGATTTTACTTCCCGCAGGAACGTTAGGAAAAGTTAAAACCAACGGACTGATTTGGTTTGGAAACGGAAGGTATGTTTTTTCTTTCGCAGCCATAGTGTATAATAACTGATAGAGTGGACGATATGACATGTAATGATAAAATCGTTCTAAATCAGGCAATTTTCAATTAACGAAATAATTAAAATACTGAAATCAACACATCTCTGATTATTATTATTATTATTATTATTATTATTATTATTATTATTTGTCGAAAAGATGATACGGCCATGGCGTTATCGACCGTAGAGTGGGGGGGGGGGGGGTAATGGCACATCAATAGATGAATACATCTGGACCAAAGAATAATTACATTCCTAATTTTAAAAAAGACTCTAAAGAAAACTGTGAACACTACAACATAACAGTGTAACTTAAAACTGTTAGTGAGTCAATAAAAATCAGTTTCCACTACAAAGTCTAAACTGTTTCTTTCCTATATATAAATGAGTGAAAAAGTACTCCATCGCTAGAGGTGTGCCGAAGACATATCGTCATCTCCTATACTGCGTTAGTTTCAGGTTGCAAGAAGGTAATGGGATAAAATATGATTCGGTCAGAAGATCGAACATTATGGAGATGTGAGAAAGAAAACAAAGCATTCAAAGTTTTGAATAAGGCACAGACTAGCATGACAACAGATTCAGGTACTATGGGGAATAACTGCACCCGCATTAGGTATTGCAGGATTAGTTACAGTTGCGGTTGTTATTTATTGATGCAACAGTACTAAGGTTTGTTCCAAAGTCTTTTAAGGAGAAGTTTAGTTTCTCTAAAGTTATAAGAATGATAAAATGGTAAAATCTGCAACCAGTCATTGAAACAGTATGGACGGCATGATAAACAAAACTGCAGAACGAGATAAAAAATGCAATCAGGAAGAAAATACGCAATACAGAAACACATGACGTCATAGATCCCCCTCAAGGCAGACATGGAAGACACGAAATGAACATTTTTGGAAGAAAAGAAACATTAAATCAGAAAGAGAAATTAGGTACAGGAAAACTGGATACAAGTTGAAAAAAAAGTTCATAGAAAACAAAATCAAAGACCCGGGTTACTCAAATGAAGTATTAAAAGAAGAGATCAAGGTATGATGACACAGAGTTAAACAACCTAGATGATAGTTTTTATCGATAGTCTCTAACTAACACGGAAGCTAATAAAAAAATTGAACAGCATTGACAACATAAACTTTATGATTTTTGACAACCTTCTAATGATCATGTAAAATATGAGTACATATTTATTGCATTTGTCATGTGCGTTCGTATTCCTTACTAGTGTTTCCAGATATAAATGCTAAAGTTATCAACGTATGATAAATGCATAACTCTAAACAATCAGGAACATGTACCACAAGGAGTGAAATACAGAAATTCAACACGTCATTTTGTCACATACATACCCAGCAATATTAAATCTCAGCAAACTTTACATCTATCAATTCCAACATTAAGCCATAACATCATGATTATACCGGGTAGTGTTTTCGTCGCATTCTATATGAAAGTAAACGGAAATGCTAACAATGCAGTGGTAAACATTCTGGCTGGAATGTTTGCGAAAGACATCATAGATTCCTACTGAAGTGATGATCTTTTTAAGTTGAATAACTGCAGCATCTTCATGACATGTCAAGATTTGTGGTTACTCATTTCGGTTAGGACAAATAGAATTGACAAATGCATGATGAATGATAAATTGAGAACGTTATGAACAGGTGATATAATGCGCAAAATACTGATTCTGAAGATATACAGATTTGTGCGTATATAAAGAAGTTTGCAATACCACTTGACTTTCTGATATAAACATATTGTTATACTCTTCTTATCTTTACATTCTCTATATATACTCTATCGGTAACTGCAATCTACAAAATATGGAATTGCTTTCTTTTACAAATATATTACAAGAGAGAGAGAGAGAGAGAGAGAGAGAGAGAGAGAGAGAGAGACAGACAGACAGACAGACAGACAGACAGAGAGATAAAGAAACAGACAGAGAGACAGACAGTCAAACGGAGAGAGAGAGTGATATAGAGAGAGGGAGAAAATTGTAGTCGTAGCAGAAAATACAGCTTTAACAAATATCGCACTTGATTCTCCCAGAATGAGCTTAGAGGGTATTTTTGATATTGTGTTGAAAAGGTGGAGACAGCGATACAAAAACATTTTACAACTCAGCAGTATAAATAAAATCTCAGTGACTATATAAGGCCCGCCAAATATATTTTATTCTCGAGGTTTCCAGTTGATACCATATTCAATGATGCCACTAAATATGTGTTTCATGAACAACAAAATCAAATAGAAATTAGTAATGTAAGTGTTCAGAATTATTACACTGACAACCAAATGCATATATGGCTAGTTTAAGATGTACACATGATTGCATGAAAGTGATCTTTAATTTGCTAATGTTTAGCAACTTATTCAACGGGAATTAAACGCACACACACACACACACACACACATTGTGTCTAATCCTTAGGTGAACATTAAAAAACAATTGTTCAAAATCAGTTATAGTTTAGGCATGTATAAATAATGTATGTGAAAGACCCCCATAACGATGATGATTTGTGACGTGACTAATCGCGGAAAGACAATATTTGCACTGAATCATTTCTGGAATGAATTCATAAACATTTCCGATTGCTTCTCTACAAATGCCCAACATTTCTGTTCCAGAAGAAATGAAAGTAAAAATTATAGGCACTTTTAAACATAAGAAAAAGCATACACTTGTAATGAGACTTCGGTTTTAAAAAATAATCTTGTACAGTAGTTGTTATGAAATAATGTAGTAATGCTTAACAAAGACAATTCATGTGCACGTATACGTAATGTATACTTGGTTGGTTTAGTGATTTTTTATTTGGTGCTTAACCTACCGCCTAATAGTGCTCGTCCAGAGATTTTGAACTTTGATATTTTAGGTATTTTAGGTAGGGATAAGGGAACATTAAACGTAATAGAAAGGGACTGGTCATACAATTGGCCATTTGTATACTACTTAGGGGTAAATACAGTTGGTTTGAGGAGACCTTGATCAATACACATTTTAGATTCACCATTTAATAACAATTATTAATTATTCGTCGATTAATACCTCTGAAATATGTGCTACAGGTATAGATTTACAAAAGACGTCAACGCCGATAGCCATTGTAAACATCTATACATATAACAAAAGGTTTGAACTTCTCTTTTTATTGATATAATTGACTGTGGTGTAAAAGAAAATATATTCCATGAACACCCGTCTATAACGCGTACCGAACTTCGAGTAGCATAGACAAAGATCGCCGTCACAAAATGCTAGGTAGAGTGATATGGATCATATTGGGAGGATTAGTGGTGGAGTGGAGGATAAGGTCCTCTTTGTGTGATAGAAATGAAAATGCAGGAACCTTGATAGGACTTTACTCCGTACACCTGTCGTGCTCAAGAGTCCGTACCAACAAATATAAAATTGGAGGAAAATTAGATAGTGTTTAAAGTAATAACTTGATGGTTGAAGTAAGCTTCATCAAATATTTATTTAGGTTTTGACCTTTCTCTTGGTTTCATATTTGTCACGCCCAAAAATTACCCCATGCATGCCAAAGAAACAACCCTCCTGACTGCAGAGAGCATAGTTGTTAAGTTAAAGGCAATGTATCCATAATGTAAGTTCTTATTGTTAGAAATTTTAAGGCCTACAGTAGTTGTGACCCTGATCTATTGAGTTTGATGACTCTCTGTAATTACTTGGTAACTAATTTTATGTTCCAAATACACCATTGCCCAATGTAAATAATATAAATCAGAGAGACATAAACGAAAATGGTCATAAGTTGTTATTTGTATTGTATAAGGCCTTCTAGGTGTTGATAGAGGGAACTTAATTGTACATGCATTACACATTAATAATGCAAGTACAATCAATTATGTTTTGTCAGATTGTGGTGTAATGCATTTTATATCATATTTTGATATTACAGAAAAACGAAGCAACTTTCATTAATTCTGTCTGGGTTTTCTCGAGGACACAACAACAATCAAAATACCCGCTACGCAACTAATGAAAAACAAAAACACGTCTTTCAACAAGGTTTTCATTAAGACCTTCACATTTTTCTAATTGATAGTTTTATAGACATGATTAATAATAGTAAATTTGATAATGTTTGCAAATATTAACGCAGAACTTACACATTTCTCCTTAAGGGTCAGGATTGATGAAAACCCTAGAATCATACAGTATTAGGCACAATATTCGCCAAAATCTAGCCACTTAAAAGACTCAGAGCTTAAAGAATGACTGAAACAGCTCTGACAAAGAATAGATTGATTGGTTCTCAAGCATATCTTGATGAATATATCAAACATAAGAATTCCCATAAAAAAATATTTTAAAAAGCCGAGTGAAAATATGGCCATAAATGAAGTATCGGATGCAATCAGTGGATGCATTGGAGAAAATGAAAAAAAAAAAAAAAAAGCACTCTAAAATATTTTGACATTTACAAAGAGATGAATGAAATTACAGTTGCAACAGAGTATCAATTGACTCATGGTTTCATCCCTTTTTGATGTTTCTTATCCAGTTATAGATGCATTGTCATGTGATATTGTTTCAAATCAATTTTGTAATGAGTATCTATTTGACAGCAAAATTAAAGAGAATGAAGTAAGAGCATCAATTCTTTATTTAAAGTTTGAAAGCAGCTGGAATTCATAGCGTAGCACCGTAATTTGCAATGATGCCGAATTATATTTTACACCTATTTTTATCTCGCTTGTTTACTGCTATGTTTGAAGGCAGATAAAGATATTCCAAATAGCTGTATAGGTATTAGTTAATGGAGTGGTCTGAACAAAGAATTTATTTGGTGTAGAACATACCGGTTTTGCAAAAGGATATTGTACCATAGACAACATATTTATTTATTTATATGTACACACTGACATAAAAGCACCTAAGAAACTCAGATAGTAGATTTTATTGCACATCTGTAATTTGTTTTAAAAAATCATTTGAAGGAATAAATATGGTCCCTGTATTTCGCTTGTCTTTATTTTTATACGATCTACAAAGTGTCAAATTGAAAGATAATTTTGGTACAAACGTAGTGGCCTGTTAAAATATGTCATTTTCGATACTGGTGACTTTATTATATTTGTTGAAATTGTTTCGAAATGCAACGATAGAATGTTCCTCCAGCTGGTGTATACGTTCAGGCATGAGTCGGGAGTTTGCAGCTAAAAGATAAGCGATGACCAACTTTCAGAGATGAATGGTGTCGACACATGTGCATTACTAGTAGTCACTACATAATACCTCATGTTATTGAAGCTTGGGCCATAATGAGAAAGACTGGTAGTGGAGTGGAGAGTAATGTATAAGGTCTCACTGTGGTATCGAAATGACGTGGAAGGAAACTTGACAGGACCGTGTTTAGTGCCCTTTAGTGTTCAAGCGTCAATAATTTTTTTTATAAAAATGTTTGCAAAGTATAACTTACCTCAATCGATTAGACAAACATTTATGAATTTATTGCTCGGCATCATTTGAATCGTGTTTATAAACGTCGAGCTGATATGTCATAAGTTCCAGCAAGACCGCACCTAAGTTTCGTCCACAGTTAATCTGATTGGTCAGTGATTAAAAGCATTTTGCCATTTAACTTTTTTTTTGTAAAAAAAAAGAGAACAAAAGAAAAACGGAAAAGTTGACAATTTTGATAAAAAATATAATTTTACGTCTTTGATAAACAATGTTTGAAGAAAATACAGCACAATGCTTTAGACCTTTGTCACGGAATTGTGTGTACTTAATGTTTATGTATTATATATGAACGAAAATGTGCTAGGGTTTCGTTGCCGTGTACAGCGTTACACGAGGATGGTTTGTTTTCGACTTTAGCTATTTCAAAATACTGAGTTCGGTTCACTCAGTGCTGCACGAGCAAAGTACTTGCAGTGAGAAACCCAATTACCTCAAGTTCTCTGTCCGTGGAGTTCACCATAACCAGGGTACGTATAGAGTAAAGTCTGACTGTATTATGACAATACAACGACTTTTTGTCAGGAAGCTGTCTACTTTACGGAAGCAATCTTCCACTGTAGAGGTATGTGAAATATAAAACTGTATTCTTTCTTGCTATCCGTTTTATGTGATATAATTGTTTTATATATTGGATGTTTCAGAATTTATACTAAATTTTACAGAGCGTCAGATCTATGTCATATAACGCCATGCTATCAGATGGACTATAGTCTGTTTCAAGTTAGCCATTTGTATAAATGGACAGACAAATGTAATTCAATTAGACGTTGCATGCATTGAATGATGAGTAATGTTGAGCTCTTGTGATCCAGTGAGATTATTCTTGTTGGACACAGATTCATGTACGAACGTGGTTATTATAATAATAATCTCGTACGGTAGTTATGATGAAATAATTTCATGTGTAACGAAGCCAATTCATGTGCGGGCATGGGCAACGTATATCATTGCATTCGTACTTAACCGTGTCTCATGTACTACATGACTCAATCATTATAATTTTAGGTGTTTTTGACGGGGAGTCATATAACTCTGTTGTGTTTCGTATAACCCGTATGCTGCCGTCGATTGTGACGTTGGCTCGGAGGACGGTGTTGGTTTACACGCAGTGAGGGACCAAAGCTTCAGGACCAATGGGTCTGCATGGAATACGGAGGCTCTCTACGGATCCTTCGGCAGACTGGGAGGAGAGGGCAATGCGTGGTTGCTCCTTGACCATTCGATGAGAGCTGTATAACCGGAAATGCATCGCGATCGTCAACTGGATGCCACCAGATACATGTTCCATTTTTGAATTGTTATGTATATAGAATCTATAATGAGTAACTAAACTTTTGGTCTATGACTGTACTTTAAAATACGGTCAGATAGTAAGTCGCACTTGAGGTTTGGTTAAGATGTCAACAAGGTATTTACTGATCTTTGAGTTCAAGTTCAGAGTTGTTGACCATTTGTTGGGGATTTTCCACTCGAATGATGTATTTTGTATTACATTGTGGATCATTAGATGACACATGTCCTGTTGTGAAATAGGTCATTTGCAAAAAGTATATAAGAACTTGATGAACGCATTATGATGATTCCAATTTTAAATCCTGTTTTAAAAACATTCCTGTTTTTTACGATCAGTCTGTTTGGAATCATCAGATTGTTTGGAATTATTTTATTATTAGAGTTTTAGTTGTTCTGTAATGCTGTATTGCTGTAGACATAATTCGAAATAAATTATTTGTTTCAACATTCATTGGAATTAACATTAGCTCATTAACCTTTGGATTTAAATATATGATTTTTGGATATTTGCAGAACATTCTCAACGATATTCTGGATCGTATCGTTCTGGTACATCAGGGCATTCAAGACTATCATTGTGGTACATCAGGACATTCAAGACTACCCATTCATTTGGAACATCCATTCATTCGGAACATTCATTCATTCGGAACATTCTATATTTTCTGACTTGTGTTTAGGACATTTATGGTTATTTGAAATTTTATTCACAAATTGTAAGTGTCTTTTGAATTTTCATTTTAGTTACGGAGAAATAAATTGTTTGTTGATTTTACATACATTGTTGGTTTCACTTTCTTTCGTTTACATTATTTTAAGACCTAGAGTCGTAACAGAATCAATATTATTCAATATCACTATATGAGTGAAAATCAATAATACATACATCCTACTTGTGGATGAAACATATATTATTCATATGTTTGCACAAATTCTATAGTTTGATCACCATTGGGGATAGAATCACACAGTGTTCATATTTGTGTATAAATTCTATACATCTATCATCCATGGTGATAGATCCATATATGAATCATATTTCTTCATAAGTTCCGTACTTTGACTCTTGTTTGATTACTCGTTGAAGTTACATGTTCTGATTAGTTACATTTAGGAATGATATAATTTCCTTATATCAGTTGTTGAACTCTGTGCGCATCATACTGTTAAATCCATTGTTGGACTAAATTTTTGCGCACGAATATGGTGTTAGATTTATTCATCATTCAATTACATTATAAATAAACATCTGATTGACGAAACCGATTTCAGTGTCTTCACTTAATCCAATCCCAACCCGGCTTCATCTTGTTACAACCCTCAAACCGGCCAATCAGAATAGCTGTGAGGGTTCGCAACTTGCGTGTGTCATGTCAATTCTTCGTGAACTTGAACCAATTAAATTTTATAGACACGATTCCGATCTTAGTAAGCGAATGTAATAGATAGGTAAATAATTGATGCATTGCCTTGATTTTTTATACTTGTTGGTAGGGACACTTGAACACGACAGCGGTACGGAACAATGCCTAGCAAGGTTCCACCCATTTCATTTCTCTAGCACATTTTGCTACCCTACCCCCATTCCACTTTCAATCCATCCCATTATGGCCCATTTTCCTGTGGTGTATGCTTATTCGACTGTGATTGATTGTCAGCCATAACTAAACCACGCGGTTGACTGCATGACTACGGTGTTATTAGTAATACCAAGTATTATTTTGTGTCAGGAAAAGGTACGTTCACAACCAGACTAACTAAGAGTTAGGGTGCAAATACCGATCCAGAATTTGTACCAATACAAGTTAAGATACGGTAGTCATTTGATAACATACCGATATATGAATGTATCGTTACACCCTTAGATTTCATTATATGCATGAAACTGAAGAAAACTTTATATCTGCTTGGATAAGTAAAAATGAATATATTTAAAATTCCATTTGAAAATAAGATTTTATATCAAGGTAGATTATTTTTTTACGCAATTGTTAATGGTCAATTAGTCTAATGAAGCTGTCACTGTTGTATTGTATGCATATCAGTGCATTTAAAACTGTTTCATATTGCATAAACATATGTGAAGTAGCTATGTAAATTATTTAGGACACATAAGGGTAGTAAATTAAGAAAGTATGCACAGAAAGCTGGAAGCATGACTGAATATATTAAATTAGATCTCCAAAATCCAAGGGCTTTAGGGTTTTCCTTGGTCGCAGACTGGAGAACGTTTTACACTGAGCAAGTCATTCCAGTTATGCAATTTTAATACATGCATAAACGATAGAAAAATAGATAGATCGATGAAAAATGAAACTATATTTATTGTACTTTGATGGTTCAGATGTCGGCTTTTGACGTTTGGTTATCATCGATGTAAATGAAACCGGAGAACCCGAAATCCACAGACCTTTGGTGGACGACTATATATACTTAAATAGATAGATAAATAAAGTAATTGGAAGAACCAAAGCTCAGCATTAATAAGTTGTAGCCAGTATTAATAAGTTGTACCCTAAATTAAAAAGTTGTACCCAGTATTAATAAGTTGTACCCAAAATTAAATGGTCAATATTAAGATTTATATTATTGCCATCCTAATGGAAAATTTAACATTAAAAATTGTATATGTACATTAGTTAAAAAAAAGAAAAGAGAAAAAGAAGTACACTTAATCGTAGGTCATACATTTGTCTCCTGAAGAAGATTAATAAGAAGCTGATGATACTGCTGCTGATGATGGCGATGAAGCTGATGAAGATGACGCAAACAAGAAAGAAAGAAGCAAGATATACGAATTAGACATTCAGATTTCTCATTTGCTTCTTCAATTATGCCCCTGTCTAATAAAGTAAGAACTTATTTTAATCTTAGAAGAAATATCCATCTGTTCTGTAGAAGAATTGTTAAGCAAACCATGCCGATTACCCTCTAGTTTCACTTGTTACTGATATGTTGCATTATTTCTCTATGGTACAATTTGTATCCAGTTGTTTTAAATGATGTGTGCAATAAAGTTTAAAAGGATATATAAACAGTAGTCCTTCTATTACAGTCTTGAGCCATTTTAAACAGGCGGTCCAGGCCCTGTTGACAAGGGTACATAATGAATAGTACATAGTTCTATTACAGTCTTGAGCTATTTAAAACATGCGGTCCAGGCCCTGTTGACAAAGTTACGTAAACAGTAATACTTCTATTACAGGCTTGAGCCATTTGAAACAGGCGGTCCAGGACCTGTGTACAAGTGTACATAACGAATAGTACATAGTTCTATTACAGGCTTGAGCCATTTGAAACAGGCGGTCCAGACCTTATTCACAAGGGTACATGAAGAGTAGCACTTCTATTTCACGCTTGAGCCATTTTAAACAGGCCGTCCAGGTCCTGTTTCTCAGGCAGTCCAAACTCACGAATATTGTTCTTTACATGAGTAACTATTGTTAAAACATATCGATCAGAAAGATACAACACGGAGAGCAGGTTTTTGATAGAAAGGAAAGGTTTCGTGTTTTCTCTTCTTTTCTTTCTATAATGGTGCAGGAAAGAAGCAGATATTTTTTCCAAAAGACAGCTTGCTTATTCCCCACAAAATTGTATGCAAATGCAACGAAAGCCTTTAATACACAAAAACAAAAGAGAAAGAGGGAGGGGTAATTATTTGGAATATTCAGTCACAACCTGTGTGATTTTCTTTTTTCCATTATTATGTCTATAAAGCTATCAAAAGTCCGTTAATTTTGTGTAAGAATTTGTAAATATTCTTTTACATTTTAAAATCGGTGAAATATTGTAACCCGTAAATGGAAAAAAGGACTAAATTGATATTTATCGAATAAAAACTCACTTAAAATCCTCAAAAGAATCAGCAAAGAAAGAAAACTGAATATTACTTAATCTGAAATTTAATCTGAAATGTCGATGAAATTAGGAACAAAATATTAAAATTAGTAAATTTCGGATATATTTTCCTGTTTCCTTTTTTTAGGAACATACAATCTAATGAAGTGAGTGGAAACTATACGATAAATACTGCATTACATGAAGTGATCGCATGAAACCTAATAATGCGTTTTTGCTCTATTTGCATTATTTATAATCAGTAATTAATTGAAGAAATGTTTTATGATAAAAAGCACTATCTTGACTTATTCACGTTTTATCCACGCCAATCAGAAAATTGCGAAAACCAGTTGGTGCAACGTGGAAATGAAATGATTATCTTTTAACTACAACTTGACATTTCGGTAAATACAACTAAATATATCATAATTACTTCAGAGCAATCTCGTAATTAGGTCATCGTAATTACTAGGTATGTAACTTGTAATCACAAAAGATCAAGGCCATATTTATGAGACATGGAGTTGCAAACACAACATATCTACGTGGTAATACCCAGATTGAAAATTTATTTTGATGTGACACAAACTGCCAACAGTAAAATATATAAATAAATAAATAAAGAGATTAGATATGTCACTACTGTTTGCTGCCGAGTAGGAATATAAGATTAATCCCATCAACATGGCGAATATAAAGAAACTCAAAGCTGACATGAAGACAAAATTATTTTCTTCCACCCTCCATCCAATACCAGGAAAAGGGACTTGACAATCAAGAAGTTTACATTAAATTGTTAAGATGAGTATGGTTTTGACAAACTCTGAGATGGCTCATTTCCAAAGAAAGAAAGGAAAGAAAGAAGGGAAGGGACTGAAGAAAGAAAGAAAGAAAGAATGAAAGAAAAAAAGAAAGAAAAAGAATTAAAGAAAGAAAGAAAGAAAGAGGACGCAAACATTCAATGAATGAAAATAAAATAAGTCCTCTCACCCTACAATAAAGTTTTGATTTAGTCTTTTATAAGAGTCGAAACTTGCTCCAAATAGATTAGGATTGTGTCTGTATCCATGCATTGACCTTACTTCATCACTTATATTCAACCCATCAGAAGCTTGCTGTTGGATTTGAGGAGATAATTTTAATCGGTGTTTATCTGTTATTGTTTCGAAAATGATGATAAAAGCATTTAGTCCACGTGCCATGCTTGTTTAGAAATAAATAACGAAAACCTCATTTGTGTAACGTTTTGTTTCTTACGTTTTTCCATTAAGATTGCTGAGCGATGGCACAGTCAAAGCCATTGAAAAGATTAATTAGTATGAATGAAAAAACTCTAGTAAACCGAATATTTCACCTTCCGGAAAACTGGCCCTAGCCCCTACGAGGCACAGAGTCGTATATACAACACAGCTATGTGGTAATACCCAGATTCAAAATTGATTTTGATTTCACTCAAATTATCATGAGTAAAAAAAAATATAGAAAATAAATAAAAACTAGATTGGATATATCATTACTGCTATCTGCTGAGTGCGTATATAAGACGAATTACATCAACTTGGCGTATATAAATAAACGCACAAGTGATATGAAGTCCAAAATATTGCCTTCCATCCTCATCCCAGTACAAGGAGAAGAGGCTTTGCAATCAAGAAGTTTACATTAAATTGTTAAGATGAGCATGGTTTTGAGGAATTCTGATATGGCTCATTTCCAGAGAAAGAGATAAAGAAGAGAAGGTCAGGAACCGAAAAAAGAAAGAAAGAAAGAAAGAAAAAAAAAGAATGAGGAAGAAAACATTAAATTAATGAAAATAAAACAAGTCCTTCCACTGTGCAATAAAGTTTTGATTTAGCGTTTTATAATAGTTCAAATTTGCTCCAAACAGATTAGGGTTTTGTCTGTGTCCATACTTTGACCTTACGTCATGGCTGATATGCAATCAATCAGAAGCTCGCTGCTGGATCAGAGCACATAATATTAATCGGTTTTTATCTCTCTTTTTGTTTTCGAAAATTTTGATACGACAATTCCATCCACGTCATCTTTGTTTAGAATTATATTATATTATTTTACCTTATTCTAAATGAAGATTGGTGTACCACATTCTTGATTTTTCATAAAAAGTGTATAATAGAAATCTCAGATCTTTTTCTCTAGGTTTGATTAAATTACCATACTCTACTTGACTCTTTTTCCTTTTGCAGAACTGGTAATCAGGAAAGAAATAATGAACATCTACAGCGGAACTGAAAGAAAGAAGAAAGAAGGCGAGAAAGAGAGATAGGATACAGATTAGCGGATGTTTCTGAATCCAGGCGTGTGTTCTCCATTAAAATGTAAATTCTGTTCAATATAATTGATTTGGTTCCATGTTTTACGGCACAGCGACCTAAGTAGATTGGTTAGTGCTGGGACAATTGGGGTAAAGTGTTTTGGCCAAGGACACACCACAGAAGTTGATCTGAGGTAGTCTGATGGTAAGATTCGAACAGTACTATTTCCTGGTATGCTAACTATGGTGCCAAGGCGGCTCCTGGCTCCATTAGTCGTCTGCTACGGAATGCAAGAGTACGCATCCGTTGAAGAGAAACCAAGCCCTAATAAATGCCATCAAAGACTATATTAAAGAGCCAGCATTATTGATATCTTGAGTAATGTTCTCCAGTCCCCACATTAATGGCTTTCGGTTTTATATAATTAATATAAAAAGGTGCAGTGTGTATTTTGGAAAAAAAGGGAGAAAAAATAAAACTTCCCCCATTTAATTAAAACAAGATTCCAAATTATATTTTGAAAACTTCGTCATCATGGGAATGAATATTGTCCATGATAAAAAATCTGAAATAGTATATGTTATTATATCTAAAAGGTCTACTTAGCTGGTCAAGCTCTTGTCAAGGGACACGATTGAATTGATCAGTGGTCCATTACAATCTCTGTAATGCTATCGTCGATTGACAGATGCCACCCGCGACTAAGCACGCTTTGCACCTCAACGTACTAGAGTTGGATCCTAGGTTCAAGAAGTTTTGACCAATCCGTAATCGGTTATATTCTTCGACTCAAAGACTATCCTAAACTAACATCTGAGTTCAATCTCACAATTTCACATCACATGCATATACATATTTCGAGATTTTTGCAGTGGCGAAGCTCGCTAACAGCTCAAAGGATTTCAATAAATCAGAGCTGTTCAGAAAAGAAAGCTAGACGAGACTAATAGCTATTTTGGTGCGATACATCATTCTCGCGAAACATTACTTATTAGTACAATTACGGGAAAAATGCCCTCAAATTAGACTCAACCATTAATAAAAGGAAAGCTAAACAAAAGCAAAAACAAACAAGCCAACACCCCACCCCGAAAATAAAAAAAAACAACAACAAAAACAAAAAAAAAACAAACAACAACAAAAAAACAAAGAAAAAAAGAACAAAACAACAAAAACATAACATGTAACATGTCGGAGTATTTTATAAACATATATAGCTTACCAAAATCACTAAGTTAGCAGTTGTTTATCTCAGATCATTTTCTTGTCTATGCGGTCATGAGTTTTTCAAACACTTAGACAGATTGCTTCAATCAGCTGAAATTTGAAGCCAATGCGAAAAAGCTCGACGTGATTCTAATGTCCAAGACGTAGGATCCTGAAGTTTGAGCAGTGGATTGACGTTAGAATTGCTACGAATCGGCGTAAATTAAAACCTAAATTTGCTTTTGATGTATGCGACTGAAAGATATTTCAAAAAACATGTCTTACTAATATCTCAAACATGTTTGTGTGCGAATAAATTAATAACGTTTAATTCATAATCGGGATCAAATTTTAGAAGAGAAAAATTGCCTGGACGGTGTGAAGTAGTATGAATCAAATTAGTTACCAATGCTTTCTTTGATGTATATGGATCCTGGAGGGCCTTCCATAGTTTGGGTCTGGTTCGAATCCAGAAGGGATCCCGATCATCAGTATAGACGGAATTATATCGGTCCTCTTCTTCCGCTTCAAACTTCTTCAGCATCTCCACTGTGTCCTCATAACTAATGTAATTCACCCAGCAACATGGCTGAATTTCTTTCTCATCCAAACCCCAGTAGTCAATTTCAGCCTTGACCATCGGTCCGCAAATATCGCTTGGCATATGTAACTTTCCGATCCGGTAATAATTGAGAATATGCACAAACGTTTGAG
Source organism: Margaritifera margaritifera (assembly GCA_029931535.1). Classification (NCBI taxonomy): domain Eukaryota; kingdom Metazoa; phylum Mollusca; class Bivalvia; order Unionida; family Margaritiferidae; genus Margaritifera; species Margaritifera margaritifera. The sequence continues at coordinate 2,598,458 of JAQPZY010001661.1, read as the reverse complement.
GATTCCTGTCGAAATAAAAGTCCCGCCTCCCAGTCACCTTGGCCATTTCAGCTACGGCGTGCAGTCGCGTGTTTGGCCATTTTTCTAAGGTGGATATATTTGTCTCGTGCCGTACGCCTCCTACGTTTAAAATTACGATGTCCTGCGTGTCAGTACCATATTCGTTGTCGTTATCATCACCTTCGGAGACATCCCGTCTACTTTGACAACTTTTTTGGTCCGATTTGATCAAATTTCCGACAATATCAGATGTTTGAATACGAGAATCTTTCCTTGTCCCCATTATGAATATTGAATTCAAGTTTCGTTTCGTCACTCACAAACCGATCTTATCATATATTCTTTAAATCAAGAAATACCACCAAATAAGATTTGCAGTATACGATAAGGTATTATAATTGCACTACAGACGAATCTACTGTCAATCTGAACTCTGTGTTTATCATGTTCTTTTTCCTTTAAAGACAGCGCATTAACTTGGCTGTGTCACTTTCTCTCTGGCTGTTGCAGTGAACATACTCTGAATATGCACCTGAACTGTCAATTATGTGCACGGTTCTTTTGATATCTAGGGTCTGGCTTCATAATTGTAGAATTTCAACAACACGGTTTCAAATCCTGTCTTTAATGACTTACAGTGCTCGTTTGTTAAAATATATCTTTTATCATAAAAGAGATAACTGAACTATTCTCTGCTGTCATTTGTATTAACCGTCCTGTTTGGATCGATTTTCATACTAATGTGATCCACCATGCCCAATTTCACCCGTGATTATGACGTCCGCACTAATTTACATATGGTATTGGGAAATCGTTCAATGAAGAGTGGGAAAGCGGGTCTCTTTATTTCATACACAGACAGAATATATATATATATATATATATTTATATATATATATATATATATATATATATATATATATATATATATATATATAGAGAGAGAGAGAGAGAGAGAGAGAGAGAGAGAGAGAGAATATGATCATACAAGTTAGATTAGAGAATGTTTAATTTGTACTCTACTGAGATTTGAACCATCGCCTTGCCTGCACACACCAAGCCCTATATTCCTCGACGAATCACACATCCCCCAAAAAGGATGCTACAAAGTCGCTGATATAGGCATTCGTGCGTGGCAGACACACACGCTTATCGACCCAGTAATTAATTCTTATCTAAGAACACAGTCACTTCGAATTCCAACGACAGAAATTAAAGTATATAGGTATATAGAGGTTGTTATAGTGAGTTACAAATATACACCATACAAAGCGAAAGGTGCTATCCCTGTATCCTACAGAAGGATGCGTGATAATATGAAGTGGAGTTTTAAATATGGAGAAAATTCTCTACCTGTACGATACATTTTTTTTCTTGATACTATACTTGTTAGTACTATAGCTTGCATGCTAAATGTATATATATATATATATATATATATATATATATATATATATATATATATATATACATACATACATATCCATTAATACTATAGTTTGGATGCTAAACGTAATACTTTTTTTTCGTCTATGAAATCAGGTGCATAATCGCTGCGACAGCTTGCAATTAACCTCTGATCTGTGAATTATATGTTTGTAGCATCACAGTAAACTTCCAAGTAACCATATCGAGTATTAACTGTGGTGTATATACCATTAAATCGGCTCTTCGATGATGGTATCAAAATATACGTTGCTCACTTGACGGTTGTGCGAAAATGATGAGAAAACTCGATAATATAATGAGAGAAGAAAAAATACTGGTGTTTCTTGACGAAAAGAGTTATTGTTTCTTTTCTCTTTTTCGATGCTATGAATAACTCGGTCTTTACCTGTATATGCACCACGATTTTGACACAAAATTCAAGTCAAAATACTTATTTACTCACCACGAGCATGTTGAATGTTTGAAGAAAAGACGTTCAACAATGCCTTTAAACCATTATTCAAATGTATAAAGCTCTTAGTGCTTTAAAAACGCTGGTAATTTTTATGACTGCATTAAGGATAAAGACCGAATTTTCACCTCACCCTAATAGGAATTACGCGAAAATCCCACTATGTAAAACATGTCCAATACAGGTCAAGCAAAGTTCCTTGTCAGAGCTTTGACATGTTATAAATCTAGGAAACTTACACTTGCTAATGGAAAGGGCAATGGATTGGAAAAATAATGTCTTGTTCGTTATCTGAAACTATACTCACATTTATACTCCACGAGCAGAAAGCGTGTTTAGTTTCCTGGATAAATAATAGTACATATCGCTTCAATTGTATAAAAGTGACAGCAAAAGTCAATGATGTAACGCACATACTGAGGACTACATTTTTTTTTTTTTTTTTGCTGCCCGAACTATATATATAGCTACAATATTTCACCTAAACTTAGTCCACTGGAAAAGAAAAGATAGTGTAAACTGTTGAAGTTTTGATTTGTGAAGAACTTCCATATTAGGCTGTTCTTCACAAATTAATGCAGTGGTCCTATAAAGAACTTAAAGCGATATCGGACAAATTAATTTCTATATATCCATTTTGAAAATGAATAGTTATATATCCAACATTCAAAATTAATTGTCATATATCCGATATTGACAAGTAATAGTCATGTTCCATATCAAATAAGACTTGGATATATTCTATTTAGGTGCAATAGATCCTATAATGAAAAATTACTGCAAACTATTATCAGACATGCAATATTAGTAACGACGTGACGCTAAATTTATCCATTGCAATCCGTTGTTTTGGTATTTTCCATTATAACCCAGAACAAACGTTTAAACCTTTCGTTTGGACCAATTATTACATCATTATATATTAAAATCTTATTGAGATGCCCTTCAAATGCAGAAGCAGGCACGTGCCCACTGTTTCAAGTCTGCAGTCCTTTAAAATCATCCAAGTTAACAATCGCAATTTAATTCAATTTGCAAGTATACTTCTACTTTCCGCGACAACTATCTCCAATCAATTCCTCAATTCTTGTCAATTCTTGTCAGGACAAAATTTACAAAGGTTTTAAGTCCGACTTAAAACTCATTATATGAGAGGACAACAACATTATATGAGAGGAAACCAACAGCCCTAATACGGTATTTATCCCGCTCGTTTTTTTTTTCGTTTTTTTTCCTCATGGAATTTGTATTTATTATAATTCATTTGTACTACGGAAGCGTTATTGATTAAAGATCTAAAAATGAAGCACGTTTTAGTGTGAACACAGGGTCACTATTGATAATATACAACAATTAACTTAAGAAAACTGTACGAAATCCAACATTTGCTAAACAATTACCATGTATTTTTTAAAATCAAAATTAGTTGGTTTTTTTTAAAGTCTCCATGCTTACCATACTAAGAAGCTTGAATTCCTTTCATACTGATAGTAACAAGGGCCAGATTGGCTTGTGGAGAGGACTAATAAACTAGCGATGCTGAAAACTTCCTTGTGGGGTGGAGGGGGAAGAGGGGCCCTGTTTTTGACACCTTGACTCACACCATACAACGAATGTGTGGAGGCAATTACTTCTTTATTACATCATCTAGATTTCTTCAAGGCAGTGATGATGAAGTTGTGAAGATTCTCTAGTATAAAGGCGGAGGGCTGAAAATAAACGAGTTAGCATATTTCTTCAGTCTGAGTTTGGCTGTCGAGGAGAAATTAAAATTTGATATCAAAGTTGGTGGCAGCACAGTTGTTAAACAGTATATACTGTGAAGTAGTTTTATTTCATCATATATTTCCATGCTCCTTGCCTTAAACATGCGACGCGGAATGTACTTCGGTTATTCGTCAAATAATCAATTTCGTCATATATGAAACTATTTTTTTTACTGTAGATTGTAATTACCTTTTACTGAAAGGCTGTACCTGAAATGTAATCTAAATTTCAGCGTAAAGGATCTCTAGCGATATTTGATATTTCGAGCTTTTTACAATCACCTAAGAATAATTGAAATATTCCGCGCTCGCAGAGAGAGAGAGAGAGAGAGAGAGAGAGAGAGAGAGAGAGAGAGATTGGCCGTGAGACATTTAAAATTACCTGACACAGTGATTGACTGGTGAAGCTGAACACCCAATAAATCATCTGTTAATATTAATTGGCTACATATTATTAAAAAAAATATGGGTTTTCAATTATCGCTCTCAGACGATGTCAAGAGAATTGGCAAAACCTACACATGCACATAAATTATTGCTAGCTTCTGTAGATAAGTGGAGTATACTGTGGTATGAACAAAGTCCTATCGATCAATGCTCTGACGTTGATATATGGACTCCTCAAACAGGGTTTGTCGGATGCTGACAGACCAGGAATCAACAACAAAAGGGTCCACAATAATTCTCTTACTGACAGGTATGGCATGATCAACCATGTCATTTTCTTTTAAAAATTAACCAAACTACCATGATATATGCCGCTATAAGCACAAGCCGTGCACATTTAAAATCGGAGATAGATTGCAATACTAGGTCGGGCGTTGATGGACCAGAAATAAAAAAGTTTAAACAAAATCACACTCTAATTGACAGGTGTGAGATGATCATTTATGTTGTTTTGTTGCTTTAAACATATTTTATTGTCATTTTATTAAACCATATGGGATTGGACACGAGTTGACGAAGTCATCTAGGTTCTTTCCCAAACCATACAATGACGATCCAAATATGACATACATGTAACATTTCAACATTTCAAAGAAAAACGGGGGTGAGGGTTAAAGACATTGCACTGGTTACAGTCACCATTGTCCATTTCATTTGTTTTCAGAGACTAAATACATATAATATAATTATAAGTACTAAAAACGTCAACTTTCGTGGATATATTTCTGAACATTTAGGAATATTACAGTTTGTTCTTCTGCTACGTCACCTTTTAATAATAAATCTAGAGTTACACAAGGAGTGTGTTGAATGATAGAGCGAAAGAGCTGGGATTTTAGGGTATTAAATAGAGGGAAATATAACAAAAAATAGTGTTCAACATATTCATTATCATAATCTCATGCACACATGGGAGAGTAAACTAAATGCACTCTTTAAAGGTCGGATTTGAGGGGGTAACATTAGTGTCTAAGTTAAGTGTGTAGGATATTAAGGTGACAATTACCAATAGCATAATATGGTGGTGGCCCGTTATTTGAATTAGAAAATCTTTTTTTTTTTAAATAGAAAGCTGATGAGAATTTCGGACATCGTCAGGGAGAGAGTTGTTTTATTTTCAAGCAGCCAAACAACCACGCTATATGCCGCCTTTGACAAGGCTATCCATATTAGTATGAGCCGGTCAAATTAAACAATATAGATAGTCTATATAGGTAGCCTGATTCACTTGCTCAGTACATCACGACATCGACCAATAGAAGTTTTCTTGTTACACCATGGTTGATACAATTACTTTCTCCTAGATCCATAGCGTGTTACTTATACCTTGCTAGGGATTCACGTAAACATAGGTTGGGGAATTAGTCACTAACATAGACATACTTTAGGATACATTTTTATTACTGATTCACAGTTCAGTGAAAAGCATACCCTGCCTCTAAAATATACTAACAGGTGATATATTCTAGTTGATTTTACAACAAAATCACTTTCTCACAAGCTATCTGATGTTAATTATATGGTAGAGATATTGACGGCTCTAATTTCAACACCATTGGGACATGAATGAAATATAAGCATTAATTAGAGGAATGCATTTGACTAACACTACAAGCTGACTAGCATTTTTCCCTCCATTAAATAAAGTGGACGCCACCCTCACTCCAGATAACGGACAAGGGATGGAAGGTGCTGATTGAAAAGGTGCCACAAACTTTAAAAAACGAAAATGTGAAACAGACATATTCTGTACATTTGTGAGCATTTTTGTCCTGTTGTATCCAAATAACCTTTTTTGTGTAAACATACTAAATCTATGAATACAAAACACACTAAAACGTTACATTACACAATACCTCAAGCGCATATAATTTATTAATTATTGCAGTTAAACAGTATACAAGGACAGTGGCTTTTACCAGAAGAAAAGATAAAGTCCATAGTCTATGCGACATACAAGCTGTTGTTGATACTTGTATGTACAATTTTAGCATGCATTTAAATTTAAAGGAGTAATATCGGTCACCAGGTCTAATTAATAAACGAACAGCCATAAAAGCAATCACGCAAACAATATGCCATCTCTTTCCTTTCATGCACCTGACTTTATAAAAACCATTCAATGCAACAGATTTATATTGTCTGTAAAGATCATGTCGATTCTCTAACAGCATTGCTATTAACCTTAAAACTGTATCATCTCCAGTCAATGACTGATTTACATGTTAAAGACTCCCGTAATATAAAATGAGCATACAAGAATATGGCACAGGGCAGAAGATGAACAAAGGAAATATTAAAGATTATACCACTACTGAGCAATAGGATCTTTTTTTGCAGCTAACACTCTAAACATTTTTTTTTTTTTAAAAAAACGCTTTACATATACGAAAAGGAAAATGTGTACTTCCTTTTACAGCACTGCCATGTGGTAATCTATTCGTGCATTTTATTTACATACGTTTGACATTTTGGGGCGAGGTCTGTAAAGTTTACCCAAGATATATGTTTGAGATCAAAGCCTAACCCGATAACACTATATTGCAACGTTCCATCTCGATACCTTTTTCTGAGACTTTTATTCAATTTCATACACTTGATCTACGGGTTCTGATTTATCAGTATTGTCGTGGGGTATGGAATTTTGGGTTGTGTTATTAGTCAGGTCTGTGGGAATTTCTTCATCTGCTAATATTGTTGGCTCAGTAGACAACTAATTTGGAGGTGGAGATGGATTTATGTCGTCATCCCAAGAATATCCGTGTTTAAGTCTATCAATGTGCACACGATTTGCGACGAGTTTTCCGTCATATTGGTGGCGTAGACGAACGTGATTTCGTGCGAGTTTCTGAGCTATGTAATAAGGTCCTACCCACTGTTTATGAAATTTCTTACTTTTCCCTGGTGTCACCACTAATTTATATAGATATACAATGTCTGCTACATTAAAGATTGGCACATAATTAGCTTTTTCTGAGGATTTTGATTTCATAGATTATTTGTGTTCCTTGATGTTTTCAATGGCAAGTTTCCTTGCAACTTCGAGATCCTCTAAAACATGAGTTACATATTCCTTTGCTGACAAAGGTTTTTCCGTGTTTGGAATTGCACAATCCATTATCGTTTTAGGATGTCGACCATGCACTAAGTATAATGGAGTATAGTGCATGCTGTCACGGGATGGGCTAGTATTGTAAGCAAACTGTATAAAAGGGATGTATTAATTCCAATGTTCCTTGTTGTCCTTGAAATATTTCGACAAGGCGTTTAATAGGTTCGACATAAAACTCTCGCACTACCCGCTGCACTATGGCCTGACAGCAGTGGTCTGAGTTTTAACTGTGCCCAATATATGACAGGCTGCCTGCATACAATTTGATAGAAATGTGTTCCTCTGTCCGAGTGGAGATATTGTTGGACTCTGTGTTGGCAAACAACATTATGCAAAATGCTGTGGCAACAGTTGATGCTTTAATGTCTCTGAACGGAATTACTTCCATATATTTAGTGAGTTAAGAGATGAATACAAGCACATGCTTATTGTCAGATTGTTTACATAGTGCCAATGGTCCTAAAATGTCCGTGCTAACCCTGTCAAATCTTTGAGATGCCACTGATATTGGGGTTATTGGCACTGTAGTGAGTTTTTGTGAGCTGATTGCACATTACTTGACCAACTGAATTGTGTCTGCATTTAAACGATGCCAACAGAACGCTCTGCGTGTCTTGTCTAGTGTTCTGTGTATTCCCATATGTTCTCCATGTAGAGGGGAATTATGCATATCCACTAGAGGGGTTTTAAAAAGTGTTTGTGGTACACATACATGTATATGTGAATTTGTCACATTCTTCTGAATGATCATGTTGTAAGGCTAGTATTCAATCATATAGGAAATAAAATTATTGGCAAATTTCCCTGCGGGTTCTTTCATCTCAAGCAATTACTTGAGTGCAGTATGGTCCACAAGAGACATAATAGTCGTAGAACATTCTAAAAGTCGAACGTTTTGAATGCGAACACTAATGCTAGGCATTCCTTCTTTGTGATAACGTAACTGTGTTCAGTTGGCGCTAGAATCTCTGTACGTAAAATATTTCTCGTTCTACAAAATCTTGTTCATAGCATAGTACCGTTCCTATAGCGAAGGAACTTGCGCCAGTGTACAACTTGAAAGGCTGGTCTCACCGAGGATAGCCAAGTATTTGAGGAGAAACGAGGTTCTGCTTCAATAAGCTAAAAATGTGCTTACAGTCATGATTGCATTCATAATCTACATTTTCCTGGTTAGTAGATACAGCGGTGCAACGACTATAGAATAACTGTTAATGAAACTTTCTGTAATGTCCCAAAAGTCCAAGAAATGCCCTTAAATCCTTAAGATTCGTTGAGGTTAAATCATTTTTTCTGGATCAGATTTGATACCACCAGCGCTAACAGTGTGTCCTAGATAGTGAGTTTTTTTCTCGTAGCAAAATGACAATCCTGTGAATGCAATGTGTGTCCGGCCTGTCTCGACCTTTCGAATACGTGTCCAATGTGCTGATCAAATGTTCTACTAAACACACTAACGTCACCCATGAACACTACACAGACTTTAACTTAGTTCACGTAGAACGGCTTTCATAAGACGCTGAAATGTTGCTGGGCTGTTACATACTCCCATGGGCAGACGTCGAAATTCAAAGAGGCCTTGATCACACCGCCAGGCAGTATATTGTCGAGATTCGGGGTCAAGCTCAACCTGCTAGAAACCTCTCTGGAGGTGAAGAGTAGAGAAGAATGCTGGTTAAGCACTCCCTAAACTTTCAATTGCGTCATCTGTCGTGGTTAAGGGCGGGCATCAAGTTCAATATAGCTACTGAGTTTTCGTAAGTCAACTACAAAACGATAGCCGCTATTGTTTTAATTAGCAAATAGCCCACATGGTTCCAGCATGAACTGGTAGATTCGTGTATAATATTCTGATCTAGCATATCTGATATCATACCCTTACTGCCTGCTTTTGTTTAGGGGACATTCCGTAAGCTCTCTGTCGAATTGGTTTTTTATTTGGGTCAATTTGTATTTTGTGTTTCAAAATGTCGCAAAATCCCAATTTACCATCTTACCCTACAAATACACCCCGGTTTTCATATAAATATTTTGCTAACTCGTTTATCTGATCAGCTCTTCAGCTGTCCTATTCAATTTTAATGCTGACAGTTTTGTACAAGGTTCGCCTATTTGACTTGAAGTTTGATTGTCATATTTTTCTCCCTCCCTTTCTACAGAGCAAACATAGTCGTTCGCGATATTGCGCACTGAATGGAACCATGTCCGTTTTTCACACATAATTGACAGAAAGTATTTCCAGAGGACGTCACTCGAAGTGCTGCCGAATTCTTGCTCATTTCCAGGGACGTCACCGAATGTACGAAGTCTGCAATTTATTGTTGTCGTTTCTGGACACAGTCTACCAAAAACTTGACTTGTGAGTGCGCGGCAGATGTATTCGGCTAGACCATGGCCAATTGTTCCTGCGCCAAGCGTGCAGAATATACGGCATCATTCCGTGTTTAAGGGTTTTGTTGCACAAGAAACAGTTGTATAGAAGCCGGTAATCCATGGATAAGAGCTGTCACCATCTTTCGGTCTGCAAACGACGATATTTGGTCTCAGTGTCCATACGTACGACTCGAGAGACTCACCCGGGGCCATTGATCTTTCGTAAATGTTTCGCTTGAGTATCCAGACGGGATGCAAAATGTCCAAAATACTTTCTAAATTCACTAAATAATGACTCTTTATTTGACCTCACGTCTGGTGATACAGATGATGATCTTGATGACGAGGAGAAATAAAAGGAAGGCATTCATTTTTAGATGTAACAGATGCCAGAGAATGTTAGTATATGACAGGTAAATACAGATAACAAGAGAAAGAAAAACAAAGAAATGTTAAATTTGGACATATCCTGTTATACCACAACCGTTTAAGCATTTACACTCTTTGTGTATCGCCTGATATTCGTTTTCGTGATAGAAAAAAGTCGGTTAGTTCCTTCTTTAATTGTCTTATTTTCTATTTCCCTTGTTGAAATAATTGTGATATAAATTCGCATATACTTCAATAATTTTTCTATCTGTACTCAAAGAGAGACAGATGGACAGAGATATACACAGATGGAATGATTGACAGAGATGATTGGTAGTAATTGGTCAAATGGTAAATGCTTTATTTACAGATGGCTATGTAATTAGGCAGATGTTCAAAAAACTTATAATCTAGGAGAAATCGCAAATATTTCGGGGTATAGGTCTGAATGCATCACATTATCCCGGTTTAGTGAGATGTGTCAACAGGGTCCTGTCGATCTTATCAAAACATTTCACACTTCGAGGGCTGTATGACTGCATCGCACAGAAACTACAGCTCTATTGGCATTGTTTAGAGACTGTTCATTAACACATATTTTAAAGGTATTATTGAATTATACCGATTATATTTTTCCCGTACACGGTGTCACCTAGAAAAAATATTGTCTTCCTCCACAGAGTACGAAATGGGAAAAATAATTACCACAAAAATTTACAGAAATTGTATGTTGCTTATGTGCGTTAATCAAAGATTCGCCAAAAATCCTTTCCTTTTCACGAGTACATTAAGATGCATTTGTATCCATTGTTATATTTTTCACATGCTTGCATGTCAGCAATCTCTGCTAAAAATTGGAAAATTCACTTGGCCTACACTCTTTTTCTTTTCTAGATTGCATGTGTAATGTGAAAGTAGATAACTCATTTATGCAGTCCTTAATTTAGAATATTTTAGTTTCGTATTGTACGGTTTAATTTTTTCTCCCACAATTGATTGATGTTTGTGTAAGCAACTGGATATTCAGGATCTTAGTTAACATGTATTAAATATAGTCTTTGCTAGTCATTAGAACGGTATAAAAGTCAGAAAATAATTTACTCTGGACAAATTGTCTTAAGACGTTATCAACAAGTCAAAAATAAGACCGTCTAAAAGAGGTACTGTTATTTTCAAATATTGACAACATTTCTTCAATGCTTTCAACGTATGAATGATTTCAGATTTGTTTCAATTTTTGTCATTCCTATGGTTGATTCAAAAACATACACTTTATATATTGAGTCGGCACGTGCTGTTATAAATCTTTGTTTTGAATAAATTCTATTTCTGTTTTGGTCGAAATGTTTTAGATCGATCCCGCAAAGTTTATGAGAGGTTCGAGTTGTACCGTAAATTTAGATGAATATAAATCTGTGTATTTATCAAGATCAAATACGTAGTATAATCCTTCTTCATACAGCACTGTCTTGATCGTCTTGTTATCAGAGTTCATGCTGCTTGTCTCGATACTATGATCATTGAATGCAATATATAAATCTTCATCTGTTCCCAAATATTGCATGATATGTTTCTTTATGTTTAAAATCGACAGATAAATGTTTTGTCTCTCTCGAATGTTTTTTTCTAACACAACTAGCTTTGACCATACTTTTATCCCGTCCAAACTTGTAAACAAAAACACGTTATCAATTGATACTGAGATTGCTGCCTTTATTTTAAATTAATGAAATAGTTATATCACCTCCATGAAAACTGTTGAATTCATCGCAATATTGCTTTATGCCGTTATTTAATTTGTTAGAATAACATTTCAAATTATTTTGCCTTTTCATTTATTGTGTATGTTATGGGTAATTCTAGAAAATTCTACCTGTTCTGAAACATACAATATTGGAAAAAAGAGTCGATAAATATAAGACATACGCCAGCTCTATTTGTACTAACTAACTCTATCTCAATAGTTCAACTAGTAAGTTCATTCCCTACACGATATGGTAATTTGTTTCACGCATTAGTAAGAAAGTGGCCCAGCAATGTCCACGTGCCACTACACACAATGTTAATTTTTATTTCGCGCAGCAGAACTAAATTGGCCTATTACTGGTAATGTCCACTATTTTTGAAACGTATATTTGTGACAAAAATAGTTCGATAGGATACATAAATATCAAGCAAAGTATTGACAACCTGACATAAGTTGTGACATGAAGGGAATACACAGTAATTCTTTCTTCTTTTGGTCATTTTTGGATTCAAATGTGCATTATACATAGCTGCCACAAGTATAGTCCTATGACAAAGGTAGTTCAGTCGAAGCAAACTGAGGAGACTGATTCAGGTTCTTTTTGCCATCACCTTGTCAAGCAGATTACACAGTTCTGCTAATCTAAACAGCATTTTACTCCATCAGTATTGTAACCAGATATCTCTACACATGAGGAAAACAAATCTGTGCTTGTTAATAATTTTCAGGAATTCAAACAGAGAGTGAGAGAGAGAGAGAGAGCGAGAATATTTTATGACATAAGGTCCATAAAGAAGCTAAAAGACATTACTAATTAATTGGTGCCGATCGATATATGGAGAAAATTCATGGATGTTAAACATAACCAATCATTTCCCATGGTTTGAATGTATATAGCATTGAGAACATTAAGAGAATTTGTGTGTGAATGTGTCTGTGTGTGTGTGTGTGTGTGTGTGTGTGTAAAATTGAACAATTTGTGTATTAGAAAACAAAGAAGCACTTTTACTATTCTGTCCAATTATTCATAGTATAAAAATTGAGTGGTGATAAACAAATATATTTGGTGGAAAAATATACAGAAGTATGAATACACAATTGGCGTTCATGTACACTGAAAGAGCCACAGAAATTCAGTTGGTTAAGCGTCTGTCTCGTAATCCGTGGGTCGCAGATTCGATACTCGCCCAGGTCAGCCCTGGGCTGCTACCTCGGTGTGCCATGGGGAAAGGCACTTAGCTCCCATGTCCTCGGCATGATATAGCCAGTAATGTGTTGAAAATGCCGTTACCCGCCCTCCACGTCCCCCCAAAAAATAAATAAATAAATAAATAAATACAAATTTAAAAATCACGCATACTGGATTCGGATCTCCCTCCCTCCCCCCCCCCTTCACTCTTATATTAAACATGAATTTTTACTAATATATAATCCCTTAAAAAAGGTAACCTAAAACACTTATAATAGAATAGACTGAACTTTATTGCCAATTCAGGTCTAACAATAGACATATGAAATTAAGTATAAATACAAATTATTAATGGTGGTGGTAAGCAGCTATTGTACTACCCTCGGCGTCTGCGTCCGCAGAAATGAGAGCATATACATATGTCCACCCTCACTGCACCCGGTGGTGGGCTAAGTGGTACAAACATGTACATTACTTGTAAATTCTTGGTATTGTACACTGCATAAGTACTGTTATACCTGGACTAGTGAAACTAGATGAGGGGATACATATTGATAACTACACCCACGTCACAAATGTAGGTCATTGTGACTTATAATACACGCGTCACTGACTTTAACTATATTTGTAGTTTACTTTTTCCATTTTGCTGGCTTGTTTTTTTATTTAGCTCATAATCAAACAGGATTTTACCACCCTGTAGATATATACCTAAGTTTATCAAAGTTGGTGAGGAGATGGATCTTTATAAGTAATACACCCTTATCATAGAAGTAGTTCATTGTGATCTATATTATGCTTAATAATATTCTTACTACTACTACTATTACTACACTACTAATAATAATAACGACTTTATTTAGAGAAGGTAACTCAATTAGTTACAGGAACTAATCGACCTTGAGGTCTTCTGTTATGTTAAATATATACAGTATATTCAGCATAATGTGATAAAATTTGGCTTAAGACAAAATAATTGAGTTATTCTGAGAATCAGACAAAGTTTCAAGCCAGTAACATATGCACCAGCATCAGTGAAGACATAAACATATATAAAATATCATATTGCATTAAAAAGTTCATCTGTGAGAAAAAAACAAAAAGCAGAGAAAAGCTGGTAGACTATCTTAAGATTTGATCCATTTGAGACATTGATTATGAAAAGAAAAAAATGCCAGGAGCCTGCCTTATGTCAATGGAAATGTTTTTCCATCCCAATTGACCAGTATATTGAAAGCTCGTTTTTATTTGGTTTTGGTTAATGCAATGTTTACTTCTAACAGACCTTAAATTTGGAGTATCATCAGGATATCATTGGCAAAAGATATTACTTATGAAGATAGCAATGTCTTTTCGGGACACTTTATACATACATGTGGCATTTCAAAAGAATATACTCTCCTGTATTGTTAACATTTTTATATAATGCGCTGGGTCCTGGAAATTGTCTATACATTAGTCTAGTATTAAATGGCACTCCCTCGTTTGAAATTTCAAAAGTTCCTTTATGTTTGAATTGGAGGCATAACACCAAATTATATTACAATAGACCAAATATGGCTGAATATAACTTGATAAAAGATAACCCTGTAATATAAAGGACTGATTGTTCTGATTTTCTTTAGTAGCCAAATATAAAAATAAACCTTTTTTGAAACATTTTTAATGTGAATAGACCACGTTATATTGTTTTCTACAAATACAAAAAGAATTTTATCATGAGAGGTCATATTAAGGTTCAGTTTGCCAAATAAAACTTAGAATCTGTCACTGTCTAGCATTGGTCTCTTTTATTTTGTTGTAACTAGTAGGGCTTTTGTTTTTTTCCTGTATTTATAATCATACTATTTTCCTTGTACCATACTTCAATTCTGTTAAGAGCATCTTGTAAGTTATGTTCAAGTGCAGTTTTGGTTTTACCTCCTCACTAAGATACTGTTCGCATAGAGGTCAGTGGAAGAAACTGAATTTCCTATCTTAAGTGATAAGTCGTTAATAAATATAATGAATAAGAGAGGTTCGAGAATAGAGCTCTGTGATACTCCACAATTAATAGTTTAACTTTCAGAAAGGTGGCAATTTAAAGATACTTTTTGCACTCTATCAGTTAAGTATGAATTAAACAAGTTTAGGGAGTTTACATTACATTGATGCATTTTCAGGTCTTTCAGCAAAATCTTATAATCTTAAGGATCACAAGCTGCACAAAAATCAACCATAATAGTGCCAGCCATCTCTACTTTATCTAATGCTTCATCCATTTATAGATATGAATGCAGTTTCACATGAGTGATTCTGTCAAAAGCAAAACTGTTTATCATGAATAAGATTATAAGTGTTCAAATAGTTGATTAAACAATCATGTACATGCTTTTCAATTCATTTTGTTGGACGAGGAAGGATATTGATGGGTCTGTAATTAGTTACATAATCTTTTGTTCTAGCTTTAGGCAATAGAGTTACCTTTGCAGTTTTTCAAATCTGTGCAAATTGATTAGACCTAAAACTTAGATTCCAAATAAAAGATATACTCTCCACTGTGTCAGGTGCAGTTGCCTTTGGTAGCTTTGGTCCAATCATATTAAGTCCTGTAGTTTTACAATCATCCATTTTTAAAATATATTTCAACACAAATTCAGGACTCACTTCAGGAATTTCGAACTTTATGTCACTGTGGAATTTTCATATTCACTGACTTTGATAAAAATTAAATTTCAAGTTTATTTCTGAAGGTCTCTTTTATTATATAATCATGAAACTGGATGATTGTATGCATTGTATGCATCTCTATTAGCACTATACCCTGATCACAAAAGAATGTCACTGTGACCAACATTTCAGATTTGACTGGGTTATGTTAAGTTTTGCGTTTAGCTCATGACGAAAAAGGTTTTAGCACCCTGTATATATACCGCTATACCGAGATTTATGAACTTTGATGAACAAACGCATCTTGATGAGTACTACATTCTCATTTCAAAGTATGTCGCTGCGGTCTATATTTCATGCTTCACTAACTTCGGTTAAATGTTGTGTTTTACATTTATTTCTCAAGTTCTGTTTACGCTAGAATCATCAAACTGCATTATTGTATGTATCTCTCTTAGTTCCACACCCTTACCACATAAGAATGTCACTATGACTTACATTTCACAGTTTACTGCGATTAACTCAGAACTAAAATAATTTTAGCACCCTGTATACATACTGCTATACCAAGATTCCTGAAATTTTATGAGGGGATGTTTCTTAATGAATACTGCAGTCTCATTACAAAAATGGATCACTGTGATCCATATTTCGTTCTTTACTGCCTTGGTTTCAGTCTCAACCACAGTTAATGCCAAAATCATCAAACTAGGTGATTGTATGCATACCTATAAGTACCATACCCTTACATCAAAATAAGGTCATTGCGACATACATTTAACATTATACTGGCTTATGTTTTTGCATTTAGCTCTCTACCACATTGGTCTTTTACCTACAATTTAATACCACTGGAGTGGTCGAAGTAAAGAAAGAGACCTGAAGCTGCTCCGTTTGCCATCAAATCACAGCTAGTTTGCAAGATCACAAATCTCCAAAAGAGCATGAATGACAGACTATTACAAATGAGACTCCCACTGTCTGCAAAAAGACACGCAACTATCATAAGCGCCTATGCACCCACCAAGAACAACCCAGATGAGATCAAGGACAAATTTTATGAAGACCTGGAGTCTCTATTTGCAGAAGTACCAAAGGCAGACAAGCTCATTATCTTTGGTGACTCCAGTGTTAGAATTGGCACAGATCACCAGACATGGTCAGGTGTCATTGGCAAAAATGGATTTGGCCAATGCAACAACAACGGAATCCTTCTACTGAGAAAATGCGCTGAACATGACCTCCTAATTACCATCACATTATTCCGACTGCTAAACCGCAACAAAACGTCTTGTGTTTGTAGCTCTTCAACTCCAGAATAAATCCCAAGAACAGAACTCCAACCTGTACAGAACATTCATCGACCTGACAAAAGCCTTTGACACGGTCAGCCATGGAGGCCTTTGGAAAATCATCTCAAAATTTAGTTGCCCAGAGAAATTCATCATGATGGTTCGGCAATTGCATGATGGCATGCTCGCAGGTGGTGTGAATGACGGTAAGTCATCTTAATCATTCCCAGTCACCAATGGAGTCAAGCAAGGCTGTGTTTTGGCTACAACCCTCTTCAGTATGATGTTCTCTGCCATGTTTACTGATGCCTTCCGTGACTATGACACTGGGATCGACATAAGATAGCGGACTGACGGCAAGCTGTTCAATCTGAGAAGATTACAGGGGAAGAAGAAGCTACAGGAAGTGACTGTTCGTGATTTCCTATTTGCTGACGATTGTTCCCGGGATGCCAAGTTTGAGTCTGACACGAAACACAATATGGGCCATTTCTCTTCAGCTTGTGAAAATTTTGGTCTCACAATCAGTATCAAGATGACAGAAGTGATGCATCAACCTGCACCAGGAAAGCTTACGTAGAGCCTACCATCACAGTAAATGGACAAACCATCATGGCAGTGGACAAGTTCACCTATCTCAGCAGTACACTGTCACGAGCAGTCCACATCGATGATAAAACCAACGACAGAATTGCTAAAGCATGTGTCACCTTTGGCATACTACGTGCAAATATGTGGGAGCGCAGAAGCATCAGTCCGCAAACAAAAGTTAAGGTCTACAAAGCCACTGTGTTGCCGACCCTGCTGTATTCTTGCGAAACCTGGACGGTGTACAGAAGTCATTCCAAGACGCTGAACCAGTTTCACATGTGTTGCCTGAGTAAACTGATGAGGATAAGATGGCAGGACAGGGTCACAGACGTTGAGTTTCTCACACGGACCGGAGAGCGACTACCATAGAAGATCTTTTACAGCAGGCTGAAGGAAGGAAAGCAATCTCAGGGTGGTTAGAAGAAACGCTTCAAAGATTCCCTCAAGTCATTCCTAAAAACTTCAACACTGACCATGAGTCTTGGGAATATCTCACACACAGGATCGCTCCACCTGGTGGAGTCTGATCCATACTGGAGCAGCATACTTTGAACGGAGGAGAACTGCAGAGGCAGCGCAGAAACGTGAGCAGCGTAAATCTCGGAACTACAGCATGTCCTCTATTAATCAAGCAAACCCATGCGGCATCTCCTGTCAAGTGTGCCACGGACAGTTCAGAGCACAAACTGGCCTGATCAGCCACTCACGTACTCACATAAACCAAGCCAGTTAGTGATGTCATGGTCATCTTCGAAATCGAAGGACGAACAACAACAACAAAACAACAACAATACTGCTATACCTGGAATCACGAACCATAGCGAGAGGCTGCATCTTGATAAGTACTTCACTCTAATCTTAAAAGTAGGTCACTGTGTATATTTCACCTTGCACTGCCTTTGGTACAGTATGATATTTTTACTGTTCATGCTGCACTGCTTAAACTACATAATTGTATAATCTCTCTTATTATTACACCCGTAACAAATACAGATCACTGTGACCTACATTTCACTGGAATAGGCTAAGTGTTTGTGTTTGTCTCATGACCACTTAGATTTTTTGCATGCTCTGTGCATACCATTATTACAAAATTATAAAACCTGAGGATGCATCTTTATGAACACTGCTTTCTCATTACAGTAGTAGGTCAATATCGACTATATTTTATGCTTAACTGACTTGGGTTAATATTTTATGTCTGATATTCATTTCTCATGATTGTTCATACTGTAGTTGTGAAATTGATGAGGATATGCATATTTGTTACAATCAAAGTCTTACAACAAAAGAGGCATAATGCAGCCTATATTTCATCTTTTATCGGATTTGGTTCAGTTTTTGCATTTAGCATATGCCCGTATAAGATTTTGGAATGTTATATGGATACTATCCTACCAAGAATCAGTAAACTTGGTGAGTAGATGCATCTTGATAAGTTTAATATCCTTATTCCTCAAAGAAGTCTATGTGACCTATAGTTTATACTCAGTGACTTTGTTGAAATTTTGTGTAGAAATTTCATTTCTTGGATGCTGTTTATGTTTCAGTCATGAAACTTGATAATTGGATGCATTTCTGTTACTACAATGCACTTATAACCAAAGAAGGTCACTATGACCTACATTTTATGCTTTACTAACATGAGTTTAAGTATTTGTATATATGATCACGTTGATTTATTCATGCTAGACCTATATGCATCCTACGCTACATTGTTTATTGTGATATGTTATCATCAGCAGGTTAACTTTGTAATGTACAAAATAATGAGAATAGGATTTTGGTGTGTGGGCTGTATACTGCATGATTTTCCTGTGATGCCTCACCTGTAGTGTACTTCTTTCTGTCACTTTAACGTTACTCAAAGCCTGTGACTTTCACCTAGTATATCTAGTTTCTAAGGGTGGACAATGATAACAACCTTTCAAGCAGATTTTAAGAACAATATTTTAAAAAATGAATACAACAACAACATTGGTGAGATGTCAGTGATCTGTAAAGGCGAGCACCTTAGACCACTAGACCACCCGGGGCCCCCTGGTTGGTTGGTAGGTAGGTAGGTACGTTGGTGTATTAACATTATGTCAGCACAATACTGGCCATATAGTGCCAATTAAAGTTCAAATTTCAAATTATAAAAAATGATTGAAAGTTTAAATGTAAAAATAATAGATTGCAAAGAAAATCTTTATTTAAAAATGAAGGTAAGATCACTTAGTCTGAATTTATTTTCTACGTGATAATGTTTGTAATGGCTACTGGAGACTAGTGAAAGTACAGTTGAGCTATGTAATGGTTGTTTACACTATGTTTTTTCTCTGAAATTTCACAGCAGTATATACATTAAAACAATAAAAAAATGATCGGTTATGTTTGCTAATTCAATATCTGTACTTTTAATGTCTCCAACCTTTCTCTAAAATAAGAAAATGAATATCGACTTTTTCAGTTTTTATACCTCCTCTATGAATTTTGTCCATACATCGATGAACACCAGGTAATTTTAATGCATGCAGGCTTCCTTCTTGACCCAGGATTGTTAAACAATCAGATCAATTAACTGTTAATAATAAATGAGAATACTAATATTATTATCATTATAAATTTTCAGTCTCCCTCTGTTGGAATGCCTGAAAAATGTTAACAAACAAGACGTTCTATCCTCATGTTTGGAGTTATCTGGTTACAATACTAATGGAGGAAAATGCATAAATTAGCAGAACTGTGTAATCTGTTTGACAAGGTGATGATAACAGAACCTTGACAGTTTAGTAAATTGGCCCCTGTCAAATTTTTAACTTCAGGCTATGATGTGAGCTATGATTGTTTAATAATTAAAGATATGGATATATTTGTGAATTAGTTGTTTCGGGCTTGTGTTGTTCTTCAAATTGATGTGAGGCATGTATACCTCCCATAGTCAGTTCACAGAATGTAGACGGATAAATACCAATATTCGGCTAGGAAGCAGAGCTTGAAACCCATACAGTAGACACGTGGGTTCAAGGCAAGTAGAATATCTCCAAAAACGGCCTGGATGGCTATTAGTTTTAATTGCATCAAGCTGTTTAGTACACAATGTTTTTCAAAAGTATCGCCTAGGGAAAGGACTTGGGTTTGCACTGTGAGCATACACTTTTTATCATATGAACTTCCATTAACTTGTCAGGTCAAGTGAATTATATTCTTATGTTTTGTTTCATTATAGCTATCCAAAAATATGGACCTTTTTCACCTCACTTGTGTATTTTATTTTATGAATTGTTTTATTAGGCAGGTACACGCGGCATTAAATTTGTGCATAACAATTGTCCCGCACACTTAGTTTGAGTGGACTCAAATGTAGTTGGCGATGCGCACCATAGGTCAGTCTACTTTTCAGTTTCAAATAAAAATAGCAAAGAAAATAAAAAAAATATAAAAAGACAGAAAAACCGAAAATACACCAAACACACACAAAAACGTAAAGTAAAACTAAAACCTGTTTTCCAAAATTGAAGACTAACTACTTGGAAACATCATAGGTAGCAATTAACATTTTTGTTGGGGAAAAGATCCGATGTTTTTGCAAATCATACTGTGCAAAATTAAGACCGCTTTCCTGACGTCATTACCCAAAATATCATGCATTATATTTATAACATTTGTGTACCCTACCTTATATTGAGCAGAAAAATTTTACCCTATATTTTTAATGCTCTAAATGTCAAATCCTATATACAATTTGTACATTATGCCCCATCCCCAGTCCGGTTTGGGTAATACTGACCTAGTTTGGGGAATAGCAACAATTTTCAACGAGAAATAGGATGATATTCAAATATTTTCGGCCTGTATCTTTACAAATAGTCGTTGCCTGGTGACAGAAAAAATATACCTCGTTCGAAAGATTTTTTTATATATATTCCACAACGTATATATAAGGATGGTATCGAAGTTTTTGGAAACCTCGGTACCCTCCTTTCAATGTATCCCCCTCTATGTGTCCTTATAGAATAAAGAGAGAAAAGAATTAATGCATCCTGTTTTTATTTTTCCGTTTGCAAGTGGCTTTATTTATATAGATTATATATCCGTTATTCAATTATTAGTAATACACGCTATGGTTGAGTTCGTTAAAGTATATGAATTCCAAATGTAGACAGAGGGACAGACGGAAGGGTGGAAAGACAAACAAAGACAATTTACCCCCACTTATCGAAGTCTGCTGGAACAAATAATCTTAGCTCAAAATATCAAACATCCATTTTATTCTAAGTAAATATGTTTTCGTTTACATATCAGATCAAAGCCGTATTTAAAATCGATAAAGTGGCTGCATAATATTTTCGATATAATATGTACAATGTTATATTTGGATTCTGATTCATGTATAATTCGTGCAATAATTCTCCTGTATTACACTATAAAGTTCGGAACAAATTTTATGTATGCACTGCAACATACAAAGAAATATATTATTTACGCATTTTGGATACTAAAGGACCATAGGTTCTGTGGCAAAGTGAGATCACTTTAGTCGGTGACATGAATAACACTGGTCTTGTACAGTCTATTTGTATTACATATACCATATATACTGTAATTATCAATGTTTATCTATTATCTGTCCACCAAAGGTATATATGCTATGTTTTTAATACCATTACTACTACTGATCCCTCATTGCAGACGTAGGTCATCATGGCCATTATTCTACACATCACTGACTTGGGTCAAATTTTGTGTATGGTGTTCATTTATCAATCACTGTTTATGCAAATATATTATGATAAACATCTCTGTAAAACTTCCTGCTGTCACTACTGCTCGTACATTTTCCAAATAGTAATGATATATACTAATTTAATAATGGTATATACTAATTATAATTATATATATATGTTAATAATGATGCATACTATTTAATAATAATAATAATAATAGTAATAATAATACAGTCGTTTTATTATTATTATTATTATTATTATTATTATTATTATTATTATTATTATTTAAACAACAATGTAAATATATTTTTCTACAAAAACTAAATGGAGATTTAAATTCAATAGATACATTACCGTTTTATAATAAGATCAGATACATTTCAGTTATCAATACTATATAGATTGTTTAAACTCTTCATATAGTGTTCACTTACTATGTATGGACATAAATGGAAACTTCCCTATCATGGAGAATACAAATATATAAAGACAGATTTAAAAATATCCCCTTAGTTGATAGGCTATGCACTTTCTGAGCATATATAGAAGATGAGCTTCACTTTGTTGTTAAATGTCCCATGTGTAATAATTTGAAAAATCCTTAATATCCTTTTGAACATTTGCCGTAATGCTAATTACATCAAGTTCTGTAATGTTTACAGCGGATTAGTAATAATATCAATCTCTTATATAACCTTCCTCTTATCCTAGCAAAATCTGTAAAAGTTACAACATCGGGGCGTTAGTCCTAGAATTGTTTTGTTTCGTGGCTGTACCATATATTCATGCAGGTATGTAAATTGGGCCGGGTACAAAAAGATAATACGCTGTACACGGCACGATTTCTAACCTATGATAATATTTTTATCACGTTTCGTTTTTGTCCCATTGGATTAGAAACATAAGAGATATATATTTGGTACAAATAAAATTGATGAACATTGATAAGTACAATATAGATATTGTATGTAATACAAAATATACTATAAACGACCAGGGTTATTCATGGCCCGTTTTCAGTGAATTAGCCATATAAACCAATAATGAATATAATATTTAGTTATTTTTTGAGAGACAAATGATTTGAATCCTCAAAATCCAACAAAATGAAATTAATATTGTTTAAACATCATGGAATTAAAAATATGATATCAACGATGTTGCTGATTGGAAGAAGATAAGGCCAATAGTAGTCAAATTCCATCAACATTCTGGCCGGGAGAAGATTCGGAATGCAGCATATTTCGTGAAGTTAAAACCCAAGCAAAGAAATAAACAAGTTCTTGAACAGTATCCTGTTCATGTCGTGAAAAAGGGGAAGAAGCTTTTCAAACTAATGACATAGGAGCGAAAAAAGGACATAGAGTGAATTAGTAAGAGACAGGCTTTACATTGACGGTCACCTGTATCAACTCTCAGAGTAGGGATCCCAAAAGGACTGTACATTGACAGACAACTGGATCAACGCTGAGAGTAGGGATCCCTAGAGGAGTTTACATGGACTGTCACCTGTATCAACTCCAGAGTTATGATCCCAAAAGGACTGTACATTGACAGACAAATGTATCAACTCTGAGAGTAGGGATCCCTAGAGGAGTTTACATTGACGGTCACCTGTATCAACTCTCAGAGTAAGGATCCCTAGAGGACAAGATTTCCATTATATTTCAAAATGCTTATGGATTAAAAGGACAGTAAAGTGAGCAGGATTTTTTAAAGTTTATATCTGACTTTGACATTTTACTTTTGAGTGAAATGTGGCTCAATCCTAATGATAAATCTGGTTTGAATATAGTGTTGTGAGTTGTCACATATATACTAATAGATTACAAAAAGAGTAGAAGAGATTGAGTGTGTGTGTGTGATTTATGTTGTATGGTAAAGTGCCAATATATACATATATATATATATATATATATATATATATATATATATATATATATATATATATATATATCCATGAACCAGAAAAGTACTTGAATACTCATATTTGTACCGTTTTGGTTCTCCAAGAAGAGAAGAAGTGTAAAAAAGACCGTATTAGATAAATTGGGTCAAAGACTACTCAGTATGTAAAGTCACGGGATTGGTTTTGGTGAATGTGTCGGTTCGGCTCCGGTGATGGAATAGGCAAATATAACTTCTGCTCCACCAATAGGCGGAGTGTAGTGGATTGTTTCCTTTTATAATATCAAGATTTCAGGTAAATAGAAGAGTCTGTGTACTGCCCTTCGGTGCATTTTTTGTGAATTTGCAGCACTACATAACATCGGTATGAGCAAGAGAAGGTAACACTTCAGTATTGGAAATCACTGCTAACAACGAGAATACATTTAGTGAGAAACTAATATGAGATGATGATAACAAGTATTCATTTGTATCATGTTTGTCTGATAGATACGAAGTGATGTGTCACCTTACTTCACATATCGGCAGTGCAGGAAACCTTGACGCGTTAAATGATAGTAGTGACAGTTTTTCTAGTACTATTTTGCAATGTGTACCTCCATGGTTTGGAAAGAAAGTATCTACACAATGTCATCAAAACAAGCGGAAAAGTGAGATTTGGTTTGATGAAAATTGTCAACAAGCACAAAATGAGTTTAATGTACATGGAAATGAGTATCTTGGAAAAAATAAAAATGTAAGCCAAAATGGTAATTAATATGTTAAACCTAAATTAAGTTATAATACATCTAAGACGATGTGGAGAAAATGGACACGGTTACTGAGGGTATCAAATTAATCAATATGGCTAAATATAATCCTAAAGGCTTTTCGAGAGAGAGGAATAAATACTATAAAATGAAAAGTAAGTCATCTGGTGATTTGTGAGCAAATGACCTTTCCTAGCACTTTGAAAACACACTGGAAAGTACTAGAATGAATCTAAAGTTATTCCGTCAAGGAAACAAATAAAACGCCCAGTGAATGTGTATTAAATGACACTGACCTCACCATTCAACTGCCTAATATAACAATTCATAAAAAATATATATAAAAAGTGAGGTCAAAAAGGTCCATATTTTTGGATAACTATAATAACACAAAACATTACAATATCATTCAATTGACCTGACAAGTCAGTGGAAGTTCATAGCAAAAGAAGTTTATGCACCCCAGCCCCAAAGTTATGCAGGCATATTTCACGTCCTAAGGTAAGTTTTGACACACACAAAGTGATGCTCACAGTGCAATCGCAAGCCCTTTCCCCGGGTGATAAGTTTGAAAAACACTGTTCTAAACAGCTTCAAGCAATTCAAAATAGTTGCCATCCAGGCCGCTTTTGAGATCTACTTGCCTTGAACCCACGTGTTTACTTCTATGGGTGGCTAGTTCTGCTTCCTAGCCGACTATTAGTATTTCACTGTCTGCATATAGTGAAGTAACTATGGGATGTGTACATGCCTCGCATCAATTTGAAGCACAACACAAGCCAGAAACATCTAATTCACAAATATATCCATATCTTTAATTATTAAACAATAACAGCCGAAAAAGTCGCATACTAACCTTAAATTAAGAAATTTGACAAGGGGACAATTTAAGAAACTATATCCTGCCACCTTAGATCAATCAGGGGAGATAGCCATTGGTTACCAAGTATCAGGGTGCAAGGGACGGTCTTTATAAACCTGCATAATATTAAAAATCATAAAAAATAATATACATCAGTAAGGTCAAAAAGGTTCATACTTTTGGATAGTTATAATAAAAGAAAACATCAGAAAATCATTAAGTTGACCTGACAAGTCAACCGA
The DNA here is from genome assembly GCA_029931535.1 of Margaritifera margaritifera. NCBI lineage: Eukaryota > Metazoa > Mollusca > Bivalvia > Unionida > Margaritiferidae > Margaritifera > Margaritifera margaritifera. The sequence goes on along the minus strand of JAQPZY010001661.1, from coordinate 2,572,550 downwards.
AGCTCATAGCTAATGAGGTTTATGTTCCCCAGCCCATAATTCATATATGCATTTTTCACATCCTAAAGTCATTTTTTTCACAAAGTGATACTCGCAGTGCTAATGCAAGGCCTTTCGCTCTATGAAAACTTTGAAAAACACTGTGTACTAAACAGCTTGATGCAATTCAAAATAGTTGCAATCCAGGCCGTTCCTGAGATATTATACTTGCTTTGAACCCACGTGTATACTGCTATGGGTGGCTATTTCTGCTTCCTAGCAGATTATTTGAATTTTACTGTCCAGATACTGTGAAGTAACTATGGGAGGTGTAAATGCCTCACAAAAATTTCAAGAACAGGAAAAGCCCCAAAACACCTAATTCACAAATATATCCATATCTTTAATTACTAAACAGTAATAGCTGAAAAAGTCACACCATAGCCTTAAGTTAAGGAATTAGACGGGCCAATTTACGAAATTATCCCCTGCTACATCATTATATATATACCTTTTCATGTATATACCTAGTAACTATTTATAGCAACTGTACAAAAAACGAAAAAGCCACCACTTTTGATTTGAGTTCAGCGAATTGAGTCAGTTTCGGAAGAAACACATTGTTGCCATTTTTTTTAGAATATGTAGGATTTCAATAAATTATGTTACAGTAGAATTAGAAGACTGGATATATCGGGTATGTGTTGTTCTCTCTCTGTGTCTCTCTGACTCTGTCTCTGTCTGTCTGTCTCTGTAAATTACCTACTAACGTTTATGCTCAAAACACAAATGGAAAAAATGGGGTAAACATCTTGATAATAAGAATTTGTTTTTATTCGGCTTTTTTTAAAAATCGACATCCACCTTAGTTTGACAGACTGCCAATTCGCGTAGTAGCCACCATTTTCAAAGAACACATGCCGAGATTATATGCTCAGGTAATTACTATTAAACGTGTAGGTTTGAAAGGGGCGGGGGAACAGGGGCGGAGGGTTGGGCGGAGGGCGGGAGCTGGCGGCAATGAAAAACAAAATCCAAACTATAAGCTTCAACTTTAGAATGGAGAGAATCTTCAGGACATAAATACTTTCAAGGAAATTATCGAAACGTACCGTGAATGGATGTGGGGGTAGTGGCGGGGTGTTTTGAGGTTCAGCTGTGTCACGTAAGCAATTCAAACACGCTCAAAGGGTAAGGTTAAATGTTCAGTGCGATACAAGGCATAGCATGCAGTTGCTATATTTCGTGATTTATGTTGGAAATGGAGATGATCAATTTCTATGCAGTGCAATTTGAAGTACTGAGTCCCGCCCCCGCCTCCCCCTCCGTAAATGTTCAATTCATACTAAATATAATTTCATTTTTTCTTTTTTAAAAAATATTTCTTTGATATTCACTATATTAATCTAACGGTATAAAATCGATCCTTAATAACAATTATCCTGAGTCCGAGAATTGACAAGATTGTTCGGGCTACAAGGACTACCAAAATTATTATTATTATTATTATTATTATTATTGGTACAAGAGTACATATACATTTGCATACACCCAAAGGAAGCCTGTGATAATAATAATAGTAATAGTAATAATAATAAGTTTATTTTAAGAGGATAACATATTTATTTTTAAAGCTAATCTTCCACACTGTCAAACAACAGTTAAAACTACGAATCGTACTTAAAACGCTGACAAAAATGACGTGTAAAATAATCGGGGATGATATCATTAATTTAAAACAATACAAGAAGAGGAAACTATGTTTACATAATAAAGTTGGTATATAAGTCTGGATCTCATTAGCGGTGAGTCAGAAGATAGTCATTATACAAGATCTTGAATTTCTAATTTCCATAGGAATATTATTCCATAATTTTTGACCTGATACAGCGAGAGATTTATCGAAATAACAAGAGCGAGGTCGTGGAATGAAAAGATACTGTTTGGAAAAAAGAAATAATATCACAGTCATATATTAGCGGTTTGGTGAGATAAGACAGAAAATAACGAGCAACCTTTTTACAATGCAACCCGTTCACAAAATCTAATATCAATAAAATTTCAGTAGATGGAGTGAAAATATCATTTGTTATAATTGCAGCTCGTGCAGCTCATTTTTGCAATATAATAATCTTATCAGTTTGAGCTGTCGACAGTTTCTGAGTGGAGTCAATTGTCGTACAAGTAGTTTCTGATAGATGTGTGTGCATTTTTTTGCTTACGCCACTTTTTAATAGCTTGAATAAATGTCTGAAGATGGCAGTCAACATAGGATGTAGAGCTGCCCGAATGATGTATAATTGTGTCATCAGCGAATATATCGGAATAAGAGTATCTCAGACATAGAGTAAGATCGTTTATAAAGGTTAGATAAAGGACAGGTCCTAAAATGGAGCCTTGCTGGACTTCACATTATACTGGTTCTAATGCCGAAGGGTGGTTTTCAATAATGAAACTGAGTCCTGTTTGTTGGATAAGACTCGAGCAAAGAGTCTGTAATAGTTAAAATGTATAGACTTATAATTTCTGCAGAAGAATATCGTGATCAACAATATCAAAGACATTTTAAAACTCTAAAGATGTTTCATCTCCGTTAATAGCAGATAGCCATTCGTCTATCAGATTAGTTAGGCCAGTTTGATAAACGTGATTTTGCCTGAATCCTGATTGAGATCGACGTAGAAGATTATATTTATTGAGGTAGCAAAATAGATAGGTAGAAATGTGTTTTTCAATTATTTTTACATGATGGGCAGGATAGAATTAGGTCTATAATTTTATGTGCCATTCTTGTGATCGCGTTTATGAGTAGGAAAACAACTTTGCCTTGCTGCAATGCATCAGAGAATACAAAAGTTTTAAACATTTATTGAAGAGATCAATGAGAGAGAGAGAGAGAACTATAATATGTACGGAAAGCTTGAATATTTTGACACTCTTCCCATCTGGCCCGGAAGCTGTCTTCCCATCTGGCCCGGAAGCTGTCTTTCCATTTGGCCTGGAAGCATTCTTCCCATTTGGCTCGGTGGCTTTCTTCCATCTGGCTCGGTAGCTTTCTTCCCATCTGGACTGAAAGGACTGTTATAAACTTCATGAGCAGAAAATCTAGGAAGAACAAATTCAATATCAGAAGGTACTCTTTCTACTACAAAATTAGACAACGACTAAAAGTCATGTGGGGTGGAAATTTTTTTTTTCATTCTGGCAGTTTCAATAAACACAAACATTTCATTCATCCTATATGTAATTTCGTATTAATTATGTACAGTTTAAATATTTACAGTAAATTTATGTCGGACAGAGAAAGAATTTGAAGTGTAAATGTCTTTCAAATGCTTCCATATGAACTTTATTTTCTAGCTATTTTTATATCGTAAGTGTACCATTCCGGTTTTGTGTCACTTAACCACTTTTAGTGCAGCATGTTTATTAAGTAAGGATATAAACCTGTTAGACTTCTAATATATTATAAAATAATAAAAAATTCTGCATTAGCACACAAACCACTCATGATTCCATTCATTAGAGTTACAGAATTTTTTTCAGCCTTGAAATACGGGTGTTTTGTAGATTTTGTTTTGTTCCTTAACAGGAAGACTCCCTAGCCTAAACCTAAAGCCATAGTCTTGCACTAAGAGTCCACCAGTAGACTGGTTCCATGACGGTACAATTATTAGTTGTCCGATACCTAAATGATTTCAACCATTATTATTATTATTAATAGTGATACAAAAGTACATATACATTTATATATACTCATATGAAGTATCTGATAAAGGGAAAAATAGTTCAAAAGATTTATGTGTTTCTACGGAAATAAGCAGAAAATGAGAAGTCCATGATAATAAATAATACTGAAGATATTCGAATGCGTTCAATTAAACCACAAATAAGTGCATCGAAACGACTTTACAGTGCATTCTTATTAGTACGTGTATTATTATTGTTCTTATGACATCCCTGTAACCTCAGAAATCCTATGTATGTGTAAGATTTAAATGACGAAGATAAAACTTTGGAAGAGTTCAAACATAATGCTATTCAAAATTTAAGACAATTTCATTTTTTTTGTTCTGAAACCACAAGGGTATTCAAAACCTTGGTTAACAGCATCATTAGGTCGCCTGCCTGGAAAATAAATATAAAAAGAAATATTTGCTCATTTTGGGATTACAAAAGTATCCTATACCATCACTGGGAAATTGATTCAGTTCATGAAAGTTGATATCTGAATTCTTTTGAAAACTCTCGTAGATTAAACTATAGTTACAGAGAGATATATAAATGTAATGATCAACACAGTTGACAACAAATTATGCATATACAACATAATAACCATGTATATTTCTCATTTCCTTCACTGAAGTGATAGGAGCAGTGATTTGGAAGTATTCAATCGAAAAAAGGGGGAGGGGGTATTGGTCACGTAAAATAAATTATCGTGTGACCGAGAGAAAAACGAACATCTCTATGAAAGTGCAAGGTATGGGTAATTTTAAGTTCATAAGTCCGAACATTAACCAGTTAAAGTAGACAGTCTTATCACAGTCAGATCCTTGTCGCACCTAAACCTATTGACTGAGAATATTTTTATTATCATCGTTATTATTATTATTATTATTATTATTATTATTATTAGCAGTAGTAGTAGTAGTAGTATCAGTAGTAGTAGTAGTAGCAGTAGTAGTAGGAAACAGCAGTGGTGGTGGTATGTTCGTACTTGTTTTATTTGCAATGTTTATGACACATTGATAAACTCACTGAATTCGTTTGCAATGGTGTAAATCAAATTGTTATTTTTTTCTTTAATATGAGCTCTTACACAAATTAATTGTCATTGTGATTTCCTTGTGATAGCCCCATTTTTGAACTTCTACTAGTTTAAATCCCCACCTTCTTCTAAACTCTTGTTCGAACTAATCCGTGACGAAAAGGGGTAGGGCGAATGTCAGAGAAAGATAACAGTAAATCAAGTCAAATTATCTTACTCTGCGTGTGGAAGGGAACTAACAACTTTCTTGATCGGACCATTTCCTAATGTTGACGCTGAGGTTTAGCATGGATATAAAAAGTTCATAGTAGACCTACCCCCCTTTTTCTAAACTATTTATAAATCCAATTAAAGGGGTGTAACACGCGAAATGAAAGGTCTATGCTAATGGTATTTTCCGGTGGCTTCAATCGAATAACAAAACCGTGCTAATTACGGTAAGAGGTAAAATAAACGACAACATATTAGAAAATAATTATCAAATAATGCAGCTTTATTGCTAACGTCAAATTTTGCTGAAATGACGAAATTAAAAAAACTTTTTGAGTAGTTTTCGATTTTAATGATAAAAAAGTAAGCTTAATGTCAACTTATAATGTGGAATATACCACCGTAGGGATCTAGCGTATCACCCGGGATGCGTAACTACCTGGGATTGATTAATGCTACGTGATGACAATAGCGCATGTAACCAACCTAACCATAGATAACCGTTCTCACCTTGCTTTAAAGAGCAACGCTGAGAATCCCGAAGAAGTAGCTCTAGTTTCGGGCTATTTGGGTACAAAAATATAAAACCATGAACACTGAATGGTTATGAAGCGATTATAATTTAAGAAAAAACAATACGTTTTTAGTGAGTTAGCCATAGTGACCAACAATTAATAAAATTTTTAGTTATATTTGAGAGACAAATTATTCAAATTTTCTAAATTGCTGAAAATGAAAACAATATTGACCAAACATCAGGGAAGTTAAAAAAAAAAAAAAAAAGCAATCGTTTCACTGAGAGAAAAATTACCATCTCTATGAAATTGTAAGGTGTCGGTCATTTTAAGTTAGTAAATCCAAACATTAACGGTGTAAAGTAGGCGGTCTGTTTATAGTCAGATCATTGTTGCCCCAATTTCTATAGATTGATATTATTATTATCATTATTATTATTATTATTACTATTATTATTATTATTATTAATAGTAGTAGTAGTAGTAGCAGTAGTAGCAAGCAGTAGTAGTAGCAGTAGTAGTTGTAGTAGTAGCATTAGTAGTAGCAAGCAGTAGTAGTACTAGTAGCAGTAGTAGCAAGCAGTAGTAGTACTAGTAGCAGTAGTAGCAAGCAGTAGTAGTACTAGTAGCAGTAGTAGCAAGCAGTAGTAGTAGTAGCAGTAGTAGTAGTAGCAAGCAGTAATAGTAGTAGTAATAGTAGTAACAGTAGTAGTAGTAGCAGTAGTAGTAGTAGCAAGCAGTAATAGTAGTAGTAATAGTAGTAACAGTAGTAGTAGTAGCAGTAGTAGTAGTAGCAGTAGTAGTAGTAGTAGTAGTAGCAGTAGTAATAGTAGTAGTAGTAGTAGCAAGCAGTAGTAGTAGTAGCAGTAGTAGTAGCAGTAGTAGCAAGCAGTAGTAGTAGTAGCAGTAGTGGAAGTGGTATCGTCGTACTTGTCGTTTTATTTCTAAGAATTTGGAGTAGCAATGAAAAGAGTAGCTAAAAAAGCATTTATCATCATTATTCTGTACATTTGTTACTACTTTTTAGTTAACTGTCAAGTCTGGTAAAACCTGGTACTTATTACAATTTACTGCGCCGACATATTTACTATTACCTAAGAAAATTCTTACTACTCATTTCATTGCTACTCCAGATCCATGTTGTGCAAAACATTCGCTAGGTTGAAATATGATCTCGTTCCTTCATCATTTATATTTTCTTTTCTATGTCTACATATTTGAATACCTTTATTGATTATATAAGTACTTTAAAATTATAAGCCTTGGATCTGAATGAATATATTGTATCCATTGACATAAATATTCTAGCGTTATACTCTTATATATTTTTTGTCGTATGACATTAATTATGTTGTCTTTTGTCAGTTTAGAATAAAGGTAGTAATATTTCAAATGCAAATGTCTATCAGCTATATACAGTTTAAAAGCTTTAAGCTAACCTCTCCAGGTAGCATTTCAAACTTTATATACAAATTTTGGCGTCTCACTAACAAGCACCTCCTCTGTAAATAACCTATGAAAACTTCTTTGTCTACTGATTAATTTTAGCATATCAAAAGCTCGTCTTGCTTTCTCCATTTGTTCTATTTTTATGCCTTCTTTATTAACCAATTAATATCAATATTTTCTTTTCAACAACTTTTTAAGGGTATTTTCGTTCATAAAATTACATGGTTCTAGTACACAAATAATTATTTATCATACAATAAGATAGTCGAACAGTGAAATTATTTGGGCGGAGAAAACAAAAATATTCTAGATTTTTCCAGTATAATCCAGATTTGTTTCATTTACGATAAACGTGTGTCAAAACCTTATATAATACTAAAATGTTAAAACAGTTAATGAAAGGTGTTTCAAAATATTGTTTAAAATATTGTTTTTGGAGTATCGTTCTTAAACAAAGGTCTACACAAACGAAAACGAAAAGCATAACCCATAGAAAATAGCTAAAAAGGTAAAATGAGATTGAAAAGTGATCAAAAATAGTGTTTTTGTTTCTTACAAAATGTATCAAAAGTGTTTTTGGTGATGGTGTTTTTTCTTCATAGACATGACTAAAAATTTAAACAAAATGGGTAAAAAAGTTAATTGAGAACGGCAGAATATCCATGCAATATAACTGTACTACTGATATTTCCTGATCGTCGTATTCATCATTCACAACACCAAGGTCTTAATTTTTGATTCTGTTTGGCCAGAAGATGCAAAGAATCTTCCTCAGACACTTGTTTTGTAAGATATCAAGCTTTCGTTCTATTCTTGATGTTAGCTTCCGCATTCATAGTCGTACAGTACCACTCCGATAGCATTGCTTCGGTAAAACTTGAGCTTGGTCTTGAGTCTGAGTTGTTTGGACTTCCATATGTGTTTCAGCATACTGAATGTTTGATTTGGTTTGCTAATTCTGGTTGCTGCTTCTTTCTCTGAGTCACCATTTGCGGACACTTTGCTTCCAAGGTATGCGAACTTCTCTCCCTCCTCTGTTGGTTCGTTATTCACAGTGATAGGATCGTTGGTTTTATGGTCCTTCCTCATTAATTTGGTTTTCTTGCTGTTTACTTTCAGTCCTATCTTTATGGCTGTCTCACTGAGTTTATCTGTCTTTTCTTGCATATCTGTATGCAAACTTGAAAATAGTCAATTGTCATCGGCTTATTCGAGGTCTTTCGGGGATGAAATGAGGGTCCACCTAATGCCTCTTGTGCGTCTGTGTCTCTTTCATCAGCCATTCGATGGCGAGGTTGAAGAGAAAAGGTGCAAGAATGCAGCCTTGCTTCACGCCTGTGTTGATGCTGAAGCAGTCTGTGAGATAGTTGTCACATATTACTTTACATTGGAAGTCTTGGTGAAGGCGCTTGATGATGTTTACAATCTTCAGTAAAATACCATAGAACCGGAGTATTTTCCAGAGGGAGTCACGGTGAAGGCTGTCGGAAGCCTTTTTAAAGTATATGAAGTTGATGTAGACGGTACTGTGCCATTCATTTGTCTGTTTTAGTCATCTGTCGTAGTGTGAAAATCTGGTCAATGCATGAATTTCTTTTTCTGAAACCCGCTTTTTCCTTTCTAATGAGCTCATAAGCTTCGATGGTGATCCTCTTGAGAATGATTCTGCTGAAGACCTTGCTAGTGAGGGATAGTAGGGTGATGCCTCTCCAGTTGTTACAGTCCCCAAGGTCACCCTTTTTCGGTAACTTGGCGACAATTCCAGTTTTCCACTTGGCGGGGGTTTCTTCGCTCACTCATATTTTTGGAATATTTCTCTGAGGATCTTTGAGGTTTCTGAATCTTCTGACTTCAGAATTTCTGTGCAGATGTTGTCCTCACTAGGAGCGTTCCCATTTTTGAGGGCTTTTATGGCTTCTCTGATTTCGGTCTCAGTTATGTCCTCCAGACTGATGTCAATGTCCTCTTTGGCTTCTGGAATCAATGCTGTAACTGGCGGGTGTGGTCTGTGCAGTATCTTTTGAAAGTGTTCCTTCCATCTTCCAATTTTCTTCCTCTCATTGGAGAGGATGTCCCCAGCTGCACTCTTCGGATGTAATTTTTGACCTGTCCCGTAGTCTCCTTTTAAGCTTCTTTGTGATCCTGTACACAGTCTTCATATCCTGTCTTTCTGTTGCGTGTTCGGCTTCTGCAGCGATCTGTTCGATGTAGTACCGCTTGTCAATTCTTGCTCTGTCTTTCACTTCTCTGTCCTAGAAATACTACTCTTGGGAAATTCTGTCTTTCAGCCTGGGTGATATTGCCTCTAGTAGGCGTTACTTAATCCGTTTTCTTTCTTTAATAGCATTCCAGGTTGACTTGGAGATCCACTCCTCCTTGCATGCTCTCCTATAGCCGAGAATCTTCTTCCAGTTTCTCGCATGACTGTGTTGAAAGAATGGATAGTTATTTCCGTCTCATCGCTGAAACTGTTTTGAGGGTAAGGTTGAACTCTTGTCGGACCATAGGATCCTCTAGTTTGGCAATGTTGAAACGTTGTTTTTTCTTTTCACCCAATTTGGTCTTTCTCAGTTTAATGGCAAGCTTGGCTACAAACAGACTGTGATCGTTGTCTACATCAGCATGCCTCTTGACTTGTTTATCTTGCAAGGAGTGTCTCCACTTGCCGTTGATCAGCACATGGTCTTTCTGGCTTTCTGTCTTGCCATCCAGAGACTTCCATGTCATCTTGGGAATTTGCTATCCTAGAAAAGAGTCCTTTCTATAACAAGAACGCTGTCTTCGCAGAGGTCACAACCCTAGCCGCTTCTTATTGTAGTTTTTAAACCTTTCCTGAATCTGAGAAAAAACAACCATTCGAAACGACATGTGCATATTCAAATAATGGACGAATATAAGTGGAATATATCTTTCTAACGTTTTACTATTTTATTTAAATTGCAATGTTCTCAAAACACTAATAATTGTGTACGCCAACATATAGATATTATCAACCTGTTTCGTCCAATCACACCTGAAATTTCTATTAATTGACGTACAAGTCAATCGTTAGAAAAAAATAAAAAAATACAAATTCATTCTTGTAAATACAATTATTAGTTTGTAAGTGATCATAAATATATTTAAAATAATGTGTTTCATGATTTTCCCTACACTTCTGAATAAAGATGAAGACTAATAATACTAGCTTTTTAAACCTTCCCTATGTATGGGTAAAACTATCTTTTTTTCATATACATGTAGTTTGATAAATAATGGCAAGAGAACGGTTATAGAAGATACATAATACCTTTGGCTATTGAAGGCAGTACCCCTTTAAGCAATTTGTGATTTATTTTGTCACGCCCATATGCCTTTTTGAGTTGGAAGTGAGATTAAAATAGGTAAAACATCTTGATCAAATATATGTCATGTAATATTTGTGAAATCTGTGGAGAAATAAGCGGTCGCTTTTGGACGATTTTAGTAATTGTATCAGGATGAAAATGGTGGGATCTTTGGCATACAGTTTTACATAGCCTTCTGATCCAAAAGGTGGTACACATGCGTGAATTTGTTGAGTTTCACAAATTTGGAAGAAAAGAACAAATGTCGGAGAGTATATATATATATATATATATATATATATATATATATATATATATATATAGCTTTCAATTCGAAAGTGTTTGCTTTTAAAATATAATGTAGCAACTTTTGTTGAGAATCTTTTGTTACTGTTTCATTGTTTGAATTATAAAACGATCACATTCTCAACATCTCAATTTGCAACTGGATCTTGAAAATGGTGAAAAGCGCAGTTTATGCTCCACTATTAACACCGTTATACTACCAGTAGTTCTGAACGCACGCAAGACTTTGGAATACTTTGCTGTGTCTATCGCTTTTCAATACTTATGGATGTCCAATGTTATTCGAAAACGGATGCTTTCTTTAAAGTTATACAATGATGTTTTGTTGCTATATTGATTATACGTTAGTCAAGGCCCTGATGCAGCTGCTGATGACGACGACTATCACTTAAAGTTTTTTAGAAGCATTAGCAGCAGTAGCTGTAACAGTTGTAATAGAAATAGCAGCAGTAATATTAGTAGTAGTAGCAGCAGTGGTTGTAGTAGTAGTACTAGTAGTAGTAGCAGTAGTTGTATTAGTAGTAGAAGCAGTAGCAATACTAGTAGCAGCAGCAGTAGTAGTAGTACAGTAGTAGTAGTTGTTGTAGTACTAGTAGTAGGATTAAGCTGACCATATGTAGGGATTTTTCTACATGATGCAGATATTTTGCCAATGTTGTGGAGATTCAGATAGATAATACATTAATGCGGACATCTTCACGATTACAACTTACTATTTCTTTCCAAATCCCTTATTTAAAGTTGAAATTGTGTCCACAATGTCTTTGCCTATTGAATATAGTGCATGGGGAGGGGGGCATTACAGAAGAAGTTCATGAGAATTGTAAGGACATTAGTTTTTATATTACTTTTGTGGATCTCCGTGTGAATTTTATACATAATGGAGGAAATTGTATGTGCGGACTAAAGTACCATATATTGATGACAGGAGTATTAATAACAATAGTAGTTTGCAAATGCTCTTCTAGTCACTCGTACTTTCAGCGTATGATATTCGGCCTGTTTGATTTTGCATTTAAATTGTATCGGATTAGCTTTAAAAAGGAACGGTGGTGCAGAACAAAAAGTGAAATGTACTTCTATTTTCTTTTGTTTTTACCGTATATTATTTTAGAATTCATTATTTTCTTTCTTTCATTCGTTCTTTCTTTCATTCTTTCTCGGCTTTGTAGTATACAGTCACATCTTAGAAACCTAACCAAGAATGGAGTTTGTCCTATTGTTTACATCTCCTTGCGGACAATCATGTCACGAAGCGTGCGTTATCTTCAAAATCTTGATGTCAATGCATGGATAAATCCTGCCTAAAAGCTCTCAAAAGACAATAGTATTTATATAATTAGTGGCTGTTTGGACGTCAATGTCAATGTGCATGAAGAATATACCATTTAGCAAGGAAGATACACGACATAAATCCCTGTCAGTCAACAAAAAATAACACCCAAAGGTTAAGCAATAACTACAAAACAAACAATGAAGTTTCACATAAATAAATTTAATCAAGCTTCACAAATCAAATCGACAAAATATACAAGGAAACATGTACAAGATTTTGGTAGATTATCAATAGTTTTGAAAACAGAAGTAATGAATCAAACATTACATTAGATACAGTATACGGATTCTTCATAGATTGAAACCATAACAGTGATGATGAGAACATGGACAGGCTTGATATAGATATGGACAATGATGATGCAAGATTCTAGACTTGAAGGAATGATAAGACATATTTATAAGGGTAGTGGAAATCAAGCTGACACTGTGAGCTATCGTCTAAAAACAACTTAGCGCTGTCTCGGTAAATTCTTTGTTTCAAATATAAAGTTTATAATCAGTCATTTTCTTATTTTGCACAATATACTGAAGGAAATATAGGCTGGTTTTCGAGCTGAATGCTCAACAACGGATCATATATCTTGCCTAAACAGAATGTATGAAATTGATGAAACAAAAACTATTCTGTTTATGTATCGATTTTAGCAAAGTTTTTGATACTGTTAATCAGGCGGGTTTATGGATAAAATTATCCCGAAACAATGTAAACGGCAAGGATTTTAATAGATCATTCATAATGTGTATCGAAACATAATGTCCTGTGTGATGTTTGCTGGAGAACAGCATAGATTTTTCTAGAAAGTTTTTGTGAGGTTAGGCAAGGATTGTTTGGTTTTTTGGTGTTTCTTTTTTACAGATATGTACAACTATAGAAAGTTAATATTAAATTTACGAAAATAAGGATCGTGATAACTGGTACACGCAGAACTGATCGGCTTGAAGGTAACCTAGCAAACAATAACATGTTCTTATGTCATGAATCATATGTCAAGGACATACGTGGGTGTGTTTTTTCCCAAATCCGTAGATTCTTGAAAGCTATGAAACACAAGGTTGAAGAATAGAGACAAGTAATGCTTGTTTAATTTTAAAGAATATGCAACTTGCACATCACCACTGATTTGCAATTATAACCTTGTGATCATACACTTTATCTATTTTGCTTACTGTTTGTAAAGTTTGGGGATTTGAAACAAAATCAAATAACTGATAACGTTCACAATGAATTCCTCTAAAACATAATCAAACTTAAGAAAAACACCCCTATTTATATGCTGCATTCAGAATTGGGTTTACAATAAATCTCGTATGATTAGATTTTGGATCTCAATTATAAATAATGGACACAAGCTGTAAACATTTCCCTCAGATGATATATCTTTCTAAAGTACCACGATTCAGAAAATGGATAGCAATTACAAATGGATTGATTGTGTTAAAAACATTTTTATTTCATCTTTTGTTACGGCTGTAAAAATAACCACATGTTACGGATTTATATATCATCTTTAAATTATAATATAGTTTTTCATTTAGTTTATGACATTTTGTATTGTAATTCTTTAATTCAGTAGCCTACGCTATTGTATACATTGTTTACAGAATGCCACATGAGTCATCGCGTCTCTCTAAGAAAATCAATAACTATGTCGATCAACTTAACAACAATGGTGAATCACGTGAGTAGCGCGTGCTGATTCATGACCTGGATTATGTCGTATAGAAGCCAACACTTTGTTGATTTGAAATTAAGGTATTGTTATTGTAGTGAGAAAGTACTTTTAGGCTGACTTGCGCGACCTAGTTTCTGACTGGTTCAGTAAAAGTTTTTCACTGGAAGATGGAATTGTTTTAGAGCGTAGTTTCAGAGTTAAGTGTTATTCTCTTTTACGCAGTACGAGGCCATATAATAAGATTTTAATCACGGATTATTTATTGTTTGAGATTCAGCTTAGTGGAATATCTTGTATCTAAATATTACTTTTTGGACTACCTACTAAAGATCTGAATATTATTCAACTCCGTTGGAATTTACCTGAAATTAATAATTGGATTTAGAACTGAAAATCATTGGTACATCAGGACATTCCAGACCCATTCATTTGGAACAATCTTTTAATTCGGAACATTCGTTCATTACGAAGATTCATTTGTTCGGAACATTCATTAACTCGAAACATTCATTCATTCGGAATACTTTGGATTACTTCCGGATTAGTGAATTACAACAAATTAGGACTAATTAAGAAAATTCTAAACTGTAAGTTATTTTTAATTCTTTCACTTTGTTTGTTTAAAATATTTTATATTTTAGGAATTAAATTTGTATTTTAGAAATTGTGAAAGCTTGTTTGAGTTGTTCTTTCTTTTGGTATATTCAACCCCTAGTCGTAACACCATACAAGCTACAAAAGCTAGAATTGCCCAAACATTAAACGACCTGCTTATTTAATAATAGAACACAAAAGTTCCTACTTCATCCAAAGGTGTTAATTATTTCCTTTTCAAAGCGGTCCTGAGTTTTAAAAAGTACTTAATCTCTCTACATCCAATGACATGTTTACCTTTCCTCAAATTAGATCTAGTAATCACAAACACCCAGCATCGGTACAGTCTTTGAAAACTATACCACATCATGGTAGAAGATGTAATCTTTGTGAGGACAATTATAATTTCAATGAACACAAACATTTATCCAGTCCTGGAAACATTAGTTTTATATGAGACCAAATTTTATTAAATTTAAGGAAGTGCTTTCCGCGGGAAATGTTTCTTCACTCATGAAATTATAACAAAATATCGTGAAAATTAAAATAAAGAAATCTGCACTATGAGAATAGTAATATCTCGTGAGTTTAGGAACACTTTGTGTTTCTGTACATTCAAATGTCTTTATTTTGTATTAAAGGGTATATAATATTCTACTTTTACATTCAAATGTCTTTATTTTGTATCGAAGTTCATATAATATTCTACTGTTCTCTAATATAAAGTTGCTACATATCTGTACTAGTAATGTACACTCTGATTGAAAGACCGCGTACAACTTAAAACTTAGCAATAACTATGTAAAAGATGAATTAAATGTTTCTCTCAACTATACTACATATATACGTTTTATGTGTACATCCTATAAACATTTATTTATATTTAATATCAGTTTGAATTTTAAAAACATTTTACAATGGCAATGAAATATACTTTAAAACAGATATTTAAAATGGGCACAAGGACCTTGGATCTTCATTCCTTTTCCTAAAGCATAAACCGAAACAAAACAAAAGTGGGCGGTAAAAGATGCTAATTACTAAACATAATTTTGTTTTACAAATAAAGAATGCAGGAATATGAATAGTAATAAACTCAAATATATTAGATTGTCATACAAGTAATATATTCGCAAAAGGAAAGGAAACAAGTTCAAAAGAGCAAGTTTACATGTTTCTCTGCATTATATAAAAGATAGAAGAAACACCGTGATAGAAAACTACCCAATGGATGATGGTGGCAAACGAACAGGAAAGGAACGTTGTCGATGTTCCTGCAAAAATGTAGACAATCATTTGAAATAGAACTTCTGAAGAATTGCAATCTTGATATCAGATAAAAAAAAAACTCCCGAAACAAGAACAGCTTCTTTTGACTTAATGCTGCAATGAGAAGGTTAATGTTATATAGTAGCACAAACTTCAATTAATTTTACTAGAATCAAAAAGTCCTTTCAAGCGTTCATGCATTTTCTCCAAATTTCAAGAAGTTTGCATACGCAATATATCTGTCTGAAACTTTCAAAGCGAACCGTTTCTTACATAATTGTTCACATACAGACACGAACACAAACATTGAAGGTTATATTTGGCCAGCATTAGTACTGTGTCTTCTATCATTAGGTTCCTTGCAAAACACTATAAAAATATTTAAAGCATGCACTAATTATCACCTTTGGTAATCAGTGTGAATACAACAATCCAGTTCGATATTTATTCCTTAGGACTTCATTAAGATGCCGTATTTTGCCATCATATATCATATGTATCAACACTAATTAAGCGAGATAACATATTTCCTCGCACCAGCAATATCAATGTCTCCCAGATATGATATAAACAGTGCGCTGACCATCCGAGGTATGTCGATGGTTGAAATTCCATAATTTCAGCAAATATCGGTTTTCCGTTGCCAGACGTAGTCCCACTCTTGCTCCGAATTCAAAAATGCGCCTGTCGTCAATTTGAGTTGGGACAATATATTAGCCTCAAATTTTAGCCCTAAAATATGACCTCTAACATTAAAGGGTCCATTCCTTTTACGCTTTAAAATGAGTACATATTAGTGTCCCCTCGCTCCCTCCCTACGGTTACCTTTTTACTTTGTGTCTGACTGGAATTCTGTCTCTGATAGTTTTTCCATTTGAGTTATTTTTCATCTCTTTTTGGCTGCTGAATGTGCCATTATCTCGTTCCGTTTCTCGCGTGTTCTCGTCTGGAGTAGTGTTAGAACTATCTTGCTTGAGTCTAATTGGTTGAATCTTAGTCACTCGGCCAAATCCCTTGTTATCTTTAGTTGTGTCTGATTGCCCTGCTACTAAGACGTCCACAGAGTTTGTTTTCTTCCATCCCAGCAGTCTTCCAAGAATACCCTTTTTGGTCACATTTTCTGTTATCCCTTGCTTCAAACAGCTCCAATTATGTGCCTGCTCACTGTTCTTTTTCTTTTTCCTGAGTTTGTCCCAAGCCTGAGCATGTACATAGTAAATTGTAAAGTTATTTACAATCACTGGTACTGATAGGGCTACGACTAGAACACCACTGATAGCACAACATGCACCAACGAGATAACCTGGTACGGATTGTGGCACAATGTCGCCATACCCAACTGTAGTCATTGTAATAATTGCCCACCAAAATGCCATCGGTATATGTTCCATATCTGTGTCAACTCCCGAAAACATTTCTATATAATACTCAATGCACGCAAATATTACAATTCCAATTAGAAACACTATCAGTAATAAGAAAAGCTCTTTCGTGCTGCCAATAATGGTATACATCAAAATCTTTAATGCAAGGAAATGTTTCATTAACACAAATATTCGGAATATTCTGAGAACACGGGAGGCGAAAAGTACCCGAATTAAATCGAAAATTATAATCGGGTCTGGGTGAAGCATGACAATCATTAGTCCAATGTAATAAGGTATGAGAGCAAGCATCTCAATCCACGTACTTGGCGATCTAAAAAACGTAAGTCTGTTTGGTGAGGCCAGGAAGTTGATCATAAGTTCTATAAAGAAAAATAAGTTACAGGCGTTATCGATAATTATTAAAATGTCTCCGGGCGATATATCTGTGAAAATGTCAAATTCACCACGTATCTCCTGACTAGTGATAGCATCGGAACTGCCACTGATATGGTCAGTCAAGGTCCGAAACGTTGGTATGGTTTCCAGTACAAAACCAATAATGGACACAAGCAGAACCAGCAGGGAAATAATGGCATAGATCTGAAAGTATACAAAAATAAAAGAAGCAATGTCTGATAGCCCTGTGAAAAAGGATAAGTGCATGGAGAGAAACAAGTGCAGCAAACCTAGGGTGTGGCCTATTTGCTTACATCTTTGTTAGCTTTTAGTCATTATTTGTTTGAGTATTGGAAATCGGTGTTGGGAAGATCTTTTTTTTTATCCCCGTAGTAGGTTAACCACTTGGTCGGTGAACACCATCCCAAGGTCACCTTACAATCAAACGTTTCTGGTTATCAGATAATTTAGGGATAATAAATATAATGTACAGAAAAAGAAAAGAAAACACACACACACACGCAAACACACGCGCGCATGCACACATGCATATATCACACAATCTCTTTAGATACACAATTTAAATGGACGAACACAAAATATAGCATCTGGGTGACATAGACTTTGTAGTATTACAGTATTTTGTTCCTTTTTACTATCATATCAGACCCAAATAAATATAACGAAATGCAAGAAGAGAAAGGATTCTTACACAAGTTACATATTCATGATTGAGGTCCATTTTTGAAGAAATTGTTGCTCTTTTTTATTTACCTTAGCAGTGTATTTTTCAATCTTCTTGTGCATTTCGACTATTTGTTTAAAAGCATAAATCGAAGGATTTTGCATATTGAATCTGCAAGTGTAAATATAATATTTTGCCAATTTAGACAAGAAATTACACAAACTGTCCAATGGTTCACTTCCTAAAAATATTTCTTTTTTTGTACAAACGTACAATATTTGTGCAAGAAGGTACAAAATGTTTAATAATACGGTACCAAAATTTTGAAGTAATATTGCAATCATTTAAAAGATGTTCAATAGTTTCATTCTCACTCTTACAGAAAGCACATTTGTCGTCGTCTAATATGTTAATTCTTTTCAAAAAATTATTAGTAACAATTATTCTATGGATTAATTTTAAATTAAAGGAGATCAACTTGGTGTCCTTAATGCAAAATTTTGGCCGGCTATAAATCTCAGACCACTTCTTACTACTTATATTTTTATTTCATAATTGCATCCAAGTTTATTGTTTAGCAGTGTGTTGCCTTTATGCCGTTTTTAAAAGATCTTTATAAACAAACTTCAGAGAATTTGGTTTTTGCAAGTTCATTATTGTATCCTCCTGCTTTTCAAAATTATTATGTAGTAAATGGTTTTTGATAGCATCTTTCCATGATTTGGGAATTTGGGATATTAAGGAGAAGTATTTCAAAAAATCATTGCATCTAGTTTTTTGTTTTATCATTTCAAAAGGTATTAAATTACCGTGCTCATCTACTAAATCATTCAGAATTTCAATACCGGCTTCTGTACAGGACTTTTATTGATAGAACATTCGTGGGGGGACAAAATTTAAAATATTCAGAGATAAATACTCGTTGGACTTTGCGGTTCCTCTTTCTAATTAGATACTGCCAAAATTACATCTCTCCAAAAACTGTTTTTAATGAGCTTACTAAATTCTTCTAATGTCCTTCTCCCTAAATTCCAAATATCCTTTTTATTTCTGAATATAGTTGTATTGACTGAGTTCTGCTACGCTCCATTTTCATCTTCCAGCAATCTTTTAACCCATTTTATCTTAATATACCTAATGAATGAATAAATGTGTATCATATTGAGTCCTCCCTCGTTCTCCGGGGATACCAGTATATCATGTTTAATTCTCTCTTCTTTACCACCCCATACGAATTTAAATAACGTGGGATTTAGTTATGCTTCAAAAAGATGTATGAATATGGACAGAACAAGAGATTTTACAACAATTACCTCATCAACTACTGATAGATGTCTTTGACTCCAGGTCGCCAGTATTCGTTTTGCATTCGTTATCTTCCTATAATTAATTTACACCATTTGTTGTAAATCCGGAGAAAGATCTATGCCAAGGAGTGTAAAGTTAGAAGAAGACTAATTTAGGCCCATATCGGGACATCTTTCATTAGAACATTTCTTGTTTCCAATCCAAATAACCTTTGTTTTTGTTATGTTACATTTAAGTCCAGATAATAGAAAAAGTATCGCAAGATAGTCATAGATGCTTTACGAAAATGTTGAGATCCATCAAGAAGAATAAAAGCGTCATCGCCATACTGACCCAATTTATATACTCACTGACATCTATGATCAGTCCCTGTACATCCACATTTTGCTTTAAAGTTATAGCTAAAATCTCAACACCGATGATAAACAAATAAGGCGCAAGGGGATCTCATTGACACACACCCTTTCAAGTCTAAAAAATTATGACCTAAGCCCATTATTTATAACACAACTTTTAGAGTTATTATAAAACAGTTTAAACCACTTACAAACAGAATCACCAAGGTTAAAAAATTGTAGAGCTTTTTCTACAAAGCTCCATTTAAGTGAGTCAAAGGCTTTCTCAAAGTCTGCTAACAATAATAAACAATATCTATTTTCGTTCTCTAGTTGAACCATGAGATCGTATAATAGCCTGTTATTTTCTCCAATGAATCTACCCTTCATAAATCCTTTGTTAGTATCACTGATTATTGATGGAAGATCTTTTTTAATCCTAGCTGCAATGGCTCCAGAAGCAATGTTATAGTCAATATTAAAAAGTCATATAGGTCTCCAATTATTATAGTATCTTCTGTCTTTTTCTTCCTTCCGGTGCAGGCGTCATTCATACTGAACTGTAGTCACCGAACTTTATGGTAGGATGGATTACTTTCGTACAATGGCCCCTTCCTAATATCTAAACATAAGGATTTTTGGGTTATTATCACGTATATGTGTTTGTTAATTTGAGATAGGGATAATTCTCTGTATTTTGAATTTGGGACCCGTTTTGTAGTACGTGGCATGAAATATCGATCAACAGTTTAAGAAACGCGAGCAGATTAATCATGCAAATGTGAAGCAAGAAAACCCAAGTGTGAATCCTGAGTTTCGTTAATATGTGGTGGTTAGTTTTGATTAGAGGAACATTATTTGTGGTATTAGACCGTTTAAGAACCCTTCAGTTGAAAACTACTGCTGTCTTATCGTCTTTGGAAATAGGAGAAACAACGACCTCAAGCCAGACTCACGCAGTGTGGCATTGTTGTTCTCGCTCGGTCATTAGGTACCTACAGACTCCTGTGTTTAGCAGTTATATCGAATGGTGACAATATCCATATGAGAAGAAAAGTAGCGAAAATCAATTTTAATTAAGCGTAAAATAATGTCACTTCTGTATAATATAATCAGAAAAATTAAAAACTAGATGCTTTTATTTTTCAATGATTCTATCAAACATATCATATTCCATAAGACATTGACAAAGTCTAAAGCATAATGTCACACCAGTCTTAGTTTATAGGCTGTTGTGCTAAATGAGGTCACTGTATCTTTGATGTTGTGAGATCGTGAAAATATTAATAACAATGCTTTTCCAAATAAAGAATGCGTGAATAATCAGTGTTATAATATTATAATAACGTCTTTATTTGTTGGCTTAAATATATTTATTGCTATGAAAGTAATATGTTTGCAAAAACAAGAAGAAAAAAACAGCTTCATAGTATTTCGTTTATAGGTTTATCTCCATTATATTTTCCATTATATAAGTCACAGGGCGTGTAAAACATAATGAATAACTTTAACGTACGATCAAAAGCCATGATAGCAAAGGAAAGGAAAGTGGTGGATGTTTTCCGAAGTTATTCTCTATTAATTCTATACAAAATTTCAATCCATATATATATATATATATGTATATATATATATATATATATATATATATATATATATATATATATATATATGGTTTGTCTTGTCTCTGTTTTGTGTTTGCCTTTGATGAATGTCTCAAGTCGAAAGTGCCTAGGCTAGTTCAAAGCTTCTTTCGCACTGTTTGTTTTAAGCTTGTTACATTTATCTTAATCAATCCCTGACACACGTACGTAATCCCTTACTGATCCAGTACACTTGAAATGAATGTTATTCATGTTATTCGCCATATGATCTTGTATTCTTTACATATATATATATATATATATATATATATATATATATATATATATATATATATATATATATATATATAGATGGATCGTACTAATCTTTATTGTGCGTACGTCTTAAAATGAGTACGCTGTACATTTTGCATCCCGAGTCCGCGTAAATATCAGCAACTTATACAGAGTAAGGTAACTTACTAAGTTTTAAATTACGACTGGTCAAAATTTGCATCTCCTAGCAATAATAGTGAAATTTGTAAAGTTCTCGCATCTGATTGAATTTCAACAGTTCAGACACCCAAACACCTTGGTTGAACGTAACACGGAATATTAGGTACATATTCGACAAAGAATTTCCTATAATTAAGAATACTGGTACAATACAGTGGACCGTCTCTCGTCTATAGCTCTTTAGGGTAAATATAACCAGGTAAGGATAGGGAACCAGACTAATACATGGGCCAAAATCTGCATCAACCTTGGAAACATGTGCACTTGCGGATGGAAGTGTAATCATCGCGAAAAAATAAATATTTTTGTTATGCAAACAACGAAAGATTTTAAATATCATGTTCCTATTAATCATTTGTAACCATTTCTAACTTTATGAAAACTTGTACATAAATCGCTATCCTTTTAACTACCACTCCTACATGTTTGAGTCGCATGGACGCAAGACAGGATCATTTATTTGCTTTGGTATTACTTTGCGACCTCATCAATGAAAAGAGAGTGTACACATGAGCACAAAAGAAGTTTCTCCAGCATGACATTTGTTTGGTTTTCTTAAATACTTAATTCAGTCGAATTCAACTCAGTTTCCCCTACGTCAATACACTTGTTAGGTAGGAGGTAAGAACACAGTAGACCTTTGTTTGATTAAGGATACTGAGGAATAGCTTGAACACATACATCTCTGAACAAGTATGTGTCATTAAAGTTGAGATGATTATAACGGCGGTGGTATAAAGATTTATAGAGGTTTACAATTCTCTGTTATTATACAAATAGTCTCGTCAGTAGTATATAGTATAGGTATTCTGGCACACTCAATTATTTTGTGACTCATATTTTCGGTCTTTTAGTAATTTTTTTTTTGTTTGAAAAAACATATAGATACACTTTTTATAGATTTTGTAAGAAAAGAAAGCTTTATTAAAATCACTTTTGAATAACTTTTTAAAATCTTTCAGCTATTGTGTATGGGTTTTGAATTCCATTCTGTTTTTAAAGACATACTCTTTATACAAATACACCAAAAACACTATTTAACAAAACAAAACAAAAAATAAAAAACAAAAACAATAAAACCCCCAAAACAAAGCAAAACAAACTCTTCTTTGTTCATTTAAAATTTTAAATATATGATATAAGGTTTTGACATGATTGAATCGTAAATATTTTAGAAATCTGGTTTACTCTGGAACATTCTAGATTATTAACTTTTGTCTTCGTTCAAATAATGTGATGATACCACTATGTTTTATGATAAACAATTAATAATGTACTAGTACCATGTAATTTTATGAAAGAAAACTGTATGAAAAGAAAATATTTCAATCAAATGGTTAATGAAGAAGAAATTGAAAAAGTGGAAATAAAAAAGGGCTTTTAATCAAGATACGTTTTCTAGGTTATTTACTGAAGGGTTAAATGGAAAATAAAGAAGACATCATACAAATAGAACAATCGAAAAAAGATAAAGAAGCGCTATTAACATGCCAAAATTAATCAGAAGATAAAGAATGTTTCGTAGGTTATTTATTGCGAAGATGCCTGTTAACGAGAGAAAAAAGTTTGAAATGTTGCCTGTAGAGGTTGGCTGAAAAATTTAAGATTTTATATAGTTTATTGACAGTTGTATGTAAGAGATTGCTACCTTTATTTTAAACTGATCAGAGACATCATATTAAAGGTCATGCGACAAACAACAGATAAAGAATATAACACTAGACTATTTATGGCAATGGATCCACTATATTCCTTCGAGTCCAAGATTTATCGTTTTAGAGGTCTGATAAAATCAATAAAACTTATTCAAATATGCTGATAGAGATAGTTTAGAAATTAAATCACATTTCAACTTAGCGAGTTTCTTGCACAAGAAGAATCTGGAGTAGAAATGAAAAGAGCAGTTTTAAAAAACCATTTATCATAATTATTTTGTACATTTTGTACATTTTTACTACCTTTTATATTTCTAAACCTTTGTGTATATATATACATATATATATATATATATATATATATATATATATATATATATATATATATATATATATAAGTTCTTTTTTCTGATGGACAAAATTGATAATTTCCTTCCTTGGGCCATATCAGTGAAATGATAATTTCCTAGGTTTATCATCATCTGACCTTGGTGAATTTGGAGTTATTCTACAGTTAATAATGCTGTATGTCCATGACTAATTGGCTTCTGAAACTTTGAGCATGAATTTGACTTATCATTATGTAAAATTTAGTTTTCTCTCACCATTCTTTACAAATGCAGGTAACTCTTATGAAAAAAATTGCATCAAGTTGGTATTTGTTTTATTTTAATGATGTCATTTCCATTAGCAATTTACTGGAAATAGATTTGTTACATACAATTTGTTCCTGTCATAAAATTATATGGTACTATTACATTAATAGTGTGTTATCATAAAATTAAATAGTAGTACATTGAAACTATTTATGCAGTGAAAAAAAATATTATAAATTTTTCCACTATAGTCTAATCAGTTTACCTCGTTAATCTCGTTAAGATATTTCTTCATGCAAGTGACTAATTGGTTCTAATAATATGAGCAGGAAATTTACTGACACAGAGGGAAATTTAGTTTTCTCTAACCATGCTTTGTAAATACAGATAACTCTAATAAAAAAAAAACTTTTGGTATTTGACAAATGGCCTTATTCAAGCGTTTGCCTAATTATGCTAAAATATATTTTAGCTTGATGGTTAACCAGTAAAACAGACAGACAGGCAGACAGACAAACCCATGGAGAAAAATATGTCCAGAAAACGGACAGATATAGAGTGAAATAAAGGACGAACAGATTGACAGAGATCGTGTTTTAAACGCGTTTCATTATGAAACAAGGACCGAAACATTTGACAGCCTGACGCTAGAGATGGAATTCATAATTACTTCGTAAGAGACTCTTTTAGTATCATATAGGTTCTTTCCCTTTCTATCTAGGAATTACCTAGCTATTGTAGTTATTTTGCTGGACAAAACAAAGTGACAACATGAAATCTGTATTCAATCTTAGCTGACATTCGTTATGATACAAAATACTTACATGTAGATGTATTTATATTGATAAATATTTCTTCAAAATTATATTAAACTTAGAAAAATAATGTTTCAACTAGATAATGCATAGTAAAGTACCTATTATGTGCATACATACTCTCATATACAAGTATGAAGTTTCTTCCCTTAAAATAACTGTCTGCCATCGCTTTTTTCCATTATTTCATAATAAATGTATGGGAATTGATCACATACAAATTTAAATGATTTCAAGTTACCCGTATGTCTCTGAAAAAAAGAAATGTAAATGTTTAATCAGTTTGTATTAAAATTTAATAAAGTTTAACAGAGATGACTGACGCATATTAACATATATAGTTTAAACTTGATCAATTGCGCATCAAGGGATATTGATGCGCGTCTGTTTGCGCTTCGTCCATAAACTAAATATTTGGAAATGTAAATATGAATATTTAAATTAGAAATTTCACGTTTAAAAAAATAGACCAAGTGCCGTGTTCAGTACAATAAATACAACCGAAGGAAAAGGTCATGCATACGTCGGTCTCACAAATAATATCTTTGAGCTAATATCAAGTATTGACAATGAAATGAAACGTTCATACTCTTTCTGCTAAATGCTGTTTGTATTGAATATTTTAGAAGGTACTTGATCAATGTATCTGATATCAGGGCCATATTGTGTCGACTCTTCATTTTTCTACAACAATACATAAATTCGTACCTACCTACCTACCTACCTACATACATACATACATACATACCTGTACACTTAGAATGTGTCTAAGCTACCCAACCATACGATGCATGTGACATCCATGAAAGGTCAAAGCAGGAGAAAAAAAATATTGGTCAGGATATTTCAGTTTAAGTCGGGATTATTTTCATCAATCTAAGGTGTAATATATAAAAAGGACAAAAATAAATGTAATGAAAACAAACTTCAACATGTTTATACTTAAATAACATAATAATTAAGTAGCATACAACATGAAATAAATGTGTTGTATAATTAAATCTACATTGCAAACAATCTTTTATGTACCATTATATTCTAAATATTCTTCCAAGGACAATAATAGTTATGTACAATAAAATTCTTTTTGGTATGAAGCAGCAAAATTATGGAACGAATTGCCTGAAAAATGTAAGAACTGCTGCTATTTACTTTACTGTCAACAGGGAATGTAGCCAGGAGCAAATGCTTCCTGTTATTTATTTTACTGTCAACCGGGAACGTAGCCAGGAGTAAATACTTCCTGCTATTTACTTTACTGTCAACCCGGGAATGTAGTCAGGAGTAAATACTTCCTATGCAAAGGAATACCACAACTTATCTGTTTAAGTTTACATTTACTTTCTCCATATTTCATATCATTAGGTAATACTTTCATTAGCATGATATTGCTTACTTTGTTTTAGCATTGGTTTGTAGCTTCCCAGTCGTCGTGGTGATAGTGGTGGTGCGGGGCTTCTTTACACTGTTATATGGAATAATCCTGCCCTACTGTATAGCTCTCACATATATATTGTTTCCATGTACGCTGATCTAGAGATTCCATTTTATTGTACCTCTGCATTATTTGAGACACCTTTTCTAGGCAGTCTTTGATGTTTTAATATCTTGTTTACATCTTGAACTCCGAGCTAGTAAATCGTATTCTAAAACTCATCGGACAACGGATTTGTATAAAACATTATATTTATCTTTCAAACGCTGGAGAAACATCTACGAATGGGTCCTATTTTTGGGGTAACTATACAGACAATATTTTTAATCGTGTATATCGTTATAGATTAAAACTCGCAGATCTCGTTCTTCTGAAATAAATCCTCTAAATCATTAATTGTATTCTAAAGCTTTAAAAATTTTCAACACTACACACTTGGTTTCACTGAATTTCAACAGCCAGGTATTGGTTCCTCCTGCTAGAGAGTTTAAATCATCCTGGGGAATCTTACATTCCTTGATAGCCTTGTATTACCTGAGAACGTCATTGTAATTTGCGATTTACTCCATAAGGTCAGACCTCCATATTGAGTTAGGTGTATGGATATATAGATTTATAATAAGTAAATGAACTGGTATATCAATTTAAATTTACCATTGTATATGATTTGAAACCATTTTGGCATCGTAGCCTGCACAACATTATCTTAAATACTATCAAGTTAACATACACCATCCCTACTCCCACACCACAGATAGTTTATTGAATCTGGTAGAATTTTTAGTCTTTTCTACAAGGATGATTCCAACAATACAATATTGGGGTTCCCATTCCTCAATATGGGATTTTTTGCTTTTAATTATGAATCGAATACTTTTGTCGCTTTTTCAACACAAATTTCCCTGGTGTTTCGAGCCTTTTATCCTTCACCACTCCTGTGATTGTTCTTCCAATTATTTTTCAGATATCGCTTTATTGTCATGTATGTTTCGGCTATATTAATTGGTGCCACCTAGCGGCCCGAATTTCAGTTGGTGGTCTCCGAGTTATTATTTTAAAAATCCTAATTAAAGTTAGAAAATTATGCTTGCCGATATTTTTCCATTCATATCGGTAACATATGTTACTAAATCGGAACCGTGATTTTAACTTATACCTTACCGGATGTCATCTTGATCATAAAAAAATTTGCCGTTCCTTTTTTAAGTGCAGAAAAATCGAATGATGAACATGGGATGTAATGATCAATAAGAATGTCATCTTCATACACCTTCGATAGAAGTCAATTGATGGTAAACCTTAAATATTCAGCTTTGTATCTGATTTAATGTTTTGTTTTAGTGATTGTGACTTAAACGATATAAAGTTACATAGTTCCAACAGTACGATGTATTACCTGAGACGTGGTGGTGTCGCTGTTTTAGGTATCTTATACATTTTGTCAAACATTATATGCTTTTCTTTACAGAATCATCAACTTGCAACTGTAGTTGTGAAAGATGCTGCAGTTACCATTGAACAAACAGACATAACTCGACAAGACAAGACTCCGTCTGCAAATAACCCAATACTAGAAATGCATACTAGAAATGCTTTAACTTTTGAAGCAGTAAATATAACAGCGTTCAGACCTACGGATAAATGTCGAGCAAAACAAAAGAACAGGATAATATATTTTTACTATTTGGCATAGAAATTTTCTCTAACAGTTGCATACAACATGCTTTAGAAGAAGTTAAACTCTCAATAGGCCCATCGTCGAACATGGATGTTGAAGACATTGCAAAGTTAATGATTCCATTTTTAATTAGTTTATACTCAGCTACCTAAAATAGCACACCCACCTTTAACTTACAACATAGCTTTTACCGGCAGACAAATGTCGACTGAAAAGAAAAAAAGATCATCAACACAATTTACCATGCCACATTAGGCTCTGCCCTTACTGTTACCCCCAGAGTCCATTTAAAACGTTCTTGAGGTTTACAATTGATCCACAATCAACTATGGATATTGAAGAAGTTGTAAGAATATAACTCCAGATTATTTTAGTCAGTTTTCAATCGATTGCATAATAGAGCATGGATGTTTACCCGACGAAATAGTTACCCAATAAAAATTTAGAATATACACAATACAAGCCGATCCCAGAGGCGATCTTGCGAAGTGATGGGTGGGGTGTGGGGTTGGGTAGCATGCTTTCAGTACAAGTTTGGTAAATTTGTTATCTGTCAGTCACCGTCACCTCAAATTGCAAATCCTTGTTCCGAAGCGCAGACTGGACGTAAGCTTCAGCAGGCAGCAGCGATTTACTTTCTTTTCTCCCCAGAAGGGACCTGCCACAGAGTATCGCCTATACCGTTTGTCACTTTCAGCACTGTAACAACCCTTTCCGCAGCTTCTTTGAGACAGTTATAAAAATCATGTTTCCAATTCCGGTATGAATTACGTACACGCGATATACGAATATTGTACTTGGACAGTCGCCCGTTATTATTGTCAGTAATACATATGTGGCAGAATGTTCAATTACGGAACTCTTCATAATGCAACCAGGGTCGAATCTTAAACAACTGGGACTGGAAGTATCCCTGTGCAGAATTTTTCACCCCACAGGAACGTTTGGAAAAGTTAAATCCGACGGGTTGATTTAGTTTAGAGACGGATGGTATGTTGTTTTGTTTCTTGATCATCCATAGTGTATGCATAACTCATAGAGTGGAGGATATGACACGTAATGATATAATCATATACTAATCGTTCTAAAGCAGATAATTTTCAATTAACGAGACTATTAAAACATTAAATGAAGACATCTCCAGCTGTAATCAATTGATCTCTTTCTTCATATCTTCAAACAAGTATCCGACAAAGTTTGTTTTGTTGCTAACATTTATCAAACATGCCGAGTGGAGCACAAGTATTGAAAGAGACTGCCGCTATCTTGGCATGATCATCTTTTGTAATATCGTCTACGTCCGGCCATTGACAATTAAGGATAATTATAATGATACGATTACCACTCCATTCACGCGTTTAATGCTTATAGATGTTAGTGCGTGTTAACTAAGTGGGTGATTATTGTATGGACACGTGGAAGGACATATTATTATTATTATTATTATTATTTGTTGCAAAGGTCCTACAGCCATGGCGATACCGGTTGTCGCAGCGGCAACAGCACATCAATAAATGAATATATCTGGACTTAGAAAAAGCACATTTCTAATTTGAAAAGCAAGATAAAGCAAATCGTGAACAATACAACACCACAACCTAAAATTGTTACTGGGTTAATAAATATCAGTTCCCACAAAAAGCTTAAGCTGTTTCTTTCCTATATATAAATGAGTGAAACAATTCCAAGTTTTCCATTGCTGGAGGTGTGCCTAAGACATACCGTTATCTCCTATACTGCGCTAGTTTTAGGTCGCAAGAAATTAATGAGATTAAACATGATTTGGTCAGAATGACTGAACATTATGGAGGTCTGAGAAAGAAATTGAAAATAGCGTTCAAAGTTTTGAATTAGGCGCAGTCTAGCATAATAACAGATTCATGTAATATGGGAATAACTGCACCCGGATTAGGTGTTGCAGGAAGAGATACAGTTGCAGTTGTTCTTACAAAGGTTTTTAAGGAGAAGTTTAGCTGCATTAAAGTTTTAAGAATGATGAAATGGTAACATCTACAATTAGTAAGTTAAACTGCATAGACGACATGATAAGCAAGGCTATCATCAGTGACAATGAAAATATGCATGGACAGTTTGTTTTTGATCATCACGTAGTACAACATGTACAAAAAGATTTAAAAAATGCAATCAGAAAGAAAATACATAATACAGAGACGCATGACGTCATAAACTCATATCAAAGTAGACATGGAAGACACAAAATATAACTTTTTGGAAGAGAAAAATTAAGCCAGAAAGATATACTATGTAAACTTACAAGAAAACAGGATAAAAGTTGAAATGAAAAACACAGAATATAAGATGTTTTGATTTTGGCTTCGCTAATTTTGTCTATACAAGTGGGTATTCTATTGAGCATGCAGTTAATGAGCATGCACCCATGTCAGTACAGATAAATGAAGAGCTGTATTGTAATCTTGTAACTCCGGTACACGCCTGAGGCACAATTACCATCTATGAGATTCTTAGGAAAGAGATATTTTTACCAATCCAGTTAATAACGAAAATGCTAAACTATCGATATTGATGCAGATAACACAATTTGTTGTGGAATATTGCAATATGTATATGAGTAAAGCCAATATAGGACTAACTGCAAATGGTGACTAAGAAACAATTATAGATCATGCATGTTACAAACAAAATTCAAAGGTGCAAACTACGTCTATTAACATTTACACGGTGTGCAGAACGAATTAAATTGTACAATTTTAGAATAAAAGCGACAGAGACCGATATAGATATATACTAAATCCGTCACTGTTCATGGCTTTATAAGTTTATCAGATTATTTGATCCTAATAAAACTAATGAAAAGAAATCGACACTAATATGGCATGGAAAAATTACAGAGAAAACTGTACAATTCATTCAAAAGAAATCAATGACACGGGTTATGAAGTATAGAGAGATCGAGGTATGCTGACACAGACTTAAACAACCTGGATACTAGTTATTCTCCCTATTCTCATAATAACCCGAAAACAATATAAACATTGAACAGTCTAGACAACATAGACTTAATGATTTTTGACAACATTCTAACGAACAAGTAATATATCAGTACGTATCTTTGGCATTTGTCATTTGCGCTTGTATTGCTTACAAGTGTTTCTAGATATAAATAGTCCAGTTGTCAAGATGCGGTAAACACATAACTCTAAACAAACAGGAACATAAACCACATAGGGTGAAATACAGAGATTCAACACGTCATTTTGTTATATACACACCCAGCAACATTAAATCTCAGTAAACTTTACATCTATCAATTCCAACGTTAAGACAAAATATCATGATTATACTGGGTAGTGTTTTCCTCTCATTTTATATGAAAGTAAAAGGAAATGCTAACAATGCAGTGGTAAACAATCTGGCTGGATTGTTTGCAAAAGACATCACAGATTGCTATAAGTGATGATCTTTTTAAGTTGAATAACTGCAACATCTTCATGACATATCAAGATTTGTGGCTACTTGTTTACGCTAGGACAAATAAATGATAAATTGAGAACGTTACGAACATGTGCAATAATGCGCTGAACACTGATTCTGAACATGTACAGATCTGTGTGCATGGACAGATGTTTACGACACCACTTGACTTTTTGATATCAACATATCATTATGCGCTGAATCCTTACATTATTCCGCATGATTTCAGATTTAACATAACACAGAACCAACTGGTAGAAACTAGCAATCAATCTATAAACTGGAAGACAATTGTCTCCAGAACGATATGGTTATTTCAGAATAATTTACTTTATCGGTATCTGACATCTACAAAAATGTAACTGATTTCGTTTGCAAATATATTACGAGAGAGAGAGAGAGAGAGAGAATCTTGGACATAGCATTAAATATGGAACTGCCTTCTCTGACAAATATATTACGAGAAAGAGAATTATAGACATAGCAGAAAATACAGCTTTAACGAATTTCGCACTTGATTCTCCCAGAATGAGCTTAAAGGGTGTCTTGATGTTGTATAGAAACAGTGGATAAACGTTTTAGAACTCAGCAGTAGAAATAAAATCTTAGTGACTATGGAAGACCCGCGAAATATGGTTTATTCGAAAGGTTTCCTGTTGGCACTATGTTTATTCATACCACTAAGTTCGTGTTTTATCAACAACAAGAGCAGATACAAATTACTAACGCTAGTGTTTGAAATTATTACACTGACAACCAAATGTTTATATGGTTCGCTTATATATATATAAATAACCTAAATAACCTGCATTGGCGTTTACAGGCAAAGCGATGGGTGCCGTAACCCGCGGATCCGGGTTCGAATCTCCGTAGAGTACGAATTAAAATTATCTAACCTGTATGATAATATTATTTATTCATATTTAAAATTCGTGAAATGAAAGAAAAAAGTGTAGGCACTTTGAAACATAACAAAAGAAATACATTTTCAATGAGATTTGGGTATTCTTTTCAATACAATGTGCTTGTACCACAGTACTTTTATCACCTTCTGTGCAACAATATGCCCACAAGTCTGACAGGTAATGTGTTTGCATTATTTGCACAAAAAGACAAAAGAAAACGCGTACAACGCTACTGTATTCATTTTAATGCTATAAATCTTGAGATCGTATCATCTGAGTTAACTTAGTTCATGATAATTGTCGTTGTGATTACATAAGCAATTTCAGTACATTTTAAATGCTCCTGCATCACATATTTTGGACTCCGTTAAAAAACTTCAGCTAGTCTGTATCCCATCCTGAATTAATACAGTTTTGACCGTAACTAGCAAAACTCCTTAACTGGAACACCATTCAACTGAAAAGTCCAGGAATTTACCATATATATATGTGGTCCTTTGGATGGTCATTGAGGTCATATAATCTATTTATCTTTGATATAATATTAAAAATATCCCGTCTCAACAAAAATGAATAAAGAATCGGTATCAATCAATAACAGTTTCATGCCATCATCCTATTTGATTTTCAAGTTGTTTTAGGAAATATTCAAACATCAATCGTTTAGATAGCTCTAACGTTGTAAATCCACCGTAACTTGGATTGGATAATTTGATTTTGTTTCTTTAAGACTTGCTTGCACTAATTCATCGTCAATAGTTGTATTTCTGGATAAATTCTCGATCCTTCTGACATTTGAAAAACTTTTACTTCTGTAATTACTTCCATTATTGTTATTTTCCTCAAAATTCTCCATATGTTTACCAAACACACTGTTATTGGTCGTTTTCTAGATCCTATACTATTTTTGTTTTGTGGAATTTAGTTTTAATATTTCAAACTTGTAAGTATAAAGTTTCAGATTTATGGACTGAATGACAGGTTTTTCAATGTACATTGCAGTTAAAACTGCTAGTATTTCGTTTTGTACCCTTGTAATCATTAAAAAAAATTCTTTTGCAAGGAAGATAAATACATTTCTTCCGGAATTAATTTGTCTGCAGCTAATGGGTAGTCTGTGAAATAGCTAGAACAAAATCGCCAAAGTCCAAAACAAACACGTAAACGGTATAAAAGTCTACCGGTATTTGGAATTGATTGTTTTCTATCCATCTTATTTTTTCATCAGTTGCTCATCTCAACTTGTTACCGACATGACTTATGTCCCAATGTCCCAAGCAGAGAGGATGTTAATATTAAGGAGAAATTCTATATGACCTTGACTTTGACCTTTGTTACTGGACATCATTTTTAAACCACCTTTCTTTGTACAGGTGGTATTCGTTATTTGTTTCAGCATATCTATATGATGTCATGCAATTTCCACCTCTTATTGCAATGTCATTAACAGAAACATGTCATAATATGCCAACAGCTCTAAGTCAACACCTGCATTCTTTAATACCGCATCATGAGCTAGTTCTGGTGTACTATAAAGGTGAGCAGAGTCTAGTTTGTAATATTTATAAAAGCATTTCTAACTTCCTCCAAAATGTCAGATATTGTCAATGTATCATTTTCTATACTCAATAATCATTTAAATTTCCAAGTGTTTGAAGGATAAAATGTTCCATGATATCATGTACATAATTGTATGGTTTACCTGTTAAGTGATGAGAATACCTTATACATTAGTAGTATATTCGTTTATTTTTTAAACCTTCAAAGTTATTCTTGTACCGGTATGGGTAGATGTCCTTCCTAAAATAGTTCAACTGCAGTTTGCCTAGCCTCGAGACTCGGACATCATATTAATCAGCTATTTCAGTGTTTCTCTGAACATTTGTTATGAAAAGAAATCTGTACACAACTGTTCAATAGATAGTAATATTAATTTAAAGCTGTCTGCACACATGATTGCCCCCTTAATTAGTATTTGTCCTCTTCTTTCACGAACCTTTCAACTATGAAATCCCAATCGGAATGTAATACATATGTCGTCGTCGTTTGATATGATTTTACTTCTTCGCCTGGATCATTTTTAATCAATACCTTTATGGACAGATTACTGTTTTAACCAGACGAGTTATTAATGAACGCGGCATGTATTTCGGATAATTAACAGGACCTCAATAAATGCCTGTTAAATTATGTGGTCAGGCTTCTTGTGTCGCGAACTTTATCTTTAATTATTTTTCTTCTCAAAGAGATAACATGTATATTTTTTTGATACTTTGATACAATCGGTGTCTCTGTAAACTATTCGTTCATATCTCTTGTGAAGTGATCATAGGTACAAACAGAAATCTGATATAATGTGCTTGACTGATTTCATCGTCCAGGATCGTGCCGGACACGATTGTTCCACTAGCATACCTAGTCTCTGGCACAATAATAATATTCTGAATTAACTTCGGCTAGGCATCCCGTTGGCATAGAACGAAAGGTGTACTCTATATCTGGCACTATTACACGCCTGTCTGTATCACAGCAGTTTAATTTTGTATCAGTTTTGCTTTTACGCGCTAAATCTAGCACGATGATACTTTCAAAATCACAATAAATAAAACAGCAAGAAACTATTGATGGCAGTTGTTGAAATTTTGAGCAAAACCATCATCAGAAAATCAGGAATTATAACTATATAATTATCCACATTGTAACATAGTCTTTTGTGTTATGAAAATTGTTCTGGCGTAACGAAACAAACAAGCATTTTTTAAAAACATATTTTCTCTTGTCATCCCACATTGAAAAGAATAATAATATAATTAACATGTCGACATGTAATTTACTTATCTAATTTCGCTACTCTGACAAGTTTGGTGTATTTTCTCTCCATTCCGCTGTCTCCACTTCCAATATTTCATACACATATATACGGATATGTGAAGTCTATTTTCAAATTTCCCTATTTAGCCTTTTTTTAACCTGAAATCTTTCAAACCGTTTCCTGCATCCATCAGCATGATAATTAGATGGCATATCTACATGCTTGCTCTTGGCACATTTAATACAATCTCTATCGCATGAAAGAAATACTTACCGTCTTTCTTTTGTTACCTTTAAGCAAGTCTGCTCTTTCTAAAATCTATTCAGGAAAATCTGTGTCTGAGCTTTACGTGAGTGGTCAATATCTCGCTATGTTCGATGTTAAATATTCGATGATGTCAAGCATCCATTTTATTTTTGCACTTATTGCCTTTTAAATTTATTTATAGAAAATATCAGATAAATTTATTATGACATTATCCATTGTTCAATTTATAACAGAATCCTTGTATTGTAATAAATATGTTTATACTCAACCTTCTCTATCAGTTGGGTGGGAAGTTTTCTAAGTCTGATAGTGTACTTTTGCAGGGCAATGTTGCCGAATATTTATACTGATGATCTTTTTCAAATATGGTTTAATATCATTGCAAAATTCATACACATCTTGATTGTTTCCGCTGTAAAGTATGTACTCATTTAAATATTTGTTAAATTAACCTTTTAGTGATAATAATCTATCCACAATTGACAAACTCCAGAAAAGTGCCCCCGAATAATGCTGAAACTTCCTATTACGATTCCGTCAAATGTTTTGTTTTCACGTCTACAATGGCTACCTATACAAAAACGGATTCTTTATTTTAAATGAATCCTGACATATAAGTCTCTAAACGATCTTTCTCCAGATTAGATCTCTAACCTAACAGAACTAAGATCTTCAAATACTGAGCGTAATCTTCGATCTACAGATAACAACGAACTCCAGATTCCATGAGAGAAAACCAACCATTTAAAAATCTCTTTTATTGTATCAGCACTTACTCTTTGGAATTTCTTACCCCTAAGGATAAGTAATTTAAATTACCTTACTTCATTAAAAGCCTCATTGAAGAAATTTTTCTTGACCAGATGGAATGATATACTAAAGCCTCTCAATACAGAACTTTATCATTGTATCCAGAGATAATCTGTGCAGAGTTTATTCTACGTATATATGACTTCAGACATGCCAAAATGTCTCTACCTGTGTAACGTATGTTGTTCATATATGTACCTGTTGACCACTATAGTTACATATATTAATCCATTTTAAATGTGTGAGTACATTTACGAGCATACCTGAGAGTGTGTAAATGACTTTTTGTATGACATAACCTGTTACAAAAGTTGAGGACCATATGGCAGATGGGTTTTTCATGACCAAATATGTTATTCACGTTAAATAAAGATTATTATTATTATTATTATTATTATTATTATTATTATTATTATTACATTTTGGTTATTCATATGTCGTAATTATTTTTTCTGGTCTAGAAACGTATTAAAAGGGATCGTAGTTTGTTTTTGTTCGATCTCGGTTCCTCATTATATAAATCTTTATTTTAGTTACTTAAGAAAGACAACATTTGATATAAATTCGACAGTTTTGATTTATTTAACTAGCATTATTTCAATATATATTTCACAATTTTGTTTGCGCTTTTAAAGATTGAAGTTTTAACTTTTCTCATAAACTTTTGCGAAATACCCACCTTACTCTCTTAGTAGATAATTATCTACGCTCCGTCAACGTACTTTGTGCTTCGCGTATTGCGCACCTATATTGTGTACCACTGTTTTGTGTGTTAGCCACACAATGGTTTTCTTGTATCCCTTTTTATATGTAACGTCCTTGTGAACTAATTGCAATCACTTTGTGACTGTGTCACGCGGCCCTATTACGTTAGCCACATGATGCACATTTTTCAAAAATGTTTGATTTTGTTTGCATTCTTTAATTAAAACACTAAGTTAACGCTAAAACATTTATCTTAGTCTGATCATATGGGCATCTATATATCATGAAAATTATAGCTGGCTTTATGTTCGCTGGCGACAAGTCTGCCCAGAACGGATAACGACACTGTATTTAACTGCACGTTCGTCTATTTATTTTCCATTTAATTTTCAAAATACCACAAAGTAGTGCTGGTCCAGTGATTTTCAGTTTGAGTTCCCCAATATCCCCAAGTAGTGCTGGTCTAGTGCTTTTTATTTGATGCTCAAAAATACCCCAAGGTAGTGTTGCTTTAGTGATTTTTAATTTGATGTTTAACCAACTTTCAATAGCGCTGGTCTAGATATGTTCAACTTTGATATCTTTGATAGGGATAAGAGGACATTAAACGCAATCAAAATAATTGGACATACAATTGGCCATTTGTGAACTACTGACGGGTAATTGAGGTTGACTTTGGCGAGACCTGGATCAATACACATTTTAGATTCACCGCTTAATAAAAATTGCATATCCTTCTTTGATTAATACCCCTGAAATATGCATTACATGTATCGATTTACAAAAGACGTCAACCCCGATAGCCGTTATGAAAAGGTTTAAACATTTCTTTTTATTGATTTCATCGGCTGTGGAGTAAAAGAACAGATATTCCATACATACCCGGCCATAACGCGTAACGAACTGCAAACAGCAGGACAAAGATTGCTGTCACATAATGTTACGTATAGGAATATGGGTCATACCGGGAGGAACGGTAGTGGAGTGGATGATATGGAGTGGATGATAAGATCCTCTGTGTCATAGAAATGAAAATGCAGGAAACTTGCTAGGACGGTACTCTATACAGCTGTCGTGCTCAAGGGTCTGTACTAACAAATATAAAATTGTTAAAATTGGAGAAAAAAATTAGAGTGTGCTGCGAGTAATAGTTCTTGGTTGAAGTAAGCTTCATCAAATATTTCTTGAAGCTTTGACATTACTTTATGTCTCATATTTGTCACGCCTGTAAATTATCCCATGCATGCTGAAGAAAAATTTCACTATGCATGTTGAAGAAACATTCCCCCAAAATTCCCCAATGCATGCTGAAGAAACAACCCTTATGACTGCAGAGAGCATAGTTGTTCAGCTAAAAGCAAAGTATCCAGAATGTAAATTTTTATTGTTAGAAATTGTAATTGTTAAGTTTGATGACTCTTTTGAATTACTTAGTAATTTATCTTATGTTCCAAATACACCATTGTCCAATATAGGTAATAGAGATGAGAGAGATATAGTTATATCATAAGTTATCGTTTGTATTGTAGAGATATAAAGTCATATCATAAGTTATTGTTTGTATTGTAGATATAGTTATATCATAAGTTATTGTTTGTATTGTAGATATAAAGTTATATCATAAGTTATTGTTTGTTTTGTAGATATAGTTATATCATAAGTTATTGTTTGTATTGTAGATATAAAGGTATATCATAAGTTATTGTTTGTATTGTAAATATAAAGTTATATCATGAGCTATTGTTTGTATTGTAAATATAAAGTTATATCATAAGATATTGTTTGTATTGTAGATATAAAGTTATATCATAAGTTATTGTTTGTATTGTAGATATAAAGTTATATCATAAGTTATTGTTTGTATTGTAGATATAAAGTTACATCATAAGTTATTGTTTGTATTGTAAATGGCAGTCTTGGTGTTGATATAGGGAACTTCATTTTACATGAATTAAATATTAATTATGCAAATACAATTATTATTTTTTGTCAGATTGTGATGTAATTCATTTTATATCATATTTTGATATTACAGAAAGAATTGATATAACTTTCATTCATTCTGTCTGGGTTTTATCGTCGGCTCAGCGTGGAAGTTTCCATAGTAATAAACAGCATGTACTTCTACCCGTGTCTCTTTATTCTGATTAGAAAAAGGCAAGAGATGAGAGTTTGCAGCTACAAGATAAATAATGGCCAACTTTCACAGATGAATGATGTCGACACATGTACATGGCAAGATTACTAGTAGTCCCATAATGGGATGGACTGGTAGTAGAGGATAGGATATATGGATTCACTGTGGCGTGGAAGAAAACTTGTCAGGACTGTGTTCAGTACCCATTTAGTGTTCAAGTGTCCATACCAAAAAGTATACAAATGACAAGGGTACGGAACAATGTCTAGAAAGTGTCATCCCTTGTCATTTAAGTAGCACCCCCCCCCATCCCCATCTAAGCCCCGGTTTCAGGGCTTAGATGGGGTTAGGTGTGAGGTGTGGGTGGAGGTTGGCAACTGACATTAAAACTGTTCTCTGTGGCAAAGTAGGGGCGCCACTAAAGAACATTGCCCCCGAGCGCATCGAATACCCGTGTGGCCACTGGACTAATCCCATCAACCTGGCGAATATAAATAAACTCACACCATATATGAAGCCAAAATTATTTTCTTCCATCCTCGCTCCAATACCAGGAAAAGAGACTTGACAATCAAGGAGTTTACATTAAATTGTTCATGAGTATGGTTTTGAGAAACTCCGATATGGCCCATTTCCAAAGAAAGAAAGGAGGAAAAGAAGGGAAGGGACTTATAAAAGAAAGAGAGAAAGATAGAAAGAAATAAAAAGGAGTAATAAAATATTAAATGAATGAACATAAAATAAGTCCTTTCACCCTACAATAAAGTTTTGATTTCGCGTTTTATAAGACTCGAAACTGGGTCCAAATAGTTTAGGCTTTTGTCTGTATCCATACCTTGACCTTACGTCAACGCTGATATTCAACCAATCAGAAGCTCGCTGTTGGATTCGAGGAAATAATTGTAATCATTGTTTATCTCTTCTTGTTTTCGAAAATGATGATACAAAAATTTCATCCACGTGTCATGTTTGTTAAATAAATAAATAATGAAAACCTCACACGTTAAAATTTATTTCAGGTTTTTCCATTAGGAATACTGAGAGATGTTACAGTCAGAGCCGTTGAAAAGCTAAAACAGTGTGAATGAAAATATTCGAGTAAACCAAATATTTTTCACCTACCGAAAACTGGCCCTTGCACCTTCGTATATGAATGAGGCATTGGTATTTTTTCAGATAGCGTATTGTTTTCAAATTTCGAAGTGAAAGATTAATATTTTTATTATTTCAAGCACCTCTTATATCTATCGAAAAAATAATTAAATTATATTATTTTATTTTAACTTATTCTAAACGAAGATTAATGTACCACATTAATTTCTTCATGAAAAAGTGTAAAATAGAAATCTCATATATTTGTTTTCTTCTCCGTAGGTCTGATTGCGAAAGAAAATAAGAAGCTCTGGACATAACATATAAATAAATTGCCATGCTCTGTTTGTTTTTTTTTTTTTTTTTTTTTTTTTTTTTTTTTTTTTTTTTTGCAAAATTGGTAATCAGAAAAGAAAAAATGAAAATATATAGATCTGCAGTGGAAAATAAAGGCAGAAGAAAGAAAGTAAGAAAGAGAGATAAGAGACACATTATTGGATGTTTCTGAATCTAGCAGCTTGCTCTTTATTTAAATGTAAATTTTCATGAATATAATTGGTTTGGTTTCGTGTTTTACGGCACAGCAACTCAAGCTGATTGTTAGTGCTTAGGGAATTTGAGTAAAGTGCCTTGCCCAAGGACACACCACAGATGTTGGTCCGAGGTGATGGATAGTAGGATTATAACTTATACTCTTTCGATGGCGAGTCAGGCTAACAACGGAGCCACAGAGACTCCTGCTTCCATTAGTCACCTATTACGGCATGCAAGAGTGCACATCTGTCGAAGAGAAACTAAGCCCAAATAAATGCAGTCAAAGAATACGTGAAACAGCCAGCATTAATGATATCTTAAATAATGTTCTCCGGTCCCCAAATTAATGTCATTCGGTTTTTATTTATTAAAGAAAAGGTGCGGGGTATAAAGAGGAATCTTACCCCTAATTATTGGCGTGTTGATTTCGTTAAAACCGGAATGTATATTTTAAGAAAAAAGGGAGAAAAAAAAGAAAAAAAAAAGAAAAAAAAAAAAGAAAACTGCCCCATTTAGTTAAAACAATACTGAGAATTATATTGTGAGAATTGCGTCATCATGGAAATGAATATTGTCCATGTTATAAAAACTGAAATTGAATATCTTATATAACATCTAAGTGGACTACTCAGCTAGTCAAGCTATTGTCAAGACACACAATTGAACTGATCAGCGGCCTATTAGAATCTACGTGACGCTAGAATCGATCGACATATGCTGTCCACGACTAAGTCGTGTATTGAGGCTTGAATATCGCAGCTGTAACACGTAACGCTTTACACCTCTACGTACTTGAGTTCGATCCTAGGTTCAAAAAGTCTTAATCAATCCGCATTCGGTGATATTCTCCGACCGAAAGACTCTCCTAAGCTAACATATGAGCTGAATCTCACAATCTCATATCACAAGCATCTGAATATTTCGAACTTTTCCGCAGTGGCTAAGCGCACCAATAGCTCTAAGTATTTCAAGAAGTCAGAACTGCTTAGAAAAGAAAACTAGCCGAGACTAACAGCTATTTTGGTGCGATACATCGTTTTCGCGAAACATTTCTTATCAGAAAAAAATTGGGGAGAGATGTTCCAATCGAAACAGACTCAACCATTAAGAGACAACAACAAGAAAACAAGTGCGAGTCGAGGTTTTTCCCTCTAATGATACTATCGGCAGTATTTTATAAAAAGATAGAGCGTACCAAAATCACTAAATTAGCAGCTATTTATCTCAGATGGTTTTCTTGTCTTAAGCGGAAATTAATGTTTCAAACAATTATACCGATTGCTACTAACTGCTGAGATATAAAACTGATGCGGAGATCCTAATTGTCCATGACGTAGGATCCTTACGTTTGAGCAGTGGAGCGTAGAAATTGTTAAGCATCAGCATAAATTAAAACCTAAATTTGTTTTTGATGTATACAATTGAAAGATATTTCAAAAAGCATGCCTTACTTACAATTGAAGCATGGTCGCGTGTGAGGAAATTAATAACATTTGATTTATATTTGGGGTGAAATTTTCTATAAAAAAAATTGACTGGACGGGGATGAATAATATGAATCAAATTAGTTACCGATGCTTTCTTGGAAGTATATGGATCCTGGAGGGCCTTCCATAGTTTGGGTCTGGTTCGAGTCCAGAAGGGATCCCGGTCATCAGTATAGACGGGATTATATCGGTTCTCTTCATCCGCTTCAAACTTCTTCAACATCTCCGTCGTGTCCTCATAACTAATATAATTCACCCAACAACATTGCTCAATCTCTTTCTCATCTAAACCCCAGTAGTCAATTTCAGCCTTGACCATCGGTCCGCAAATATCGTTTGGCATATGTAACTTTCCGATCCGGTAATAATTAAGAATATGCACAAATATTTGAGGATTCCTGTCGAAATAAAAGTTCTGCCTTCCCGTCGCCTTGGCCATTTCGGCCACGGCGTGGAGTCGTGTGTTTGACCATTTTTCTAAGGTGGATATATTTGTCTCGTGCCGTACGCCTCCTACGTTTAAAGTTACGATGTCCTGCGTGTCAGTACCATATTCGTTGTCGTCATCACCACTTTTCAAGATATTCCGTCCAGTTTGACAACTTGTTTGGTCCGATTTTATCAAATTTTCGACAGGATTAGATATTTGAATACGAGAACCTTTCTTTGTCCCCATTATAAGTTTTGAATTCAAGTTGTTGGTTTTATTTGGTCACCCACAAACCGATCTTATCACATATTTGTGTTTAAAATAAGGAAATACCACCAAATAAGAGTTGCACTATACGATGCGATACGATATCATCATTGCACCACTGATCAATCCACTGTAAAACTGAAGTTTGTGTTTCTCATTTTCTTTTTCCTTTAAGGACATGACAGGGCTATTAAAAGGGGTTAACTCAGCTGTGTCATTTTCTCTCTGGCCGTGGCAGTGAACAGACTATGAATATACACCTGAACTGTCAATTATGTGCACGGTTGTTTGAATATCAAGGTCTGGATTCATAATTGAAGAGTTCCAACAACATGGTTTCACATCCTGTCTTTAATCACTTACAGTGCTCGTTTGTTGAACTATATATTTTACCATAAAAGAGATAATTGGACTATCTACTGTTGCAATTCATATTAACCGTCCTGTTTCGATCGATTTTCATGCTAATGTGAGCCACCATTCACAATTTCGCCCGTGATTATGACGTCCGCACTAACTAATTTACATACAGGTATTGGGAAATCGCTCAGTGAAGAGAGAGAAAGCCTGTCGCTTTATTTCATACACAGAAAGAATATATATATATATATATATATATATATATATATATATATATATATATATATATATATATATATATAACGTATGTATGTTAATACTATATTTTGGATGCTAAACGTAATGCTTTCTTCTCGTCTATGCATAATCGCTGAGACAGCTTGCAGCAAACCTTTATGTTAATATCCCTCAAACATTTGAACTATGAATTA
Organism: Margaritifera margaritifera; assembly: GCA_029931535.1. NCBI lineage: Eukaryota > Metazoa > Mollusca > Bivalvia > Unionida > Margaritiferidae > Margaritifera > Margaritifera margaritifera. The sequence goes on along the minus strand of JAQPZY010001661.1, from coordinate 2,529,061 downwards.
TATCTTTGTGGCATTTATTAATTTACAGCAAACACAGAAGTAACCATCTCAAGTATTAACTGTGGTATATACTATAAGTCGACTCTGCAATGATGGTATAAAAATATGTGTTGGTCATCTGTTGGTTGTCCGAAAAAGATGAGAAAGCTTTATAATATAATAAGACCAACAAAAAAAACAAACCCATGCCGGTTTTTCTTGACGAAACGAGATATTGTTCCTTGTCTCCTTTTCGATGCTATGATAACTCAGTCTTTACTTGGATATGCACTACGATTTTGACACAAATATTAAGTGACTATACGTAATTACTCTCCACGAGTTTAAAAAAAAAGACCTTCAACAATACCTTTAGAACATTATTTAAATGTATAATGCCGTTAATACTTAGAAAAGGTACTAAACGTTATGACTGAATCAAGGATAAAGACCGAGTTATGACCTCACCCAAATAGGACCAGGTCGAAATCCCAAGATGTACCAACTGTTCTATAAAGGCCAAGCAAAGTTCCTTCTCAGAGCTTTCACATGTTATAAATCGAGGAAACTTACACATATCAAGACACCACATGATAATGGAATGAGCAATTGATTGGAAAAAATGTATGTGTGTTGTTCGTCGTCTGACACTATACCCACACGCATACATCACGCGAAGGCGTGTTGAGTTTCCTGGGATAAATACTTGTACACATCGTCTCCATTGCAACAAAAGTGACAGCAAGTGTCAATATTGTAACTCACATGGTGAGGACTACTTTTATTTTTGGCTGTTTCAGAAACACTCCCCGAATTGCATATATACATACTATACTTCACATAAACTTAGTCCATTGTGAAATAAAAGATAGCGAAAACTGTTTAAGTTATAATTTGGAGGGAACTTCAAAATCAGGCCGTTTTTCACACCACGAAATGATTTTCCATATCAATTAATGCTGTGTTCCCGATGAGAAGTTCAAGTGATATCCGATAAGTTAATTGCCTTATATCCGTATTAAATATATATATATATATATATATATATATATATATATATATATATATATATATATATATATCCGATATTGAGGAAAATAATAATGTTCCATATCAAATAAGACTTAAATATATTATATTTAGTTGTAATAGATTCATATAAAGCAAAAACTAATCACAATATAATCCAATTTGTAAATATTATTCTCCTTTCAGCGACAAATATATCAATTAAATTCCTCAATGCTTATCAGGACAAAATTTACGTAAGAATATGGGGCAATAAACAAAGGTCGTAAGTCAGACGTTAAACGTTAGGTACAACTTTAAACTCATTATATGAAAGCACACTAGCAGTCCTAATACGGTATTTATCCAGCTCATTGTGCTTTTTTCTATCAGTGGAATTCGTATTCATTATAACTCATTTGTACCACCTAAAGGTTATTAATTAAAGACCTAAAAATGTAGCACGTTATAGTATGAACAATGTAATATGTTCAGGTCATTCCATGCATAGGTTGATCTCAGTGCACCCTGCTTGAAGTTGGATATAACGTCCTTAAAACTGATTGGCATCCGTTGTAAATAAGGTCAATAATAATAATAATAATAAAAGAAGAGGAAGAAAAAGAAGAAGAAGAAGAGGAGGACGAAGAAGAAAACATGAATAAAAAGAGGACAAAAGTAGGAATGAGTCGAGTATACAAAGTGAGATTTGGTTTCACTTTCATAAAAGTGTGTTTGTTTGGGAAATAGGCTTCATTGCAAAACCCGTCATCAAATGTAAACAATGATCTCCCTTGGCACAAACTCCATGCATGATCGCAGGGCAGGTATATGTTGTCCTTGTTTACATTTAATGATATATAGGACAGTTTTCATACCCGGACATTTGGGTAATCCATCAACTGAATGCAATGACACACCGCGAAAAATGTCCGCCTATATCAAAAGCGATTTCCCTTTGCTTCGGGAACGGATTATGATAAGGACTCAGATCACAATTATTTTTCCTATATAGTCTCTACATATGTTTTCAGTACTGAACGTTGCATTGTGTCCAAATCCTAATATATCATATGTTAATCTAAAGTATCTTCATAGATTAACTCTCGGTGAAGTTCTTGTCATAGGTTATCAGGCATTTTTTGAGAGGCTGGACTGTAAACAAAGTAACTTGCAGTGGGTCACAGATTTCATTTCCGGACCAGCAACAATGCCTCATTACTGACTGTGCACTGTCGCCAAAATACACACATACAACCACACCATATTGCTCATATTCGAAAGAATAGAAAATTTCATTAATATTAATATCAAGAACGCCAAAATCTAACTCATGCATCCTCAATAAAATTAGAGATAAAAAGATGCTCTTAAAATGCTCTAAAATGGACTGTGACTACATTCGTGGGTACTGACCCGGAAGTAATAAGTGTGACCTCAGTTTTATTATGCCAACTTATTTGTTGCAATTTTAGTCAAACTCTCATATTTGCATCCCACACCTATTTCAACTTTAGTCATGGATTATTTTTCATTTTCATAGCAAACAAGGTGTGTGATAACTGTCAGAAAGTGTGTAGTGTTTGTGTTCCACAGGGTACAAGTTTTGGCCAAGTGCTTTTGAGAAGCCAAAACTAAATTTCTATCTCTTCCGTAATTGCAGAAAGTTTTCAATGCAGTAAAAACTAAATTGTAATACAAGATAATAAGATAATTTATATCTGAAAATATGTTTGAAATACAAAAACATCGTTGAATCAAATTTTAATATAATGTTAAATAATAATTTAAATTTAGAAAACTTTTAGCGTAAAATTAAGTTTTCATACAAACTTTAAAATATCAACTGACGAATTTTAGACAATGAATTGTCTAATGAATTGTATTTAAAACAAGTAGTAGCTTTGGTCTTTGCAGCTTGTAACATTTTGTCTAGGGGTAGTGAAGCAAAATAGCTCACAGCGATTTTTACAGCAAATTGCAATATGCCTATTCAAATGTATATAGGTGTGCACACTAAAGAAACAATGACAAGCGCTATGTTCCAGATTTATTGTGTTACGTACTCAGCCAGTTGTTAGTATAAGTAATACCCATTTTTGTGGGACCAGTACCATGTTTTATAGCAAAAATGCATTGCATTTCAAGGTCAATAACCACAAAAGGCGACAATGTAATAGGAAAATACAGTTCCAGGGAGGCTCTACCTTACTGAACAGCTGATCTCTTTCATGACGACCTAAGACATGTACTATATATCAGTGTGGTAGTATGAACTAAGCCTGGCGGATATATTGGACATGTCTTACTGAGACCTTGGTATCACCACCTGACTGCCGGAGAGCTTCGAAGCTAATCCAAATCTTCCACCTTGCTCGAAATACCAGGATAGACCTGACAAGATATAACATGTTTTACTTAATCTTATAGATCAGTAAGATATAGGTAGATGAAGTAAAAATGTGCTAGATATGGAGATTTCAAAATGACATGAAGGGTGCCAGAACAGGAAAAAACATTAAATTTGGCACTGTGACACTCAGAAATGTGAAGCAATTCGAGTACATTAAAGTGTCTATTCATCCCCAAAATATATGAGGTTTATAGAAGTATGTTTATCAGACTATGTTCAGTCATTTACAGGCTAAATAACAAATAAGGTACACTAGCCATTTATGTGTCTCACAGATCAACTATAGGTACCAGTATATCCTGTATGATCAACTAAATGTGATATTCTGATCACCAAAACTAGTAAAAAAGGGTGGACATTTGCATATGCGGGACGTGTATCATGTAGTTATTAAGATCAATTGTGCAGCTTAATTCCAATGATCTGTTTGAACATTTCTGGTGTATTTTTAAGAGTGTCGGCTAACAATTATGGTTCATTAGAATGTGATATCAGCTGATGCTACAATGCCGCACTCTGTCAAAGTGTATATTACCATACATAGCAAATTTATTATGGAAATAACATTTTGGATTATTCCAAGTGCATACAGACAAATATATGCCTAACAGATCAACTATTGGTATAGTTAGATTCTACATGATGTACTGAATGTGAAATTCTGATCCCACGCATTCTAAAAAATATGCACATTTGTCAGAATAATAAACATCAGTTAAATTATCTTCAGATTTTTGGATATACTAAATAGTCCTTAAATTCCTCAGTGAATATAGTGTGTGGAGGAAGGACTGCAAATGTGTACGATATCTTATTTCTAATCAAATTTGGAAGCAGTTATGAAACGAATTAAACTTATTAGATAGTGGAGGAGCATTATTTTCCACCTTACTGCTGTAGAAAGTAAGATCTTTTTTGTTAGTGTAGTGTTCGAGAACATTCTGGCACATTTGGAAATTCGGTATCCCCCCCCCCCCCCACACACACACAAATGATAAAAATATGGTATATACTGTAATAGTCTCTCTCTCTTTCTCTCTCTCTCTCTCACACACACGCACACAATAAACAATGACTTCTTACTAATACTGTATAATTTTAAAAACCCTAACTAAATACAAAAACAATAGAGCAGAATAGAACTGAACATTATTGCAAACTCAGTTCTTACAATTGACATATGAGATTAATTACAAATACAAATTATTAAAAATGGTGGTGAGCTATTTTACTATCCCCAGCGTCGGCGTCCGCACAAATGAAAGCATATACAAATGTACACCTTCATTGCACCTACCCCTAGTCGATGGACTGAGAGGACCAACATATACTTTAGTTGTACATTCTTGGTTTTGAACACTGTATTAATACTGTTAAACTTGGAATAATAAAACTTGATAAGGGGATGCATCTTCATATCTACACCCTTGTCACAAATGTAGGTCATTGTGACCTATATAACACGCTTGACTGACTTTGATTAATATGTAATTGACGTTTTCACATTGTGCTGGCCTGGGTTAATTTTGTTTCATATAGTTCAGTACCAAATAGGATTTTAGCGCCCTGTAGATATATACCTAGATTAGTGAAAGTTGATGAGGAGATACATCTTGATGAGCATTTCACCCTCATCACAAAAGTAGTTCACTGTGATCTATGTTTCAAACCTAATAATAATAATAATAATAATAATAATAATAATAATAATAATAATAATAATAATAATTATTATTATTATTATTATTATTATTATTATTATTATTATTATTATAACGACTTTATTAAGAGAAGGTAACTCAATTAGTTACAGGAACTAATCTACCTTGAAGTCTTCTGCTCTGTACAATATATTCAGTATCTTCATCATAATGTGGCTAAACACTAGGGTATTGACTTATTCTGAAAATCGAATAAAGTTTCAAGCTCCTAAAATATGCACAAGCATCAGTGAGTATATAAACATATATAAAATATAATACTGTATTTAAAAATTCATCGGTGAAAACGATGCATAAGCAGAGAAAAGCTGTTAGACTGTCTTAATATTTGATCCGTTTGAGACATTGATTATGGAAAGAAGAAATGCCAGGATCCCGTCTTATGTCAATGGAAATGTTAAATATCAATGGAAGAGTGTATTGAAACCTCTTTTTAAACAATTCCTTATTTGACATTTGACTTTGGTATAATGCAATTTTTACTTCAAACAGACCTTAAATTTAAAGTACTATCAGCATCTCTTTGACGAAAGATATTGCTTAGATATACAATAATGTATTTTCTGGACACTTTATACATACATTTGGACTTTCTAAAGTATATTCTTTCATGTATTGGTAAAATGTTTATATAATTTGTTGTGTCCTGGAAATTGTCTATAGATTGATCTAGAATTAAATGGCATGCGCTCTTTTGGGGTCTTAAAAGTTTTGATATATTTGAATTAGAGACATTACGCCAAATTATATTACTGAATATAAATTTTATAGAATATTATCCTACAATAAAAAGGAACTAATGTTCTGATTTTATTGAGTAGCCAAATATAATGATTAACCTTTTTTTTAAAACATACTTAATGTGACCAAGTTATTTTGTTTTCTACAAATTCACCAATAATTTTTTCATGAGAGGTCATATTAAGGTTCACATTGTTGGTCAAAAAGAACTTAGAGTCTGTCGCTATCCTGCCTAGCTCTTTTTTATTTTCTTGTAATTAGTAGGGATTTTTTTTCTGTATTTATAATGATACTGTTTTCCTTGCACCATACTTCATGTCGGTTAAGAGCTTCTTGTAGGTTATTTTCAATTTCAGTTTTGGTTTTGCCCGACTCAGATAGTGTATGCATGAAGGTCAATGGAAGAAATTTAATTTCCTATGATAAGTAGTAAATAATTTTTAAATATATTGAATAACATATGTCCGAGGATAGAGCCATGTGGTACTCCCCGTTTTTTTATTTTTACATTCTGAAAGATGACCTTTAAAAGATACTTTTTTCACGCTGTTAGTTAAGTAGGAATTGAACCAGTTCAGGGCGTGTTCATTACGTTGATAGAGTTTAAGTTTTTCAAGCAAATTGTCATGGTCTACAAGATCAAAAACTACCAAAATCAAACCCAATAGTGCCAACCATCCCTCTTTTATCTAATGCTTTCAGAAATTTATTAATTATAGAAATGTGCAGTTTAACACAAGTGATTCTGTCGAAAGCAAAATTGATTATCATGAATAAGATTATAAGTGTTCAAATAGTTTACAAAAAGCATGCAGCTGTTTTCCTAGTAATTTGGAATGACAAGGAAAGATATAGCTAGATCTGTCATTATTTTTCATAATCTTTTGTTCCAGATTATGGAATAGGGTTATATATAGCAGGTGCTACTGCCATTAGTAGCTTAGGTCAAATCATATTAAGTCCTGTGGTTTTACAAACTTCTATTGTTTAAAAAAATATGCTTCAACACAAATTCAGGGCTCATTTCAAGAAGTTTAAACTTTATGTCATTATGGAGTTTTTCAGATTCATTCACTTTAGTAAAATTGTGTTTTAAGTATATTTCTGAAGGCATTTCATGATAAAATCATAAAAATGAATGACCTACATTTCACATTTGACCGGCTTAGGTTAAGTTTTGCATTTAACTCATGACTAAATAGGTTTCTGTACCATACACACACACACACACACACACACACACACACATATATATATATATATATATATATATATATATATATATATATATATATATATATATATATAAGTAGGTCATTGGGGTCTATATTTAGTGCTTTACTAAATTTGGTTAAATGTTGTGTTTTACATTTATTCTCAAGCTCTGTTTATGCTAGAATCATCACACTATATGACTGTATGCATCTCAATTAGTACCACATCCTTACCACAAAAATATGTCACTGTGACCTACATTTCGTATTTTACTTGTTCATGTTAAGTGTTTGCGTGTAGAGCAAAAATAAAGTTTCGAAGCACACTGTATACATACTGATATATCAAGATTCATTAAATTTTGTCTGGGGATGTATCTTAATGAATACTAAGCCCTCATCACAAAAGTAGGTCACTGTGATCCATATGTCATTCTTTACTGCTTGGGTTTCAGTATCAAGCACTATCTATGGCACAATTATCAAAATAGGTTATTCTATCTATCCGTATTAGTAGCACACCCGTAGTTTTCGCATTTAGCTCACGACTACATTGCTCTTGTATCTACTATTTAATACTGCTATACATAGAATCATGAAAGATACGAGATGATACATCTTGATAAGTACTACACCCTCATCTGAAAAGAAGGTCACTGTGACCCATATTTAACTTTGCACTGACTTTGGCAATTTGACATGTTCAAACTGTACTGCTTAAACTACATAATTGTATAAATCTCTTAGTATCACACTCGTACCAAAAAAAGATCACTGTGAAGTATATTTCACATGTTACAGTTATAGGTTAAGTTGTTGCATTTATCTCATGACCACGTAGATTTGTGGCATGCTCTGTGCGTACTATTATTATAAAATCATGAACCTTGGGGATGCAGTTTTATGAGCAATGTTTTCTCATTTCAGTAGTAGGTTAATATCGACAATATTTTATGCTTCACTGACCTAGGATAAATGCTTTATGATATGCATCTCTGTTACTACCAAACTATTACAACAAAAGAGATATATGGTAACCTATATTACATCTTTTACTGGCTTTGGTTCAGATTTTGCAGTTAGCTTATATCCGCATGTGATTTTGGGATGGTATATGCATACTATCATACCAAGAATCATTAATTGGTGAGTAGATGCATCTTGATAAGTTATGCATCCTTTTGTCCCAAAGGAAGAGTAAGTAACCTATATTTTATGTTCAGTTACTTTGTTCAAATTTTGTGCTGAAAGTTTATTTCTTGGGTGCTGTTTATGTTTCAGGCATGAAACTTCATAACTGGATGCATCTCTGTTACTACAATGCTCTTAAAACCAAAGCAGGTCACTATGACCTCCATTTTATGGTTTATGAACATGAGTTTAAGTATTTGTGTATAAATCGCATTGTTTCATCCATACTAGACATATGTACATCCTACTCTATATTGTTTATTGTCATATGTTGCCATCAGCAGGTTAACGTTGAACTGTACGTGGGAATGAGTATACGGGTTAGGTGAGTGGACTGCATACTGCATGCTTTTTTTGTGAGGCCTAACCTGTACTGGGTAATCAAGGTAATTATTAATGCATGAACTATGTACTGCTGTCTGTCACTTCAAGGTTGCTCAAAGTCTGAGACTTTAACCCAGTAATATCCGGGTTTAGGAGTGGACTATGATAATAACTTTTCAAGAGAATGTTAAGAGCAAAGGTTATAAAACAAACAATACAAAAATAGCTTGAATCTGTGTATTGTCAATGTATTACCTCTACTTGCATAGGACACACAAAATGTTCTATTTTATTATTGTATATCTTCTATGGCATGTCGCAGTAAGAAGGTAGATAAGTGGGTGGGTGGATGGGGTGGTAGGAAGGTACATAGGTGGAATGACAATATGTCAGCGCAATACTGGCCATATAGTGCCAATTAAAGTTCAAATTTCAAATTACAAAACGATTAACAGTTTAAATGTAAAAATAACAGATGGCAAACAAAAACACTCTTTAGTTGGAAAAGAGAGCAAGGTCACTTTGGTCTGAATGTATTTTCTGCATGATGCTGTTTGCAATGGCCACTGGTCAGTAGTGAAAGTAAAGGAGAGCTCTGTAATCGTTGGCTACACTATGGTTCTCTTCTCCGAAAGTTCACATTTTTAGATGCATTAAAATCATAGAAATGAACAGTTATTTTGCTAATTCAACATATGTATTTTTAATGTCTCTAACTGTTCTTTGAAATAAGAAAATGAATTCGATTTTTTTTTATGTTTTTGCACCCACCTATGAATTTCTCCATACATCGAGGAGCACCAGGTAATGTTAATGTACTCAAGCTTCTCTCCGGACCTAGGATTGTTAAACAATCAGATCAATTAACTATTAATAATAAATGAGAATAACAATACCACTGTCATTATAGATTCTCCGTCTCCTTCTGGTTGAATGCCTGAACATTGAAAACAAACACAGACTTTCTATCCTCATTTGTGGAGATATCTGGTTACAATATTGACGGAGGAAATACGTAGATGAGCCGAACTGTATAATCTGTTTAACAAGGCGATGCTAACAGAACCCGAAGCAGCCTGCTCAGTTTCGACTGAACCACGTTTGTCATAGGACTGAGTAGTCAATTTTGAAATACAATAAAAGCAAGAATGTATATTTCTAAATTATGAAATATATTATAAAAAATAAAGGCTAAAGAATGAACTCTTGCGCATCACAGGAAAACAATTAGAAAATTAGATATTAAGTTTAATAGACGAATATGGTGCACGCGGCAACACTATATAACATATCATTTTCAACAGTAACACAGTTTACAATTAGTTCGTTTTCTGGCTGTTAGCTGTAGACAATAGTCTCCTGTGATCTCAGACCTATTTGTATTACAGCCATGAATTCTAAGACCTATATATGTAATCAAAAAATAATTTTATATTTTCGGAAAGTGTAAAAAAAATCATTTTCTTCTTTAAATATAAAAGATCAACACTAATTGACAGTTTTATGTATTAAAATAACTTGCTTCTTTGCACTAAAGATTTGTTAGGCATACCATGAAAGGTAGCATTTTACCGCATTTGATATGGCCATCATATATAAATAATATGCGGTACGTCACGGAAAACTGATCTTTTATTCCCTGATGTCGACTGCATTTATAATTCATGAAAGTTCGGAAAATTGCAGAAATATTTTTCAGATAAAGTTGCCACTTTTAATCCATTTCTTGCAAAAGCTATTAAACGTCTCAGCTTGAATAGTTGTTACCGTCAGTTTAGAGGCTGTAGTCTTCTTTGTTAATGCCAAAGCAGGTTTCTGAAAATTTAGCATTCAGATTTTAGATTTAAATTAAAGGCTAAGTGTTCTAAATACAGAATCAAATTTTCATACTGTAATGACTTGGTGACTTCTTTTTACTGGAAGTGTGTCAAATGTACTTGTTGATACGCACCATCCATATGTCTACTTTTCAGCAAAAAAAAAAAAACAAAACACGAAAAAAGAAAAAAGAAACAGCAAGACATCTATAAACAAATTTCTGTTTTCAAAAATTGAAGAGTAACTATTTGGAAATATTATATGCAACAAGTAACATTAGTTGTGGAAAAGGGGCGTTTTTTTTTTTTTTGCATATATACTGTACAAAATTAAGACCGCTTTCCAGGCGTCGTTACACATATACCATGCCTTATAATTAGACTAATTGTATACCTTACCTTTCATTTAGCAGAAGAATTGTACCTGCATTTTTCTTATTACGCTAAAAGTCAAATCCCATATACAAATTGTACATCACACCACCAGTCCGGTCTGAGTAATACTGACCTAGCTTGGTGAATAGCAAAAGCCTTGAACAAGAAATGGTATGATATTCAGATATTTTCGTCCTGCATCTTCATGAAAGGTCATTGCCTGGTAACAGAAAAAATATACCTCGTTAGAAAAGTGTATATATATATATATATATATATATATATATATATATATATATATACATGTGTGTGTATATATATGTATGTATATATATGTATATATATACGTGTGTGTATATATATATATGTGTGTATATATATGTATATATATATATATATATTAATTAAGAAACGCATACGAGTGAGTGGTTTTTTTATCAATTATATACACACACAAACACACACACACACATATATATATATGTGTGTGTATGTGTATATATATATATATATATATATATATATATATATATATATATATTAAGAAACGCTTACGATTGAGGTCATTGCGGTATATGAGGCGGACAGACGGAAGGACAGTCACACAGACAGGGACAATTTACCTATATGTATGCATGCTCCACTTATCGAATTCTGCTGGATCAAATTATCTTAGTTTAAAACATCAAGCAACCATTTTATTTTCAGTAAACATGTCTTGTTTACATATTAGATAAAAGCCAAATTGAAAATCGATTAAACGATCGCATAATTGTTTCGATATAATATGACAAGGTTGTAATCATATTCTGATTCATTAATAAGTCATGCATTAATTCTCCCCCAGCGCATAATAAAGTTCGGAACCATTTTTATGTATGTATTGCAACACGCAAAGGAATATATTATTTCCATATTTTGGATACCAAAGGATCATTGCTGTGACAAAGTGAGATCACTTTAGTCGGTGACATGAATAACCTTGATGTTGTACCGTCTATTTGATTATATATATTATCAATATTTGAATTATCTTTGTTTATCTATTATCTGTGCAACAAAGGTATATCTGTTATGTTTTTAATACCACTACTACTACTACTTTTCCCTGATTGCATATGTAGGTCATCATGGCCAATATTTCACACATCGCTGATTTGGGTCAACTCATCGTTCTCTGCTTATGGAAGCGAAATGACAATTCGCCTGATATGACCACTTCCAAATGTTGACGCTGGGTTTATTATTAAAATGAAACCTTCATAGTAGACTTACATCAATTTCTTTGTTTCTTTGTTTTATGTTCTTGTTGTTGAGTGGTTTTTTATACTAATTTCTAAATGTTATGAACGAATTTCAGGTGTGAAATACAATATTCATTCGCATGGTATTTTATTGTGGGTAATCTTAACATCCTTAGATCCTGAATCTAGTACAAAGCACAGGGCAACCTGGTGAGACGGAGGAGGAGATTCATCAAGATACACACCAAAGTGTCCAGCACCTCCAGGTGCTAGAGGATGAAAACGAGTTCAGCAACAGGGTAGAGAATATAGATGCTTCGGTGAATTTAAGCGGGAGACAGGAGTTGGATATTCAGGGAAGGACTATAACGGTAAACGAGAGTGTTAGTCAACATAAACTAAGAGTGAAATGGCCTGTGAGTTCCAACAAAACAGCATCGAGACAGTTTGATAAGGACATAAACCAACTACTGGAAGTAACATGGGCAGCAAGTGTTGACAGAAAGGTAGAAAGTTTGGAATAGAAGAAACGAAGCAGAGAAATATATTGCCAAAATAAAAGGTAGACTTTGGTAGATCGCAATCATAAGAACAGAGCTGCGGAGGCTGACAAAAAGGTATCGCAATGCAGTGGATGAAGCAAAAAATGGGCTGCGTGACCTCGGAGATAACCTATGTGACAGGCTGAATACACTGACAAGAGCAGAGAACATCAGAAAGAACAAAATAGACCGTATGTAGAAGAGAGCACACGTCACTGCAAATCGCTTTGGATTCGTCAAAAAACTGCTAGGAGATAAAAGATCAGGGAGACTTGAATGTCCGTAGGAGGAGGTAGAAGAACACTTGAGAAAAACCCACAGTGATCCAGATAAAAAGAAAGACCTTGGAGATCATGCCAAACTTATAAGCCCAGAGGAACCAGCAGTTCCAATTGACAGTTCAGAACCAAGACATGAAGAAGTGAAGGGTACTATAAGAGATACAAGGGCAGCATCAGCTCCTTGACCAAATGGTGTTCCTTACAAGGTCTACAAATACTGTCCGAGACTAACCAGAGGACTTTGGAAACTAATAAAGGTTATATGGAGAAGAGGCAAGTTGGCAGAGACTTGGCTCATTGCAGAGGGCTGCTTTATTCCGTAGGAAGAAAATTCGTCATGAATCAAGCAATTCAGGACAATATCCCTTCTAAACGTGGAAGGAAAGATATGCCTAGCAATCTTTGCCCGGCGTCTGACAAAATACTTTCTGGAGAACAATTACATCGATATTTCAGTTCAGAAAGGTGGAGTTCCAGGAGTACCTGGTTGCCTTGCGCATACAAGTGTCTTAACTAAGATCATCCTGGATGCCAAGGAAAACAAAGGCGATCTGAGAGTGTTGAGGTTAGACCTTGCCAACCCATATGGCAGCATTCCACAAAAGTTGGTGAACCTGACTCTAGAGAAGTATCATGTACCAGAGAAGTTCAATACTACCTCGATAACTTCAAAATGCGCTTCAAAGTGTCAGACTACACAACAGCATGGCAGAGATTAGAAGTTAGCATCATAACTGGATGTATAATTTCGGTAGTACTATTTTCAGCTTTAATTAATCTCCTTGTGAAGTTAGCAGAGAAGATGAACCGAGGACCAATTATGTAATCTGGAGTTCGGCAGCCTCCAACAAGGGCCTTCATGGATAATATGACAATTACATCCAAGCCAGTATGAGAAGGTAGGTGGATGTTAGAAGATATTGGAGACATGATCAACTGGGCCATGATCAAGTTTAAGTCATCTTAGTAAAGAAGTCTGGTCCTGAAGAAAGGGAAGGTGCAAGATAAATACAGGGTCAAAATAGAGAAGAAGTGATACCAACACTGAGTGAGCAACCAGTTAAGAGCCTCGGCAAGTGGTTTAAGGATTCCATGAATGAAAGTTAGAGTGTGGTAGACATGAAGCAACAAGCCAATGACTGGATGGAATCCATAGACAAGAGTGTGCTACCTTGGAAGTACAAGGCCTGGAGTTACCAGCATGGTATTCTACCAAGAATCCTTTGGCTACTTCTAGTATACCAAGTCCCACTGACAACCGTAGAAGCAGTTGAGAGACTGTTCAATACATATCTGCGTCGATGGATGGGAGTGCCAAGGAGCTTCAGTAATATCGGCTTGTACAGTACTGGCAGCACGCTTCAGTTACCACTATCATCAGTGACAGAGGAGTTCAAGGTGACCAAGGCCAGGCAGGTGATGATGTTGAAAGACAGTGCAGATGAGAAGGTGAGAAAAGCAGCAGTGGAGGTACGGACAGGTAGAAAGTGGGTAGCAGCAAAGGCAGCTAAAGAGGCAGAATCCAGACTGAGACACAGTGACATGTTAGGCACAGTAGCAACAGGAAGGTTGGGGCTGGGAAGTCTCAAAAGACCTACATGGCAAGCAGCGAGCACCAAAGAGAAGCGTGCCATGGTCCAGAAAGAAGTACGTCTTGCAGAAGAGGAATACAGGCAAGTTAAATCTGTCGGCATGAAGAAGCAGGGAAATTGGTTACGTTGGGAAGCTGCAAGATCCAGGAAACTGTCTTGGAGCGACATCTGGAGAGTTGATGCCCAGAAAATCAGCTTCCTCTTACGCTCAGTGTATGATGTTATCCCTACACCAACAAACCTCAAGGCATGGGGACTAACTGATGACCCAAACTGTAAACTTTGTGGAAGACATGCAAATTTAGAGCACGTGCTGTCATCCAGCAATGTAGCTCTGACAGATGGTCGTTATCGTTGGTGCCATGACCAAGTGCTTGCTGAGACTGCTGCCAGTATGGATATAGACAGGAGAAAGAAATGCCAAGTGAAAAGCGGTCCCAACTTCATTAGCTTTGTGAGAAGCGGTGAGACGCAAAGGCAAAAGACTGAAGCAAGATGCTTCTTGACAACAGTGCAGGATTGGGAAACGCAGGCAGATGTAAACGAACAGCTGAAGTTACCAAGAAACATCTGTAACACCAACTTCAGACCCGATATTATACTGTGGTCATGAGGTACCTGGCAGGTGATTTTGTTATAAATGACAGTGCCATGGGAAGCTAGAATGGAGGAGGCCCATGAGAGGAACTTGGCCAAGTATCAGACACGCATCCATGAGTGCCAGCAGAATAGATGGAAAGCCTGGAATCTACCAATGGAAATAGGATGACGTGGTTTTGCAGCTCAGACCTTTTGGCGTGCCTTGGGGGTCATCGGGATTACAGGACCTAACCGCAGGAATTTAGTCACCAAGGTTGGCAAACAGGCCGAGGAAGCCTCACATTGGATTTGAGGAGCGATGGAAAAGCTAATCGGTTCCGGGCTAAGTGTGATCAACTCATACGGCGCACCCCTGGAGAGCGTTATAGGTCAGAGCCGAAACGCTCTAGGAAAAGGGATACCAACCTGATGATGGAACAGGTTGCAGTGCAGAACTGTATTCATTCATATATATATATATATATATAAAGATAAACCGTATTAATTCAGGTAATATACACAAATATATACATTTAAATACAAAATTTTGCAAAATAACTATCACAATATACAGTTTTCTAGCAATACGAATTGAAGAATAACGAATAATATTGAAATTTTATTATATATTTCATAATGAGATATTGAAATATATCAGTGGGAGAAAAATGATATCGCTACAGTGGCGTTATCACTTTTGGAACTACTTTCTTTTTCCATTTAGGAAATATATTTGCCCTTATGTGTGTTATTCAAGGCCTATTTCGTTTTTCTTCTTCGCTGCTCCTTCTCTCTCTCTCTCTCTCTCTCTCTCTCTCTCTCTCTCTCTCTCTCTCTCTCTCCACGTCAGGATGAACAGATCTTAAAATGTGTCAACTGTATACCCTCATGTACATTTATCCAATCCATGAGGTGCCATCAAGAAAATGACTAAAAACGAACTTGAAACAGCAAAATGTAGACTTCAATTATTAATTTGTTAGGACTAGTTTTCTACATGAAATATGGAAACTGCCAAACCCACACAAACATCCCGTTTGAATATAAAAATAAACAAATTGAAATCCTTACAAGTAAACTCATCATTAAAAAATTATTTTGTTAAAAGATGTTACGCTCTGAAGTTTGTCAGATACAACCGTTCTGTGGTGTTTCTACATACCCACCTGCTTCAGAATCAATCCGCTCATGAAGTGTCTTAGCAAAAATAAAAGTCTCTTCATTTTCGTACGAATACAGTCATTAATTTGACAAAATACACAATTTGAAGCATTATATGTACAAGCTAAACTTGTAAAAATGTCGCTGCCCTAAAATTATTGTAAAATTTAATAACTTCTTTTATCGATGTAGTATTGTAGTTGTGAATCGCATTGGCACAGAATGGAGAAAATCCATGCAAATTGACGGTGCTTGCCTTTAAAAAATATATATAATAAAAAAGAAAATCTATGTGTCCACTTCACTCGTTTATCGACTAAAAACACGTACATATCCTCTATATATCTTGGAACTATTTATTGATGTAACCTTAATTTCACGAGGTAAATCAGACTTGCACAGCCGGTTTAAAGCACACATTTCGTAAATTTGTTATTCATCTTGCACTTCTTTCTCTGTGGGTGTTACGACTAGGGGTAATGTAACAAAAGAAAAGACGATAATAATAAGTATTATTATTATTGTTATGAAGGCCAAATAATACTTAATACAGGCACTGACAAACCTCTGCTTCAAACTGGTCAATAGAATATGTGAAACTTTTTTTCTTTCTTATCTTTTTTTCTTCTCACTACCAAAATAAGATGACCGGTATTAGAGTCTATTAATGCAGAGAAGAATATCCATAAATAATCTCACAACCTTTAATATATGTATGTATACATGTATGCATTAGAATTAGCGCAAATAATCATCCAACCTTTTATATATGTATGTGTACATCTTTGCATTAGATAATCATGGAATAAATTTTTTTCACAACTCGTACTCACATTGTTTTGTAGCAGTTGGAAATTATATGTTTCCATACAACGCTTTAGTGTATGGTATGCTGATGATCCTGCTTATTGGAATTCTCACCTCCCAAGCGGTCATGGTAAATCATTATACTATTATAGATTTATATTTTTTGAAGGTGTGTTTGAATATGCATGTTTATATATGTTGATTGAGGCGTACTCAAATATGTTTGACATTTCACAACACACTTATGAACAATCAAATAAAACAAACTAATTGTCATATTGAGTTCTCACTCTTTCTCTCTGGTGATTCAACGTAGTCTCACTTTGCACTATGTAACATTCAAAGCTCAGACTTCCTAAAAGCTGCAGTTCACACTGACCCGTCAAGAGAGATCAAAGATGTCTACTGAAAGGAACTAGAAGGAATCTAAAGTTATTCCGTCAAGGAAACACATAAAACGCCCAGTGAATGTGCATTAAATGACACTGAGCTCACCATAACTAATTTTTTATCGACGTGTATTTAAACAAGAACAACAACAATATAAGCAACTATTTTATATTATTCTAATTATTATTATTATTGTTACTATAATGGATGAGCTACTTTAGTCTTAGTCATGTAGGCGTTATCTCCCTTTAACTGTTATATATCACATTTACATGTCATATGGAATCAGGACACAATTAATACTTCCGGTTCAGTACCTACGAATGTAGTCCGAGTCTATTTTTAGATCCTTTTTTCCTCTCTCATTTTGGTGGTGATGTATGCATTAGATTTAGTCATTCTTAGTATTGATTTAAAGGAAATTGGTTATTGTTTAGAATATGAGCATTATAGTGTGGTTGTCTGTGTGTATTTTGGCGACAGTGCACAGTGAGTAATGAAGCATTGGTGCTGATCCGGAAGTGAAATCTGTAACTCATTGCACGTTGCTTTGTTTACAGTCCAGCCATTCACAAGAATGCCGGTTAACCTTTGACAAGAACTTCAGCGTGAGTTCATCTTTGAAGATACTTTACAGCAACATATGATTTATTAGGATTTGGACACAGTGGAAAGTTCAGTACTGACAAACAAATGTAGAGACTATATAGGAAAATTAATTGTGGTCTGATTCCTGTCTGTAGATAGGTTATAAAAGTTTAAATTGTTATCCTGAGTTTATTATTGAAGGTAGATGCATGAAATTTGGACATTTTGTGTATATAACTTTTAAAAATAGAACTATGAAATGAAAAATTAAAAAATTTAAATATTTGTAAAAATTTAAATTTAAATTAATTTTTAATTTTTTTTTTTTTTTTTAATGCACCCTGTGGGGTTGATACTCATTATTATCAGCATGTATGTATTTCTACATCTTATACAAGTTACAAAGGCGGATATTTTTGAAATTCTGTCAGAGAAAATCTTGATCAAATCTGTGCCAGCACCTAACAGTATTTGTATACTTTTTACAGGCAATGTAACATCAAATAGGTTATATGGGCTATTGTCATATAGGGACCCTGAGACTAACATTTGGAAAAAGAAACATGTCCATAGACTGGCATTCACAATAAAGATGAGAAGTGTAAACATTTCAAAAGAGTTAGATGCATCGCATTTATGCCACAATAGTTTGTGTGTGTGAATGCGGATCACCTCAGCCTGGCACCCCATCATATCAACAACAAATAGGCAGTACTGCATAGGATATGGGAATTATTTTGGACATGGTGAATTTCCAAACTGCATGCTACAGTTGAAATTGTGATATGGAAAAATTACAGGTATAATGATATACCCTGAAACCCACCCACCTACCTACATCCATATAGAAATGTACATTAGCATGACATGGCTGGCTTGCTGATTGCATGGTTAAATGGGATTAGTTTATTGATTGATTGATTGATTGATTGATTGATTGATTGATTGATTGATTGATTGATTGATTGATTGATTGATGAATAGATTTATGCATTGATGATTGTTTGTTATGAGTAAGGAGGATATAAGGAAGAAAGAGAGACTGGTCTTTATTTTATTTCACTATTCTGGTATGACAGTTTTATCTTAAATCATACATACACTATTCCATTCATTCATTCATTCAATGCTACATTCATTCATTCATTCATTAATTCATTCACTCAGACAGTCAGTCAGTCAGTTCATGTTATTATAGAATATGTTTGTTTGTTTGTTTGTTTATTTCTTTATTTATGTCTTGATATTCTGAGAAAACTGTTTTGACCTCTCCATAGGTCTCATCAGGTGGTAGCAGGTAACACAACTGCACATAACATGCGTTGTGTTACCTACGGATTTCCCCACGACAGTTTTCCTTTCTGTATTATGTGTTTTTCATTGTGTCTTTTGGGCACTGTCATTTTGTACATGGACTAAGATACTCTTTTCTGTCTGCAGTGTCATTGGCTCCTGGTGAACCTGTGCATAGGAGTGATCACCCTTGGAATGACTGTGCAGCATGACTTCCTGTTCTGGGCTGAGTTCTGTACCTTAGATGAGCCTGTATCATATATCCCTGTCTTTCCAGTACACATTTTCTGTTTTCCGGATACTTTGGATACAAATGATGGTAAGTACAGTGTTTTATCCATTTGATCCAGTGATCTCAGAGTACTTGGTGAAAGTATACCCCCAAGTGTTTTACTTTTGTTTTCAGAGATGATCCAAGTCTGTTATTGAGTCTGTGTATTGTTGAATGCACTCTTGCCTCAAAGTTTCTTGAATAGTTGACATTTTTAGGTACGGAAACACTGATTGATCTGTTCACAGCCTCACATTTCTGCGTGTTTGTATTAAGTTGCAGTCTTTGTACAACATCACAGGAAAGTTTCATTTTCAGCACTTCCAGGAGAATATTCTTATCACTTTCTGTCATGTTTAGATGAGTCACTTGATGAAGGCCCATTGTCTGCCATATCCATTTCATTTAGCTGTACAGTAGCTTGACCTACAATGTTGGAAGCCCTTTGCATAGATGTTCTACTAGGTGATGGAATGTAAGAGGCTGCAAGTAGGTATCTAGCCCTGGTGTTGCCCATTGGTGTATCCTGTAGTCCAGCTTGAAACGTCATATTTACAGCAGCAGGATTTGGCCCAGGTTTAGCTGTTTTTATCTCGTCATACAGCTAATACTCATGTGACTTAAAACTGCAGTTTTTACATATCATAGTATGCTTTCAAGCAAGTCCCCATTTTGTTTCATTAGCAATTTTGAAATCAGGTCTCACATCTGTTGTCTTGATTTCCATGATGATGGATGATATCATTCCAGATTTCCACATTTTTATTCATACAGATCATACATGTCCCCTCATGCTGATTCACTTCTGTCTCTTTCAGGGTCAGTCTTGCTTTGGATGATGGCCATAGAATTCTAGCAGACCCAGGTGTGCCATTACAGTCTGGTGCCACAACTGACTGGAGACCCCCACCTGTCGGCTTCGTCACTGCCATGAGAGAGAACTTGTCTGCATCCATTCTTCTGGTCACTTGAGCAGATGCAGCACTGGAACTTGGTAGAGTATCATCAGTCAGAAATCTGACCCCTTTGTTATGTGGAATATTTCCTGGTTTAAAAAAAGTTTTCTTCTTCTTGGTGTACCCTTTCATGGTTTCAGATAAAATAACTGCATGTAAAAGTACAAGAATTATTCTCTCTCCCCCTTATATAACTGGGAAAAGGTGTGCTGCCCTGGTATCATATAACTTCACGAACTCTTCAATACCATTGGATCCCTAGCATCTAACAGCTCCTCCCCTTAAGGGGTGAAAATTACATCACTACCTTAGTTACTACCCCTAACTAGCGTATTCAGATGCTACCAGATTTCAGGTGCTACCTATTATTGACAGGCCCTGGTTTAATTACTTCACACCTGATAAGGAAAACCATTGATGTTTGTGATAAAGGATTGGAGACATGTTGCAAAAGAAAAAAATTTGTCAACTTGAGTTTTTAAATTTTCATGATAATTTAATTTAAATTCAAATTTTTAACTAAAAATATGTATCATATTTTAAAATTGACTCTCCACAGAGAGTTTAGCAGCCAGGTTTAATTTCTAGTAATTTCCAGATTTGTATGAGGACTAAAAACTAACTACAGTTTATTTCAAGTGTTTATCTTAATTAATAAATGAACCATTCAACTTTAAGTTTTGTGCATTGTTCACAGTCGGCCATTTTGAAATTCATACTGTTTGTAATACAATGGTGTCCGATAAAATTTATATGCATGCATCAAATTCATTGAAACTTTGCAGCAGTATTTCAGACACATTTATTTGAGTTTTTGTCCATTCAGGTGAAAATGTCTGACCCTGATAGGAATCAGGACACAATTAATACTTCCGGTTCAGTACCTACGAATGTATTTCGAGTCTATTTTTAGATCCTTTTTTCCTCTCTCATTTTGGTGGTGATGTATGCATTAGATTTAGTCATTCTTAGTATTGATTTAAAGGAAATTGGTTATTGTTTAGAATATGAGCATTATAGTGTGGTTGTCTGTGTGTATTTTGGCGACAGTGCACAGTGAGTAATGAGGCATTGGTGCTGATCCGGAAGTGAAATCTGTGACTCACTGCACGTTGCTTTGTTTACAGTCCAGCCATTCACAAGAATGCCGGTTAACCTTTGACAAGAACTTCAGCGTGAGTTCATCTTTGAAGATACTTTACAGCAACATATGATTTATTAGGATTTGGACACAGTGGAAAGTTCAGTACTGACAAACAAATGTAGAGACTATATAGGAAAATTAATTGTGGTCTGATTCCATATAGAAATTCTAATATTCATTCTCAGATCTATCAGGGGAGATAACCTTTTGAGCCGTTTCTTATCAAATATTAATATATACAGTTTAATGTAAATATTGGTAGCTAATGTAGAAAGAGACGGAAAAACCACCAATTTTGACGTGAGCCCAGTCAGCAGAGACCTTTTAGCAAGAGGCATACTGTTGCCAATTTTTGAGAATATACAGGATTTCAAAAGATTATGTTACAGTAGATTTCGAAGACTGGTGACTCTCTCTCTCTCTCTCTCTCTCTCTCTCTCTCTCTCTCTCTCTCTCTCTCTCTCTCTCTCTGTAAATACTGTCGAACGCCTATGCTTAAAACACAATTTTAGGACTTGTTTTTAAATTGATATCCACCTTAGTTTGACAAACTGCCAATTCGCATACTCGCCAACATTTTAAAGAAAACTGCCGAGTTTATGTGCTCAAGGAATTATTATTACATGTGTAGTTTGGAGAAATGGGGGTGGGGAGGCCTCAAGGAATTATTATTACATGTGTAGTTTGGAGGAATGGGGGGGGGGAGGCCTCAAGGAATTATTATTAAATGTGTAGTTTGGAGGAATGGGGGGGGGAGGCCTCAAGGAATTATTATTACATGTGTAGTTTGGAGGACGGCAAGAGATAACAAAATAATCCAAACTAGAAGCATCAACTTTAGCCTGGGGGAGAATCTTTAGGACATGAATGCTTTCAAGAAAATGGTCAAAATGTACTGTGAATGGGTATGGGGTTAGTGGCGGGGATGTTTTGAAGTTCAGCTGTGTCGTGTATGCAATTTAGAACACGCTCAAAAGGTAGGATTACATGTTCTGTGCGAAACAGTGTAGCGTGCAGTTGCTATGTTTCATGATTTGTGTGACGGAACGGAGGGATGATCGATTTATATGCAGTGCAATTTGAAGTAACGAGTCCCGCTCCCACTCCACGCACCCCCTCTGTTAATGTTCAATTCATATTAAATATAGCTTCTTTCTTTCTCTCCAAACTTTCTTTGATATTCACGATATTAATCTAACGGTATAAAATCAAGCCTTTAATAAATATTATTCTGAATTGAGTCCGAGCATTGATATGATTGTTTTAGGGGACACATACTATCAAATATTTATCATAAAATCTTTACCAAAATTAATAGTATTATTATTATTATTATTATTATTATTATTATTTATACAAGATTGCATATACATTTGCATACACCCAAAGGAAGCTTGTGACAAAATAATAATAATAATAATAATAATAATAATAATAATAATAATAATAATGTCTTTATTGTAAGAGCATAGCATATTTATCTTTAAAGCTAATCTACCACACTGTCATACATCAGTTAAAACTATATTATTACGGTCAAAAGCATTTAGGGCAAATGTGGCATCCCCTGCGAACAAACGTGTTAGAGAGGCACAATCGCGTCATTCCAAAAACATCTAACACACATTTCGCTTTGCTGGTGTTAAATATGGTTACCCTTCTACAGTATTTAAATGTATAAAGGTGCTTACACACAATGTCAAGTTTAAAAAAAAGCTCTGTAGATGCTACTCTATATAAATATTCTGGTATAAACGTGTTTTCAAAACGACTAATGATTCTTGAAATACACATTGGATTTTGTACCGTTAATGGATTACATTAATAAGAGCAAATCAGTATGTTATATTTCACAAAATTTTTAATATCAAAATTCATTAATACCGATATAGACTGATTGATATCTCAATGGGAGGTGACCACTGCAGTCTGTGATGATGGTGAAATGGGTTCCAAGATGTACTTCCCATTTATTGTACGTTCACATCATTCGTATAAACATTTGCCAGATATCCTCTTTGAAGGAAAAGAGACAAATGCTAACGATTTCATGGAGGCACATTCAAGGACGTTGATTAATTTCTTATACAAGCGCAAATCTTTCGAATATGTCGTATTGACTAGGAGATTGTGTAATGTTCCAATGTCACCTCCCCTTGTTGGAGTTATGTTGCAATGTGCGTCGTAATACATTTAGCTTAGGATATACATTAAATATCCATATGGGAACCGAACTACTTTTTTGCATATATCAAGAAGCTTACGAACTACTTCTTTTTGCATATATCAAGATGCTTCAGGTGAGAAACTGTATTCTTTTGTAGACATTTGTATCAATTTATCATTACTTCAGACTCCAATATTGAAACAAATTTCTCGATATCTTCAATGGCAAGGTTTCAAGGAAAAGTGCTTTTGACTATGAATAATTATTATGAAAGTAAATATTTATTTTAGGTCACGGGCAGCTAATTATTTTAAAAACTACAGAACTAACCATTGGGTGGTGGAATTTTTAAATACTATATTTCGAAGAATGAATGCTGCTGATTGGCTGAAAATAATTAGTGGAAGAAAATAGCATTTTTTTCTATTCAGAAGAAGCCTTAGTATAGGTCAATTGTACTCAGTTGTAGGCTTGAACCTAAAACCGTTTACATTTTATCGCTTTCGCTGCACAGGTACTACTGGACGTAAACGGCGAGATCTCTACCGCGTCTATTCTGATAGTGGGCACTTATAAGCAAATTTTCAACGTTTGAAAATTTTACTCTTGGGTAGATCATGCATAGGACGTAAGCGTGTTTTGCCGGTCTCGCCACGAAAGTATAGTAATTTTTCAAAGTATTAATATTACGGTATATGGGAATTTAATTAGTTGTATATGCATACATATAAGCACATGCATTGATATGGATACTATCTGCCAAAAGCATAAACACAAAATATATTATATAGTAATAAGAAGTGAAAATCGTCATATTCCAATTTACTGCAAACAAAAAGAATTTGAACATATCACTATTGTAAGGGGCTGCGTTAGATTTCAACCATTATAATAGCTTTATTTTAGGTAAACACTAAATTTAGATGGTTTTAGTGTTGCGACAAAATAGTTCAAGCATGTGCATGTAGAATAGGTGACCTCCTAAACATGGGTAAATACAGTCAGTTAGAGTAATGAAATATGTACGCTTGATTGTTGACCCTTAAATTGTGTCTTTTGTAAATAGTCATATTTGTAAAGGATATACAATAACCGTATTACAAAAGAATTGAGTTCATGCAAAAAATTTATACAAATCTGCTGTCAGTGATAGTACATGCTTGAAGTATTATATTTGAACCTGGAGATTGTATCATGATTAGGGAATTTCAAGTGCATATCCGAATTGAGATGTGCGTATCTTTTCTTTTAATATTTGTTTTTGTACATGCAACCAAATGGAAAACAACCGTATTCCAACTTGGCATTATATACAACAACTTTTGCAGAGGGGTGGTGAAATCAGAAACTGGCACGAACATTTTTTGAAGTGTTGAGTTGTTGTTTTACTCTAAAGAATTTGTTTATGCAATACAAATTTATGTTGTTATCATTAGAATGGGTCAAGACCAAAGAAGGGGATTGCAGATAAGTAAATTAATGAAATTCTTTCATGTTATATTGGGTCTCTTTATAAGATATTTAATTTATTCGTACAAAATGCTTCCACGTATTTTTCCCTCTTAGATGGTAATAAATGTAAATCTCTCCTCATGTCCTACATAAAAAGGCAAAGGAATTCAGAAATTGATTGCATGATGGCAAAAAGAAGTTTGGCCAGTTGGCCAGGGTTAAATATTAGATTTTCCCGGGGATGGGAAGAAAGGAGAGAGAGAGAGAGAGAGAGAGAGAGAGAGAGAGAGAGAGAGAGAGAGAGAGAGAGAGAGAGCGGATTGGCTCAAGACGAAAGTATGCAATGAAGAAAAACCTCATTCATAATTTGTTACCAGTGGATATTGTCCCTGGGAATACTTTATCCGGAGTGAGCTTTACAGCAAGAGATGATGGCCAGACTAATAAAAAGAGAAAAACTCAAATCATTGTATGACATTAAAAGCTTTCCCTAGAATACTACTACTACTACTACTAGTAATAGTAATACTAATAATAATAAGAAGAAGAAGAAGAAGAGAAAGAAGAATAAGAAACAGAAGAAGAAGACAAAGAAGAAGGAAAAGATGATGATGGTGATAATGATGATGATGATGATGATGATGATCGAAAATAGATCCAGAGATATACAGCTGATGAACTTGATGTGAATGGGTAAGTAAACGGCCCCCTTATCTCAAGGCAACATTGCACTGAGGATAGCTTTGCTTCGTATTGGTTCAGTCATGTGCAATGTTGCATCTAACATGGTCTCCATTTAGGCATCTATGTAAGATTTTATGCATGCATTTTACCAGATATATTCTGAATCAGTCATTTCGTCCGTCAGTGTGTCCATTCGTCCGACCATTATTTATTTTCTTGTAACCTGAACCACATCTACAAAGATTGTGCGAGGGTGATCATATATGTTATGATGTTTAAAGACGATGCTTAGATGACAACTAAGGTTTCGGACCCTGGCTCCAGATTCAATCATCAACCCCGGTGATGGGAGGCATTTTTATACAGAAAATTGTCTCTGCTTTATAACCCGAACTCCAGCTCTACAACCCCCGGACCCACTTCAGGGGTATGATCAATATTCCTAAAGTCTTAGTACACAAGTTGGACCCACAGCGTTATCATCGACATATGTTTCATATATATTTAAGCTTTAACACTGTAGGAAAAGTTGAAGGACATTCCACAAGTACGACTTATATGACTAAAATGTAATGTGGATTCCATGTACTAATGTCGTTCATAAAATACTCATTTTTTGTTCCCTGCTAGTATACTTCCTCTAGGAACATATATATATATATATAAGGGTTGCATGAAGTGATCTTGTATTTTTATATACGATACTATAAGGACACTTTTTTAAAGCGTGAACAAATATAGAAATGAAAATCAATGTAAAAATATTTCAAGAATAATTTCTATATATCACTCTTAATTATATAATACAAATTTATCTTGAAAAGTAAGATCTGTGCAGAGTGCTTGTTGTAGACGTTACACTTACAGCATTGATGATACCACTCATATTTTAAATTAGAGCTGAACTCGAAATATGAATGATGGATGCAAGCTCAAAACTATTGTACAGAGAGTTTGCTAAATTATAGAGTTTATGTCAGATGTATGAGATCCCGCTTGAATAAAATAGCAGCAGTTTGTTTAGGTTTCTTGAAGATGTGCATATCATAATAATAATTTTAAAAATAATAATAATAATAATAATAATAAAATCTGAGAGGCATTTTAAATCGGGTAGTTTAAAGTGGCGTTGGATACATGTTCATTAATAAAAAATAAGAACCAATCCTAACTGTTCTCCCATGGGTTGTTCGGCAAAGTGTCAATTCACACGATACACAAATGTACTTGACCTTTGTATACACGCATGCTAGATAAATTGTGCATAGTGATATCTCTGGATCAGAAAGATATCAGCTGTCTTTGCTCAAAGATATCAGCTGTCTTTGCTTAAAGATATCAGCTTTCTTTGCTTAAAGATATCAGCTGTCTTTGCTCAAAGATATCAGCTGTCTTTGCTCAAAGATATCAGCTGTCTTTGCTTAAAGATATCAGCTGTCTTTGCTTAAAGATATCAGCTTTCCTTGCGCAAATTTATATATTACATATGCCTTACTGTCTTGCTTCTAAGCCTTTAAAAATAAAGTTGTATTAGTCATAGATAAACAAACAACATGTGTACTACTACACTAAAATCAGTTGAATAAGTGGGTGAAGAAATAACTTACATGTGGAGGTACAAGGCTATCTTGTTAAATATATAGTGCTGACATAAAGTACATATTCGTGTTTTCAAAATAGTGGTAAGAATGGTGTTAAGTATAAATTGTAAGTCATATAAAGTTCACTTCGTGCACTGAGAAGAAAAATTAAGGAGTCATATAATAATATTATGGTAGTGATATTTAGATCATTGAATTAGTTTAAAAGGAACATGCACATGACACGCTGTTGTCTATTTAGGAATCAGTCCACTAATTATTAAATGAGCATGGTACCTGTCTTGAAGTGGGGAAATATTCGATACTGTACTTAACACTTGAAGATTAGGCCATTGGGTATAATATCAGTGTGGAATTTTTCTCTTCTTCAATTTTCTGAGACTTTTATCAGTGCATTCAACTTCTACATATATTGTATTTGTACAGGTACACGATTTCTATTTAATTTTTTGAGGAGGTGGGGAGCAGGCTACCGTTATTTTGTGCCTACCAGGTGCGAAACTGATGATTAAGGCAGACATTATCATACCCAGCTATAGCAACATTTATCTCAAGAACATGCCCAGAACCACACACTTTTGATTGTTCAATCAAGAAGTACATGAGTTGTGTATTGGGCCATCTACTGCTTAAAATAGTTTTAATTTCTAAACAAATGTTAACATTGATGTCTGCGGAAAACGAATTGCTGCTCTGATCAATTGATACTCAATTTACATGAAATTAGAAATATCTTGTGAAATTTTACCATCTGCATGAATCGATTCCAAATATGAATGTGAATTGCTGTTCACATGTTTGTTTGTTTTTTTTGTGTTTTTTTTTTTTCATGTACTGAGAAAGATAAAGCGGTAACGTTTTCTAATATACAGCAAGTTAAATCTAGCTGTAATATGTCAAGTGGTAGGAAATGTCTATAAATTTGGATTCGTAAAAGCGGTCAGTCATAGAAGTATCATTATATACAAAAATTTCGGTTTGCAGTGCCATAAATGTAGTTTTCTCTTACCCTGGTTTAATTATAAGTTTATAATTATATAATTCTTAATTACATGCCAACTAGACAACGTACTTATTAAAGTCTGAATGGAGATTATAAAATAACATATCATATGGTTAATCCTTAATTGCATCACCACCGCATTCTTTTCGGGACAAGTTTCAAATAATCGTCCCAGTTTTAAATCCCTTTTTGCTTGGGATCAAAACCAAACTCAGCCCCTTCCAGGTCTAATGTAATGGTTCCCATCCAGGTTTTAAGGGTCTTTCCCTTTTCCACTGTTTTCATAGAGCCATATTAGGAGCTGTCCTTAGGGCCCTAGTCTGGTTCATCCTGAGCACTTTGTTTTCCTCTCTTTGAAAGCAAATAAGGGGTGATGACATTTTTACTTTTTATGCTTTGCAACTTTGGTTCTCTGACAATGGGGTAAACCTTATTCAGATAAGTTTGAACTGATCAGTGCTAAGGAGGGGCCGGATTCAACTACACTCCTACAACCAGTATAACTTTGTTACTGAGGTATACTTACCCGGTTAATTTTATACTCTCGTCCTATTAAAGTGTTTTACAGTCGTTTGACCCTAAACAACTTTTTAAGCAAACTGCTATTTTTTGTACGGAAAAACAAACTCGAGACAGAGACGTGTATTCTCGATTTGACAGCCTTATTCGTATCGCATAAAGTACTTGAGGGACAGCTCACCATTATCGCACTGAAATCCATACCAAAAGGTTTGTGTTGACAAATTATTTCAAAGTAATGTAGACATAGTAATCAGATCATCGCTCGGCAATTTCCGTCAAGTTGAGAGATAACCTTGGATGTAGTTGTTGAATACACATACATTTGATGGTTTGGTAATTCACCTCAGGCGAAGTGCACGACATATGTTGTGACAGAAAAGGCCGACAATGTTCTGATCGTGACTTTGTCTCCTTCCGCCTCCAAATTGTGCCATGTGAACAAACGTAGTTCCTAATTTAGTTCTAATGGCAGCAACTTACATCCGAGGTTTCTTTCTCAACTTAACGGAACAGGCCGAGGATATTTCGATTATCAGATGTAGGTGTTTGGATGAATATGCAGGGTACGAAGGATAGGTCTTGAAAGGAAGGAAAGTTTAAATGGTTTGATAGATTTGTCCTATCACACTGTCATCAAAATAAATATTCATCTACAGTAAAGTTTATTTGACCTTGCTGTCAATCTTAAGGCAGCACACAAATCCGCCTGCTATATATTTGAATCACAGATGATGTTTGTGTCAGATATTGATCACAGGAAGGCATTTTATAATTGTAGACAATGTATGATTTGTTGCTTGCAGTGTCATTTTCGTGTTAAAATTGAATTTCCTCGCGAGTAGCTCAACTGTACAATCTACTACTGGGTGTGTCTTCCCACTCCACCTAGGGGTTATATGGGCGATGGAGTGACTATAAAGATACGCACCATGTTCATTGAGTCACCGGAGCCACTTTCCCTTCTTCCCTGGTTTAAACAATTAATCTATCCACATATCCATAAATTTAGTCGTCCATCAATCCATCCATCGAATAATCAATCAATCAATCAATCAATCAATCAATCAATCAATCATGAAAACTGAGATGTATGTGGCAGCTGATTAAAATGGCAATAAGTGTATGATTATAATTAGCTCTGAAATTAAAATGACGATACTGATAATGACAACTATGACGATGATAATGAAGATAAATATGATTACAATGAAATAAATATTTATTCAATTTTATACATTTGGATGTACCATAGGTTCTGAAAAGGCTATTGAACTGAACATAATAAAAAAAGACTTCCATCTTTTTTATACTAACTGTTCAGTATGCGGAAACATTGTTCTGATCAGTAGGCATTTGATATTTTAGAAAATATTTGGATCAAACGTAAGTATTGATACTACGGCAACACTTTAATGATGCAACTTGTTTGCAGGAAGATTGTAAAATTTAACACCTACCTATAAAGGGACTAAATAGGCATAATATAAAATAAAACATTACATGTATTACTATGGAAGTCTATTAAGGTCACTGAATACAAATAATAATTTCTCTAAATTTCGAGAGACACCCCCCCCCAACAAAAAAACACACAACTCGAAATTTCGATTATTAAGGTCACAGAAAAAAAAAATAAATAAATAATGAAAAACAATAATACTAAAAGCATATACATTAGGTGACCTCCAAACAGAGGTTTTCACAGTTATAGTAATGCAATATGCACGCCTGTTATTGATCGTGTTTATTAGAAACAGAAGAAAAGAACCGTTATTGAAAAGAAACTTTAAGTAGTATAATGCTTACAGAAATTAGTTTTACTGTGTATCAAAGCAAACGAAGTGTATTCTTGGCGAATGAAATTTAAAATGTGAAGACTTGTTTGGGTAGCAAGAGATGAAAGCAATTTAGGTAAGACTGTTATTGATACATTAAGTGGCTTAGTCAAATTGTTCGAGGTGAGCAAGCCAGAATATCTTAATTCAAAAACGTAGATGTGCATGGATGAATTTTATGGTCTACTCATGTATAACTGAGAGTGTAATATTAAGACAATGTACAATTAAGTAAATAAATGTACTTTTATTTATACAAATATGGTGCTAGCTTTGCAAGTTACAGGATCAAGGAAAGAAACTTTGAATGTCATGATCTTAAGATCGAATTGACTGGAAGCCATGAAAATGGTTTCGGTATATTTAATAACAAATTTGTGTTAAGCATTCTGATTTATTCTCTTTTTTCGCAGATTTTACTCTTTACTTATAATTATATTTCTTGTTTTGTACAACACACACACACACACACACACAAAACCCCACAAGAAAGATCCCAAGAATGTTGGGGTATTTTTATTCTATTTGAAGGAGATTTTACTAACAGTTTGACTATTCCACACATTTTATATCACATTCCTGATATTTTTAAAATTTTCAATCCTCCATCTCAGATACAGTAAAAAAATAAACTAGGTAAGAAAACGCACGCACTCTCAGACAGACAGTAATAATTATATAGACCCCGCGCATTACAATGATGATGATGATAATGGAGGTAATTGTAATTATGGTGATGACGAATCGAAGACAATGACCGCATTGATAATCTTGGTAATGATGTTTTTAATGGCAGGGCGCTTCAGAATTCCAAAAGAGAAGAGACACATCTTTTCAAATGGGGAAAACATGTATACAATTCTTCAGATCTTTTGAGCGTCATTCCTAATATTTTCGAGACATGCATACTTTGAAATAATGTGACGCCATTTTCATTTAGATTTTTTTTTCTTGTACTACACAGTTCGGGAAGAGAGAAATAATCGCTATTTTTGCTTTGTTAAGTCGAGGATCCGATTTCTGACAACAAAAAGGAATCTATTTTATGTACGAATTTGTCAATTAATGTCCAGAGAGACTTTGAAGAAAAATTTTTTGCGATACTTGAAATTCAAGGTCACTTCAGAGTTGAGACACTGGCTCCGAATGCTTGAATTAAAGGGACTAAATAGGCATAATATAAAATAAAACATTACATGTATTACTATGGAAGTCTATTAAGGTCACTGAATACTAATAATAATTTCTCTAAATTTCGAGAGAACCCCCCCCCCCAAAAAAAAACAACAACACACAACTCGAAATTTCGATTATTATGGTCACAGAAAAAATAAATAAATAAATAAATAAATAATGAAAAATAATAATAATAAAAGCATATACAATAGGTGACCTCCAAACAGAGGTTTATACAGTTATAGTAATGCAATATGCACGCCTAGTTATTGATCGTGAAACTGTGCCTTGTAAATAGTCGTACTTGTAAATGACATAAAGACCCCGTCTTACATAATGTTGGAATTCAAGCGGGAAATGTATACATATCTGTTGTCTGGGATGGTATATGATTCAAGTATCATATTTCAACCTGGGCATTATGCTGCGTTTAGGAAACTTCATGTGCAAACCTGAATTTCGTCGTGCGTGTTGTTGTGTATGCTTCACCAGCCAGTTTACTATAAACGTCATTTGAAACATACCGCTGCGAACGATAACTCTCCCTCACACGAAACGCAACGCTATATCTGATAGGCCACTAAAAATATGTTGATCGGAAATTCCAAAGGTCACTAGAACACATTGAGTCACAACAGTAATTTTATACTCTAGATCGATTCCGGTGTTTTACAACAATCTGACACTGAACAGCATTTAATTGTTAATCGACTGATTATTTTGATTATTTTCTGTGGCAAAACAGGATAGAGACAGGAAACTATATTCTCATCTTGACAGCTACATTCTTGGACAGACGTACATTCCAAACTACTTGTCAAAATTGTATTTGTTGTAACGTTCAAAACCCATACACGAGGAACCTAAGTTGACAAATGATTTCAAAGTAATGTACATGTGGGGTTTTAGGTGAATATGCAGAATGTAAAGGATAGCGATTCATACGAAGGTAAGTTAATTTTGTATAGCTTTGTCCTATCGCACTATAAGTAGTCATCTACAATGAAGTAAGCTCTGACCTAACTTCATTTAATCTTTATAAGACATCACGCAAAATCGCCATTTTACGTACCTGAATCATTGAGTGTTGTTTGTGTCAGATATTGACCCCCGTGAAGTCTTTCTATAATCTTAGACAATGTATGATATGCTGCTTGTATTGTAATTTTGTAAGATTGGATTTCAGTGAACGTAGCTGAACTGTCAAAACTACTTAATAGTAAGCATTCCTACCCAACTCTAGGGTCGGGATGGGTGACGGAGTAACTGTACAGTTCTCTCATAACTTCAAAAAGGTCACATTTCCCTGGATTAATCAATTAACCTATCTACCTATCCATCCCGTTAGCTATCGATCGATCCATCCATCCAATAATCAATCAATCAATTTTTTATCAATCGGTTAGGAAATACATTACATATGAACCGATACTGGCATTGACAATTAAAAATGTTACTGTAACCCAATTTCATATATATATATATATATATATATATATATATATATATATATATATATATATATATATATATATATATATATATATATATATATGAAAGTGATTCTAATAATAATGATTGTAACGACTAAAACGATGTTTATGATTCCAAAGAAAACAACATATTTTAACTCTTTGCAATTGGCTGTACCATAATTTCTGAAAAAAGCCATTCGACATAACATCACAAAATAATTCTTTCTTTCTGCATAACTTCTGATTGTTGGATATGTGACATGAATAGACGGATAAAATTGAGTTGAACAAAATCATTTGATATAAAAATGCGAAGTTCAGGGGTTATTAAAATTTCTCTCTGAAGATACTTAAAAACTTTAATTATTTAATTTGATTACTTCGGAATTGTAAGAAATCAATATCTACCGGTCTACTGATCAAAAGACTGAATAGACACAACACACCATACAACATTGCATATATCGTGAAAACATTGTACAAAAGAGACAAACTGGTACAAGATCTCCCACCATTGAGCACTTTGTTGTCCTAAAATAATGGTAGCTAGGGTTACATATTAATTGTAAGGCAAGGTGGGGGTAATGGTAGGAGTATAGGAAGGGGTGGTGGTTTGAGGTGGCGGGGCAATTTGATCCAGATGAGGCGTTGGGGGTTATATCCTTCAGAGAAAGAAATAAATGTAGTGCATGACGTTTTTACCAATTGAGATTTTCCCAGGGATAATCTGCTCCGGAGTGAGCTTTCCGGCGCGGGAGGATGGAAAAACAAACCCCATTCCCAAAAAGAAATAAAAAAAAGAAATCAAATTAAGATCTAAACTTAAAGAGAAAAGATTTACCTTCGCAAATTTTTCCCCGGAAAAATACAAAATACATATAATTATAATAATATTAATAATAAGAAGAAGATTGAAACTAAATCGATATATATATATATATATATATATATATATATATATATATATATATATATATAGAGAGAGAGAGAGAGAGAGAGAGAGAGAGAGAGAGAGAGAGAGAGAGAGAGACAGAGAGAGTAATTTGAGTTGATGCATAGCTGGTCCACTTATCTCAACACAACATTGCTGTGAAGATAGCTTTGCTTCATATGCGTTCAATCATGTGAAATGGAGCATCTAACATGGTCCTCATTTAGGTAAAACATTCGCATGAATTTAGTAAAATTGTATTATGCTCGGATTTTAACAAATATATTCGGATATGTTGGTCAGTCAGTCCGTCAGTGTGTCATTTCTGAACTTCACAGACTGAG
This sequence comes from Margaritifera margaritifera, assembly GCA_029931535.1. Classification (NCBI taxonomy): domain Eukaryota; kingdom Metazoa; phylum Mollusca; class Bivalvia; order Unionida; family Margaritiferidae; genus Margaritifera; species Margaritifera margaritifera. Next base: position 2,494,240 of record JAQPZY010001661.1, on the reverse strand, counting down.
TGAAGGGAATTATATATAATATGGTGTTTTAAGATGATGATTAGACGACAATGTAGCTTTCGAATTATGGATGCAGCCCACCCGTTGGGGGGAGGGGGGAGGGGCGGAAGAGGGAGGTGGGTGGCGGGGTAAAAAAATTAATTTTTCATAAACGTGTTAAGAAAAATGTTTGATGTTGATGATAAAGTATTTTTTTTATAATACGCTTCGAGGATACAAAAGAAATATGAAACTGATGGTATGATGCCCACATTTTTTTCGAAGTGACATACATTTTGAAAGCATCATACACGTCGTCTGCTATGATTATTTTGTACTCGCATTGCAGGAAATTATATATATATATATATATATATATATATATATATATATATATATATATATAATACAAAAATGAAGCTTTTAAAGACAGATCTGCGCAACGTACATGTTCTAGATGTTTAATGATTCACATATCTGTACATTATACACTTGCAGCATTGATGGTATCTGCCCGATTCACAGATTTTGCTCATATTTCAGAGTGTGTGCATATATGTACATATTTCTTCAAAGTTGCGTTTCCCTGAGGTTGTTAAAGATGAACATATCATAATAAAAAAAATCAGAGAGACAGTATAAATCGGGTAGTTTGAGGTGGCGTTGGACACATATTAATAAATACAAAAATAAAGACCGGCCCTAGCTATTCTCACAAGGGTTGTTTGGCATAGTGCCAACTCAAATAATACATACCTTTGCTTTACCTTTGCATACACACATGCTATATATACTGGATCAGAAAGATATAAGATTTCAGTGTGCACTTTAATATATGACATGTACCTTACTGTCTTCCTTCTATGCCTTAACAAACTTGCTGTTTTATTTGACAGAGTTAAACAAATGGCACGTGTACTACTGTACTTATACACTAAACCCATTTGGAAATCTCTTCAGAAAGAACTTATATGTTGAGGTGCAAGGCTTCTTGGTGAACTTGAACTACACACACACACACACACACTTATATATATATATATATATATATATATATATATATATATATATATATATATATATATATATATATATTTATATAGTGAGAGAGGGAGGGAGAGAGAGAGAGAGAGAGAGAGAGAGAGAGCCGCGTTACCATAAAGGTGATAAGAAAGTGTCTAATTTCGCTTTGAAGTCAGATAAAGTTGTCTTCATGCGCTAAGAACAAAAATGAAGGAGTCATAGAATGATGGCGTGATAGTGGTATTTAAATCATGAAATGACTTTTTGAAGGAACCTATGCATGACACGCTGCTATCTATTGATGCTCAAAATTCATTAAATTATAAGCATCTTGTAAAATGTTCCTATCTGCAGGGATCGATCTAAAATGTAAATATGATTGGCATCGTTTATTGTCTTCATTCACTTTGGAAGATAAAACTGTAACATTTTCTAATATACAGCTAACTAAAACTCCAATAGCATTATGTAATATGGTAAGAAATATTCATTCCTTTGGATTGGTAAAGGCGGTCTGCTATAGAAGTATTATTAAAGATAAATTATTATTTGTAACAATGGTACTAATCTAAAGATTACATCTTTTTCATCAGTATCACCCGTATACTAAACACTTCTGTACATTATAGAGGAAACCATACACGAAACGTCTAAAACCTGAAACATTAAGTTACTTCCATGACTCACCACGGCGAATCTGCGCTATATAATTGCATATTTGCCTGCATATCAATACACTCATCTCCAACCCCACCCAGACAGTACCCTGGGGTCGTAATCACAAATCTGTTAAATATGGTAAGTGTCCTCCCACAACAATAATAATAATAATAATAATAATAATAATAATAATAATAATAAGTATCGTTTGGTTAAACACATTTAAAAAAAAAAAAAAGTTTGTATATTTGACCTTTGATACTGGGTCATCATAATCATCCAACATCTCGTAGCTGGTAATCACAAGAGTAACGTAAGTACCAAGTTTCGTAAATTTTGGGCCATCGGATTATGAGGATATAGAGGTACGGGCAGAAAGACAGAGAATATGGCATTATTCCTTATGTAAAGCTTGAGAATAATAACAAAATCTTTATGCAAATAATGCTGATATGCCATTAAAAATGACGATGTTACTAGAATATCAACAACTTGAAAGAAATGATTAACAGAATCTGGCGATCTCCGGCAGATAGAATCTTAGCATAAAAAAAATCCATATTGGACAAACGATGCCGATATGAATGGGGATACAAAAATATACAAACATTGGCAGTTTTGTTTTAATAATTCAATTTTATGCACGAATGTCATTTTCTATTTTTTTTTAAAATGAAGGTGTACGTGTATATATATATATATATATATATATATATATATATATATATATATATATATAGAGAGAGAGAGAGAGAGAGAGAGAGAGAGAGAGAGAGAGAGAGAGAGAGAGAGAATGTGTTTATATTCACTCCACATAAATGAATTAATTACGCGTCGATCCTGTCCAAACTAGGCTGAGCCGGCAGCTGGGCAAGGCACTTTACTCGGACGATATAAACTGAATTATATTTACTCCATGAAAAGAATGCATAACAGGTCAGCGACAAGTTGAGTAAATGTTGGTCCCGATGATCGTATTAACAGGGGAGCCACGGCTCACTTAACATGACGGACTCGCGACCAGAAGGATGCGGGCTTAAATCCTGCCCAGATCAACATGGATTGGTAGCCTGGTGCTACATTTTACCCGGCACGAAATATACTTTCATGAGCTGATGTGCCGTTAAACACCAATCAAACAAACTATTATATTAGAAATCAAAAATGTATGCAACGACATACATCAAGATTAAATATTGTATTCTAGAACAGTAGTTAAGAGCATGACAGTTCTAGCGGCTAGACCCTGTAATATTTTAATATTTTATTACAACAATCACTCTTGTAGGCATACAACAACATAAACTAAAACATCATCTTGACATTTCTAGTGAGCAGTATTCCTCTTTTACACCAACGAAACGTGCGGTTATGATACTTTCCTACAGAACACCTCTATTTCAGCGATGTCAGCACTAAAATAAAACATTATATCGAGGTTTTTAGCTAGTAGTATTTTTCTTACACCCATCCACTCTTGTAGGGATACAACAATACTAAAATAAAAAGTCATATAATTTCTAGCGATCACATATTTACTTTTACACACAACATAAACAACGGCACAAAGATATATTGTATTGAATTTGCTGGTTTTTAGATAGGTGACATAAATATTTCATAAGTTTAATATGAAAGAGACATCATCGGTATAAAGTATTTTTTTTTTTTTTTTTGTTTGTTTGTGTGTTTGTTTTGTTTACAAATGTGGACGTGAAAAAAGTGTGCTCCAAGCTAGTTGTGTAGCATAATTACATTCTTCAGACTAAAATTGTTAAATTAATGATTTCCAACCTAAAGTAAGACACGTTCCGCTGTTTTAGAAAATATGCAGATTTACAGATTATATTTAAGGATGATACCATTTAAATAAGTAGCAACAGCCGTAGCTGACAAGTATAAACAATACGGTATGAGGAAGGAATAAGTTACATATTAGAATATTACAGTAAATACACAAATTTAAATTCGGCTAAATGTACAATGTCATTTAAATATCTCTTGAAATCCATAAATTGAATCTACAACAGTTCAACAAAAAACTTGTATATATAATTTACGGGCATATATTTTAAACAGCACAAAGTGACTCAGCATATGAAGTAGCCGTAGCATATTTAACCATAAGAATGGCAAAATGTGACACAAATCTCCAATAATCCATTCGTTTGAAAGACATGAAGAAATGTTACAAATGCCAAAAATAAAAGTACTCGTTTTACATAGATACCTGCTAGCTTGTTGATTACACCTAAAAGCAATTTATGAAGCGTAAAGAATTCTCTGGATCTTTTTTTCTTTCTTTTTCAAATGATGCAGAAAATATATACTCTTCCATCGAAGAAGACCAACACAAAACATACTTTAAGATGTCTTTACTACTATTTTATAAGCCCAGTTAATTACACACACACATCAGTTAAGTGTGGAGTCAAATTAAACGAGACAAAAAGAAAATGAAATGCGCCGAATCGAAGAAATGGATAGCTGAAAAATTTACTTACACGTTGTACAAGCAAGGGAGAGGAAAAGTTCGCTCCAAAATATTTTATATTAGCCACGTGGATGACCAGTGGAAGGCAGAAAGCTTATATAGAGACATATAGATAGATGCCTTCGCAAATACTCTTGGGTTGAAACAATTAAAGCAAAAAGGAAAATGGCATATACTATTATCTTTAAGAAAACCTTTTTTATGAGAGTAAACTTGAAAAGGTACAATTGATGCTGGAAAAGAGATTTACCGCAGAAAAGTTAAGGCGTAAAGGAGATATTACAAAAGTCACAGCTGATGACATATACTACTGGCAGAAGAAATAAAAGAGTATTAAATTATTATTATTTTCAATTTTTTATATAAGAAGCTGTTTTACTGGTAAAGAAGAAAGAGATTGTCTCTAATGGTGGTATTTTCAAATTAAGTTATCATATGACAGAATTAATTCTCTAGCAAATACAGATTTGCCAATAGGCTGGATATACTTCCATTTTACAGAAAAGTAACGGTCTTAAAGAATAGGGAATTGGGATATTAAACCAAAGCATTAAAATATTTGTAATATGTGTACACGTTATTGACCAACTATATATTACACAGTCTGTTTCCAATGTACAAGATTCGATAAAAAAAAAATTAATAGAGCAATATATTCTAGAAACAGACAATTACGGAGATGACGAAAGAGTAAAATTCGACTATATTGTTGTTCTTGCAGAACAAAATACTTGTTTAAACCTGGATTAAATCGTGATAATAATGTAAATACGTCAAATATCTGTGATATTCCAAAGACTGATAATCAATATGTAACAAACGAAACAATGAAGTATACATTTTGTTTTTTTAAATGTTTTTGTTTGTCATATGTTTCACAATCATACCTCATAGATGCTAGGATTGACAACATTTACATAACTATCTAATCCTATTTCCACTTGTATAGTGAATAATCTTTGACCTGAAAGTATAAGCTCTCCGCGTTGAAGTACAGTATTCCGTGGTATTAGTCAATTGTAATTTTAGCTTCTCTGACATCTTCATCATACGGCTCATTGTTGTCTATTGGTCGCATATACATTTCCTCAAATTATGTGATTGTTGTCTTTGAAAAACAGTAAATTCTAAACAGCATACTATGTTATGTCTCGAGAAAAGTAGCATCCATTTATCGGCTTGTTTGAACCAATCTAATGTAACCAATGCCTCCTTTCCAGTCAGGATTGCTAAAGTGCTGTGTCCTTGCATTGATTTGATGTTGCCTTTCATCTTCATTTAAACTGCTTGAAAATGATGTTTTTCATAACATCGCTTCTGTTTTTAATTCTAATGATTTATTCTATTTCATATTGTATTTCAGTCATTTCAAAGCTGTTCTTCGTGTCCTTTCTATACAAGTCGAGAACTTTGCGCGAAACTCAGGCACCTTCACTTGGAGCAACATCTACAAACATTTACTCTGACAAAAAAAAAAAAAAAAAAAAAAAAAAAAATAGGAAGGCTTACTGTGCATCTATTATATCATCATATTCATGCATAATAGTTCCAATCACCTCCTCCAGCCATTTTTAGTTATTTACATTGAGAGAAAATTAGTAAAGCACAACTGGATAAAGAATTCAAATTTATTGAAGACAAAACTAGCAATAGCTCCATTTCTAAATAAATAAAGGATACCAACAGGAACTAAAAAATACATATTGCAAATGGAACATACAAAGGGATAACCGATAACTATTTTACATAAACATAGTTCGAAAAGATGAGTGAAACATATATAAAAAGATATGTGAAATCATTGCCAATGCTAGAGCTGCTCAAATTTCCAAATTATTGTCAGATGTATTTATTTACACTGTGACAGCATTATTAGACGATATTTTCCTATCAACATTATAAACCGTTTATAGAATGAACTGAAAGATGATTGCATGACTTCAAATGGTATTAGATACTTCATAAGCTGTTGTCATTTAAGCGAGGTTTGATTCTATATGCATTTAGTGCTGGTTTGATAAGATTCAGACTCATCCATTTCAAACAGACAACATAAAATAATGAGCAAATATGCATAATTGAAAAATTATGAAAGTCTAAGTCATGTTCACTAACACCTTTAGGCTTTGTAAAAGCTAACCAACTTTGGTAGAAGTCAATAGATCGAATTTTTGTTAAATCTCGTATTTGGTTTAATGGTCTGTTTCAGTGCTTGTGAAATTATAAATCCTATAAAATTACTTAATTTACAATTTTGGTCTTTATTATCTTAGTTGCATGTATTGTTTCGTGTATCTGTTATAGAGTTATTTGTGTGTTATCTCCATTTTCATATACACTCATTGTTTTCTTCATTACTGGCTATTGCAGTCTTTCTGCATGGTTTGCAATAAACACCAATAAACCAACGTTCTTCTCCACACATAGGATATATCCTGAAATCCATTTCTTATTTTCTCAAATAGATTTCAAATAATTGTTCGCTACTAAAGGTAACATTAAAACATGACTTGTAATTTAGATGTATTTTGACCTAAATTAGAAATTTCCTTGTAAATTAAAAGGAAAATAGCAAACACAACAAGGTAGAAGAAAACAAGTTAGCAAAGGATCTAAGAAAGATGACCTTTCAGAATCCAAAATTGTTGAACTTGGAAAACATTTGCATTAATTTAGCAAGCCAGAACTGAACGTTTGAATAAAGAAGAAGACTCTAAAATGTCTACGACCATCCAATGCACAACATCAAACACTTCTCTTTCAGTGCAAGACATACTACTTAAATAAATAAATCTTGATTTTTGTCATCGAGAAAGCTATACCCATTGATATTTCTATAAAATAAATCTCTGAGTCTCTTAGCGATAATTCTCATTAAATTATGTATATTCACACGTGTTTGCATTGACGTATCACTTATTGAAGTGTTAATTTGATTTATTTAATTAGGCATATTTTAATATACATTAAAATGTCTTACATGTGTGTTGGATGGACAGAAAGGGCATGATATTAATATTGTTTGTATTTGTTTATTGAAATGCAGGAATAGTAAAAGTATATATTTGTTTAATGTACAATGATAAGCAATGCCAATAAATTGCATAAATAATTTGCGATTCATATTTATAATCTATGTGTACGTTATGAGCATATTTTTCTCTGATCATGTGTTCGTTATTAGCAGGTATCCACTCTAAGTAGGCCTCTTTTATGTGCATGTGTTAAGAACAAAGTGTTCGCTATGAGCAGGTATCCACTCTGACCAAGTGTCCGTTATGATATGGATGTCTAAGAGCATAATGACTCCTAAAAATAAATGTGATGTTCACACTTTACTCTTTACTTGAGAAAACAAATAAACCGATGAGGAATTTTTATCCATGATACTATGTAATCTTATACTTTGTGTAAGAATTAAAATATTTTATTTTCCAGCAGGTTTTGCAGTATAAAGTAAGGGAGAAAACTATATTGTAAATATGATCCTACGTTGCTGACAAATAAATGATATTAACTTTAAATGTTTTTATACTTACATACTGCACTGTAAAAATATAAGACTAACATCGATCACAATGTAGTATTGGCATATTCCAAGATGGGCATGATATAATTTATATATAGTTTTGATAAAATTTGTCTACTAAGTTTATATTTTAGTTTTCAAAGATTGGCTTTTCCAGATGATGCTGTTTTTAAAATTCTCTAAATACGGTGTAATCCAAGATGACGATGAGAAGCCATGTACTTAAGATCAGTATCTTCCAAGAAGAAGTTCAGAAATATTTGTTACTTTCTTGTTCGTGAAAAACATTCCAGTATTATTCTGGATTAAACTTTAAGAGCAATTGCTTGGACCATTTATACTGCTTTATTAGATCATTATTCATGACTGGTTCTGTTCAGCACAATAAAGAGATGAATAATGCAGAGACAGGTCATCCGCAAAGACGCGAGGGAGAGAGCTCATACCATCGGGAATATCGTTTACGTAAATTAGAAACAATAGATACCCAAGTACGGATCCTTGTGACACACCATTATTTATAATTGTTTCTTGTCAATAAGTATCATGCAAAAGGACCATTTTGTTTTCTATTACTTAGATAATTTTCAAACCATTTCATCAGATTACCTAAAACACCGTATTCGTTCAGTTTAAGTTATAAGCCCCTGTGCAAGAGTAGATCAAAAAGTTTATGATAGATCACAGAATATACGACAAGAATGCTGAGACGGTTCCAGTGACTTACATATACTATAATATAGTTCAATAAATTGAAAAACAGTTGAGTGAGAGGGAAGGAATCCTAAATGATACTTGTAAAAAAAGACAGTTTGTATGAAAATAATTATGCACATGTTTAGAAATGCATCTTTACAACTTTTTTGCGACACAGCTAAGAAGAGCGATTGGTCTAAAATTGGAACCTTCGTGTAAATCACCTTTTCCAGGAATGGGAAGAATATGCGCAAGTTTATATTTATTTGGAAATTTGTTTTGCTTCAATAATAGATTAAAAAGAATTGTTAGTGGTGCTCCTATCGATTCACTGACGCCTTTAAATATTATGTGACTTACGCCATCAGACTCAATGGCTCCTATCATTTCATTGACGCCTTCAAGCATTATGTGACTTACGCCATCAGGCTCAGTGGTTTTATTGACAGAAATGGATTTAATGATATATATATACTTTCTTTGTCAGAGAGTGCAATTTCGTTCAGGGTATCAAAGTATTCTTTTAATAAAAAAACAGGGAGAGAAATATTATTATCATCAATAGTTTCAACTGGAGTAAAATAATCATGTAAAAGATTAGCCTTTCATTTTTCATTATAAATGCAGAAATAAACACCATTTCTATAACCCTTGAGTAGTGGGATAGAATTGGAAAAATTTGTATCTTTTAAAAGTCATTTTGTAATTTTCCGAAAAGTTTTATAATCTTGTTTTCTCAGAATCTGAAAGGTGTCCATCAACATTATCCATATATTGCTCTTTACCATAATTTTCATGTTGTTTAGTTTATTCCTGATTTGTCGGAATTTATTCCAATCGATTGGCCTATCATGATTGAAGGCAAATTTGCATGTTCTGTCCCTTTTCCTTATCATTATTCTTAATTGGGAACCAAACCACGGTTTATCAGTTGGACGAATTGTTACAGTTTTAGAAGGAATACTCAAAGTTGAGAATTCTGATAGTTTGGTGGTGAATATATCAGTTACAGCATCAATATATCTTGGGGCTAGCAACATATCTGTCCATTTAGTTCCTGCTATCAGAGCGTTAAATTTATTGAAATCAGCCTTGCTGTAAATCCAGACATAGCGCTTATAGGCCTCTCGGATGTTCAAGTTAACACAGATTGCTATATTAGGAGCATCATGGTCACTAAATTATCTATTAATTTGTAACATGTCAGTGTGAAGTATAGTTATGGCACTGCTTACAAAGATTACGTCAAGCAAAGGTTTGGTAGTAGAAGTAATTCTTGTAGGGTTTGTTATCACATTTCGTAGACTATATCTTGACACAACATCAGTTAATTTTGCAGAAATAGAAGGTCTGAGTAAATCAGTATTGTAGTCCCCCATAATAATAGTAATATGTTTATACGTGTCACTTATTCTATAAATCGAAGTTTAAAAACTTTCCAAGATATTAGTAAGAGAGTAGTTTGATCTATACTCCAGGGTAACGTAATCTCAACCCACATAAATTCAATGTCGTGACAGCCAAAGTTCGAATCCTTTAGACGTTTGCCAATTCGTTTATCGGAAACGTATACCATGATGCTGCCTCCGTGACAGTTTCTGTCTTTTCTAAAAGTTTCTTTAAAACCATGGAGTTTTAAGCTATACACATGAATGTTAGAAGTTAAACGTGTTTCACTAAAGCATGAAATTAAGTACTGAACAGTAATGTATATCATTACTGGTATCGAATTATATTTCCGTCTCCAAATAAATAGATTCTGTTTCTTTTTCTTAAGTTCTCTAGTTTGCTTTAATTAGACTATACATAGTCTTGGTGAGATCATCAGTAATGAAAGTTTAATTTCCATTGTTTATCAGTTACTTTTTCTCCTGCAGAATCATAGATTGTGTGCGATATGACACAAACTTCACAATTATTTGTGTCACGCGTGACGACTTATCAATTGATCCAAAAATGTGAGGGCGGTCGATTCTATCGTGGGCACATCAACTCCAAGTTTTTCTCTGAAGAAAGAAGTGACCACAGCATCTGTGTTAAACTCCTCTGTATCAGCAGAGGGTCCCAGAATATTTATGATACGGATGCTATTTTGCTTCTTATATTGCTCCAGATTGTCCAGTGCATGACTACTAGATTCAAGGTCTTCAGCCTGCTTAATAAATGGTCTGTTTCAATCAGTTAATGTTTTGGTCCTTCTCAGTCAACTTCTGACTTAAAGGTTTTAGATGGTATTGCATGGTTCCGTCGGTAGCTGATGATACGGCGTCGGCTACTACCGCCGTTATCACTGGCCTCTACGATAGATGGAATAATATAACTCAAAAGGTTCGTAGCTTTCATCGCCTTAACGATGGCCTTTGCTAAATCAAGAGTGTGGAAACGGCATCCAGTAAATCCATATCCGATAAAGCACTTGCAGCTGACAATGACACAAAGAGCTTTCTATCACACTTATAGTCAGCAAAACGATCAGGTGAGTCCGTGCTACTTGTACTCAACGGACGCTTACGATTGGGATCAATTTCCATGAACATGGAGAGAACAAGACAAATAATAAACTACTCATAAGATAGCAAACGTAATAATTCTTTTCTCCAAATTTTCAGAATACCAGATAGACTGATTTCAGATAAAAACCTTATGCATACAGAAGTAACAAAAAGTAAACTAAATCACATCAAACCAGGTTGTTTTCTCCCAGAGATATTCACACCAGTTTACACACTGCTGCCATGCTGAACCGCTTTGGCAATCTACATATCTCATCAACGCTTGCATAAAACAACCGGCCCTCAATACCAAACATGCCATAGCATGGAGCATCTACCTAAAACACATTTCCATTATAGGAATCATTATTCGTTCATGATATACCTTATAAATAAAATATTTTTTATCATAATTTTCAGAACACTGACTAAACCTCATGGCCCTACCATTAGACGAAATGGGACTTCAAGATGACATATTTTACACATCAGTTGAATCTCCTGTTGATTCCTACCCACGAATCAAATACTTCCAATCTAAACTAAAGGACATATTCTTTAGATTACAAAGACTTTCTGGTAAGTATATGCATTTTCATATTAAACTAGGATGCTGTGACATAGATAACACATACAGTTATTAATACAGGAATAGAGAGATAGATAGACGGAATAGACAGATAGACACCACTAGTCTAAAGGGTTGAACCAAAAATAATGATATATCTGGTATATTAAATTCATCGAGGTGGTCATTATACCACATCTTTCTCCTATTCATATTCCTGTACTCCCTATAGCTGCATGGAATTTTAATCTTGATTAAGAGCTGTTTCTAATTTCTAATGTACGATGCTCGTATTGACGTATTTCCCACCGTCAATTCCTGCGCCACCATCATTTTCTGCGAGTATTGAAATACTTATTGTATACTTGCTGCTGGCCTATTGGTTTAATGCAATTACATTTTCCTATTATATTGGCTGCTGTCTGCACACACTAGTTGATTGCATTTCAGTGGATATTAGCAAAAAGTAGTATAATTTGACACAAAAAACGTTGCTGTAGGTGGGTGTATGAAATACTGTTGCCGCTTTTTCCGTTTTGTTTATCTAGTTTATATGCCGTGGAAAATAGATATCAGCGTCTGCATCTGCAAAATAGGCATACGTCGATGACACAATCAAACACTCAGGAATAATAGACGACAATAATACGTTGTATTCGTCGATGTTACTATCAACAAACCGTCAAAGCTTGAGGTGGCCATTTTAAATAGAATACACAGTCTGACCTAGTCCAGGAGGAAGAATGATGACCAAATGCCACATTTATGTACGAAATAAGTTTAGCTGCAAAATTCAACAGACAAATCCTACCGTAGAAAAAAAAAAAAAAAAAAAAAGCAACAAATGAAAAAGGAAAATAACAAAGATTGAAATCTGCAAGACTACTTTTGGTCATTTAGAAGTATACTCAAAGTTACTAAAATGCAACTTGGGTTTCCAACGAACGTATTATTATTAACCCAGATACATAAAGCATCTCAACAATCAGTACATTCTCAGCGCAGCTTTTGGAGTTTCATACTTGGTGATGTGGATTATCAAGAATGCATTGATCGGATGTTCTATTAGTACTAATGCATTGAACAGATGTGTTCTATTAGAGTTAATGCGTTGAACAGATGCTCTATTAGATTTAATGGATTGAACACATGTTCTATTAGTGTTAATAATGTTTTGCCATAAAATCCAAGAAAAATAGATGGATGTATACTATTTTGATTTAGATACACGCTCAACTTGAGAGCTTTTATGTAAGTGGCTCCTGGTAGTTATAAGATAAAAATTAAACGATATAAATGAATGACTATCATAGAAGAGAATATGACGGCTGTTTTTCGAAAATATTTAGAATTTTAATAGTGACGATATCCCATAATTTGAAGGAACTATTAAAACAATCAATCATCCAAAACCTACATCGCCAGCACGTCATGTTTTGTTGATTGGAGTACGTAATTGCTGTTGGAAAACCGTGCGCATATATAATCTCGTTGGTTGACCTCTAAATTATATTGATGCATACAGCGAAATAAAACTTATTCGCATTCAAAGACTTAATACTTAGAATTTGTGAAAGATTCAAGGAATACAGACATATTATATAATGTTTAGAAGGCATTAACCTGTAAAAATACTGACTAACTCTGTTTTTCTTTACCTATCTTGGCATGAAATGCACAATGGCAGAAAGGAACTTTCCAAGGCTAACACCCAGCGTCTATATTCCTATTTTTCTGACTGACTGAGTATCAGTGTATATGCCTGTCTCTCTATTATTTGCATGTCTATCTATCTCCATATATCTTTCTGCAAGTGCATGGGTATTATCTCCTGATTTAATTTTGAATAAGGGTGAAATCAAATTTCTTCTCCGCTATATCCTGTTCATTAATTATTTCTTTCCTTTAAGAACCAATTCCAGAGAGTCTAAAGCCGCCAAAAATTAAATCGATGTCTCTCAGCGATGCCGTGGATCAATTGACCGCTTTGAGTCCCTTGCTGTTCCTGTTCGGCTCGACACATTCCAAAATCCCGAAGGCGGATTTGGTCAAAGAGTCCCGAGATACAAAATTCGAAACTCACACGTTGGACGAAATACCTTCGTTAGAAGACAAAGAGAAGAAACACAAGCTGTTTGGAGCTATTTGTACCCTTAGGATGATAGAGACACCAAAGGTATTGCTTATCCTTGAAACGTCGTCTATCGTTTATCATTTAGGACTGTAATATGCAATGATCAAAGTGCACGAGTTATAATGATTAGGATCAAAGACAATGGTTTTAAACCAGCCGGTTGGTCTTATACATGTGTGATCCCAAGTCACGTTTTTAGAACAATCAAATATATAACTGAACAATCAAGTGTATTTTTAAGTTACTCTACAGTTAGAACGAAAATGACACAGCTAAGCTAAACGTACTTGTATACTCTCACCCTATTTTAGCTAATCACACTGACGCATAAAACTAATCACTAAATCTATTTAATCAAATGCTATTCAACTGTAGTTGATAGCATTTTTTATAGATAAGAACATGATGATGATTTAGATTGTCCAGCATGCTCCAAAATGTACGTAACTGTGTAGGCATGTGTTTATGATAATTAGTAAACGTTCATTCTGTGAGAGTGGTAAAAATCGAACAACAGGCAAATAGTGATTATTGTAATGTTTTGCAAAACTAAATTGTTTTACCCATCAGGTGCATTATTGTTCGAAATTATGTCAAACTTTAAGGTGTCGTTGACCTTTTTCCGGCTGAAAAGAAAATATGGTTTCAATCTTGACTTATGAAACTACTCATGAAACTAAATATGATGTACTTTTAATTGTTTCCTTATGTTGTTGTTTTTTTTTTGTTTTTTGTTTTTTTGTGAAAGATTTATTTCTGGTTCATGACCTCATTCTTTAGCAAAATAAAGACATTTCATTGCTTACGACAACAATTTTTTTTAATTATAAATTTCGTTTGTAGGGAAAGGAGACATTACTAAAACTGAAAGACTGCGTCGGAGTAGAAAACATGCTGTTCTTTGTAGATGTCAAGTCCGAATTGAACAAGGACTTGGTTGTCAATAATTTGAAAATCTTACGCGATTTTCTGAAACAGAAAATAATTGTTGTCTATCAAAGTGAAAACGAGCTGTCTACTGCCATCAGCAACCACATGGAGCATAAGTTTATCAACACATTTCATTTGTTGAACCAGAATTTGATAGAGGTCACAAGGAAAACAAGACATTCATGTGGATGTATCTTTGGACAAGAAGACGCACATAAGAGACTCACCACAGCCATAATGGCGTTTTTCAGGACTCCCTTAACGATATTAGACTTACTTCTAACCGTAGAGCCCGCATCTGCTGAAACGGTGATGGAAATGGAAAAGGCGATCGAAATTGCAATTGTTCGGTTCACAAAGATTGCGCTTATTGGAGAGATTGTGAGCACATACGAACTGAAAGGTATTGGGGTCACCGAATACTTAGACGAACTAGAGTACGATGAAAAATGCTTGCAGCTTTTGGAGGAAAGCAATGTTGTCGAACAAGCCATAATTAAATCTAAGCTGTTTAAATCTCATCTGATCCCACAGTTACAGACGATTGCTGAAAAGCACAAGAAAAGTAATTCCGTCCTGAAACTGCTTTCTGTGAGTAGACTGGTTGCAAGTTTATACAACACTTATGGAAAACGAAAAGACGGAAAAACTAGCTTACAAAAACAATTCGAAGCATTTTCAAAAACCATTGCCGAGGAAGGTTCAAAGGTTTTACTTAGTTACATCCTCGATATAGGTAGCAAAATTAAGGGCATTAGGAATAAGTTAGACCTCTTAGCACATCTAAGGCAGGAACTTCTGAGAATTATGGAAAAAACAATCGAGGAAAAGAAATCTGCTGAGGTTATGCCGGAACTGCAGAATTGGACAGATCTTCTAGGAAGGTTAGTATTCCGTATTTATTACTTGAATTATGTAAATTTAAGGCAAGATGTGTCGCAGTTATTCATAACTAACTGCTCCATCATATCAATGAAAGAAATCCATCCATGTCTGATGCTTGGTTTCTTCTATTTAGTTTCATTTATTTTAATGCTAGCCAACTAAGAAAATGACCGGGCATAAAGAGGATACCTTATTTTAAAAATTAAAATGCATTCTAGTTTATATAGTGGTTAAAAGTAGGAAGAAAATAATGTAGTTTTGGAGGAAAACTTCAATAAAAAAGAAATATAATATCATATTTTATTAAATAGAAAATCTGTAGTGGAAAGGAAAAAAAACAAAACAATCTGTATTAGATGTATCTTTAGTGCTATACATATCATCTTCCGGTTGTTCGCTAGATTCTGAGTGTGCTCAGGCCCTACTTAGTGCTAATTCTGTCGAAGTGTTCGAGATTTTTCCAACGTCTCTAGCCAGCCCACTGTACTTGTTACTTTTTCATGTTTATCGCGTGGACGCGAGAGTCCGCTAGTATAAGCCAGGTTTCTCAATCAAACCTTGTCTGGCCTCATGTGCTGTATCCAGTGGTAGGTCTGGATGTAGAAATACCACAGGACTTTTGCTTTGCTTTGGTTTTGTTAGCTACATTTCCTACCTTGTGATCGTATAAGTTGTTAAGCACTTAATCCCATATACACAGATGATTGAGACAGCCCATATACTTATTCTCTTCTATTTAGTTCGTCCCAATACCTACTACAGAAACTTAATTAAAGTTCAAAACCCCCGCTGCTCGGATCATCTGTAGAGTACCCAGAATGAAGCACTAATGGCCCTACTCGGTACCTTCCACTAGCTACCCGTTCGCTCTGGGATCAAACACTAAATCTCCTCTCTCTGCTACATTTCGTTGACTGTCAACAGTCCGAAATACCTATCTGACCTGACCAATGCGTATACCCCTTCGAGAAACCTACGCTCTTCTTCTGGCACTCGTATTATCGTCATTCCCACCGTTAAATCCAAGTCCTATGAACAACGTTCTTTTGTATATCCAGGCCTAGTTACCTGGAACAAATTGCCTCTTGTATTTAGAACCAATGGCACCATGATCTAATTCAAGAGCGCTCTAAAAGATCACCTCTTTCGACCTCAAGAACAGACTTAACAAGACTTGACAATGTTTCTTTACCCTTAATTATTTTCAGCATTCTTGTTTGTAATTTCACGGTGTCGTGTTTCTTTTTGGTAATCTTATATATATATATATATATATATATATATATATATATATATATATATATATATATATATATATATATATGTGTGTGTGTGTGTGTGTGTGTGTGTGTGTGTGTGTGTTATTATGCCCTAACGAATACTGTAAAGTGTTTTAGAGCTTATAAAGATTAAACGCTGTACTAAGAAGTCATCAACATCATCATTATTATGATTATTATTATTTTTAATATTAGTATTATTTGTAGTCTCTTTATCCTCTCCAAGTTGTAGTTGTTTGGGAGGTATATGACTTTTTTTCTGGCTTGACACAATTCATGATTATAACCTATCACTTGTCGATTCTAAAGTTGATTTCGATAGCAGAGGTAACAATCCCTGGAACAAGAAGTCTGTTTAAGATTCATTTCGCCCATAACACTTTAGACCGTCCATAAACAACACTTAATTGATCTATGTGGAGTTCTATCTGTGCTGTTATCCTGTCTAATGCTATCTCAAACGAACGAATCATAATAGTAAAACCTTTTGAGAAACAATTCTATTAATCTTGACATACTCACTATATTGTCCTTTATCTTGCGTATTGATCTCAAAAACTTGATGCTGTTTGCAATGATTCTTCATATGTTTCTGGCTAGGCCAATTGGAGCAGTCGAGCTCAATATCCACGAGTGGCTTGTTTTGTCAAAGGCTTTGCTTTTATTATAGTATATTTTGTTGATCCACATTGCTGATATCATCTTTTCAAGCAATTTTGTATTGTCCCTGTGCTTGGTTGACGTGCCCCAAATGCTGCGGTTTCCTGCTTATTGGGCATGGCGTTGGAATTATACATGTCTTCCCCGTTGAAAGCTCTGTATACTTGACATTGTTTTGTTTTGAATTATTTTTCTTGTTGTACCGTTTACTCAATCTTTATACCCCTTGGTATTTGCTGATATAACCTTAATTAGCCCGACTGTTATATTGGAAGAATTTCTATTTGTATTTCAATTTGTGCAGGTATATCTGTGTCTAAAGAGCTGCTTGACAAAAGTTAAAAGGAAACGTTGGAACAGTAATTGTGAGTGAAACAACGGAACCACTAATTTAACTGTAACGCTACCTTGTCAACAGCTTCTTAAGTAATGTCATTGTGAATGTTACTTTTACAATGTATTACGTGTGTTGTTAACTTTGGCACTTTGCACGCTTCGGCTTTCATCGCCTTGCAAATTACAATTGCACCAGATATATAATCCATCAGTCGGAATTGACTCTCCATTGAAAATCAATATCTTACCACTTAAGTGTACACAGTGCAGCTCATTCGGGATAGGTTGTACTTGATGACTACACACACCTTACTAAGATATTGTTTTAATTCGATAAGAACTTCCATCCATCTCCCTTAGTGTTGAATGTACCTTTGATTAGGCTCGTTTTTCTACAGTGCTTGCTTCTCTTCATTTCCCAGGAGTTCCAGCCTGCTTATGACTCCTATTGTCTCATCTACTTTCCTTTGTAATATTTGTCTCCATCCAAGAACTGTTTGCGTCTTGTTAATCGTTTTGTTGCATGTGTTTTACCTTAGTGCTTCGCTTTCTATCTCTGTGCTGGCAGGCCGCAAACGTTTATTTCTTTAGTTGCATCAGTTCATCTTTCATTTCTATTATACATATATTTTACTTGATATAAAAGGATCTGATCATCATTGTTACTTCTTGATTCGTCTTCAAGGTTTCCTCCAATGTAACAAATCTATGTTTAAAGCTGATTTTATGTTCTGCTGAAACCAATTCTCTTATCTCTGCTATATGTCCTTCCGAGAGTCAACTATAAAACGCACCTAGTCAGTTAACGTCTGTTAACAGGCTGATGGCATATATTTATCTAGTCACCCGAAATACATTTAACATCAATGGCCTTTTTCTTCTAGCCAAACATGAAGTAGCACACCATAAATGTCTTGTTTTCTGCTATAGTTACACCCCACTATCCATTCTGCATTTTAGCAGATGTAGAGCGACTATTGAGAGACGCCAGAGCTACACCAGCTTCTTCTTTTTCTTCTTCTTCTACTTCTTCATCTTCTTCTTATTATTATTATTATTATTATTATTATTCAATTCATAGCATAGAGTAATTTATATTTGAAAAATAGTACAGGCACCGTAAAATTTTTGGAAAATAATATGAGTTAAATAATTTTCTTTTAACGCCACAATAGTACCAGTTTAACTTTTGTTTTAAAAAGTATTTATTTTTTGCAGGATAAAAGAGGTTAAGGCAGTCGGTCACATTTTCGGAAAGCTCTGTGTTCTCGTGAAGGAACCAGAAGCTGGTGAACGTACAAATGAGGTTCAGGCGAACATCAGAAAATGCTTAGTAGACTATCCGGGTGAAATTCTTATAGAAGTTTTCTCAGATTCTCTTTACGCAGGAGGAAATGGCGCTGACAGTTCTGAAAAAATAGCCATGGGTGATGCTTTTCGTAGTGGAGATGGTCGATGTGGCACTATCGGCCTATTCATGAATAAAAATGGGAACGAGAGTGAAGACCTTCATTTTGTTACAAGCAGTCACATCGTGTTACAGTCTGAAGATGTCACAACCATTGGTCCGACTCTAATTCCCCTTGGTAGGCGGGCACATTCTTTGACGTCAGAAAACAATTTGCTAGATATCAGTGCCATTCAGGTTCATTCAGATATGAGATCTCGCTGCAATCCCTTTTTCCAGGATAAAAATAAAACTCGCAAATGCCATATACTGGATACGGAGAGCATAAAGAATATGATAGGAGTAGGTGAGCATGTATATAAAAGGGGTTCAAAAAGCGGACTAACCAAAGGAAGCATCCTTTCTATGGATTTTACACAATTTGGCATGGAGAAACATAATTTCGTTGTTGGTGTGCCAGTTGGATCCGATGAAGAAACTCTAAAGAAGGGGTTTGCTCACCAAGGCGATAGTGGGGCTGTAGTGTACACTGAAACAGAAATTGGTGAAATCCAGTATATATCTATACTCATGGGGGAATTAGAATCAAAGGCAATGGGAGGCAATTCTACTACTGAAGAATTGAAACAAGAGGTTGGTCCTTTAATTTTCACCAGCTGTCTTTGGGAAGGATTGATTCAAATGAGAGAAAGGTTTAACTGTAAATTAACTTTACCAAACCAAGAAGTAAGACAATCAGAAGAGGAAAATCAGAAAAATGTTTCTTAGAGAAAACATTTCACCGCACAAGATAAAGCACTCTCTAGGAAATCTTCTCGGAAAAGCCAGCGTTTCTCCATATGTCTTATTTGAGAAATAAATTGAAATCTTCATCTCATCGTGAAAACAAAGAAGACACAAATTTCAGGATAAAACTGTCTAAAAGCGTAGAAAATCAAACTCAACGTTTTTCTAATTTTTCAAAGTATTAAAAACCTTAGGTTCTAATTCATTTCTGCCCCACATCATTACAAACGTTGCAATTGTAGGAATATTACAAAATCAGGGGATTCAATGTAAAGGTGATATTTGGTAAAAAGGAAACACTTTAAGAGTAAAAACATAGTATACGTTACGCGCTTGATATAAGGGACAGGTGATATAAACTTTTAGCTTCAGTAACTTTTTATCTTATTACACGTGGTTATCTCAGGATTAAACTAATTATGTGGCAAGTGTATACAACTTTTAAAAAATGAAATTCTTCATGATAAGGCAAAGTCTTGCGTGCTAATGACCGAGCCATCGCTGTTCTTGCCTTTATTAATTGCCCCTTACTACATACACGAGGGAGCATGGAGTATATTGTACATCCCCAAGTCCGCATTGAATCTGACTGAGAGTAGTTGATTATATATTTCGTAGTGCCTCATGAAGATGAACACATGTGTACCAAATTATCAGAACCTGGATGCAATGGAGACGTTGAGTAGGTTGAGACTAGGAGATGGGGTTGAGGGTCAGCAGTCATGTTTTCAATTGTAATCTCATTTGTGGATTTTTTGCGATTGTTTCCGTCTGTAATTTTAAATAAAGTGGTCACATGTGCCTTAGATACTGATCCAGTAGTTTACATTAACTTATATCGGTACATGAAGGCCATGCTTTGCACATGTTGATTCAGTTTCTTGAGTCTAAAGTATGTTCGATGTATTTGCGATCCAAAATCAATCCGAAGCACAAATAACTCTTTTTTAAAAATGATGTCTACTACAAGTCCTATATTTTCTTATTTCTTTTCTTTAGACAATAAATATTGTTAATTCATGTAGAGCTGACTTGTACACTATTTAAAAAAAAGTCAATCTAATAATTTACATCCACACATTTTGCATATTAGGGTAAATTGAGTTGTATCTTGGTAAGTACGTCAAATGGAAAAAAAAACCTTGGGTCGCATAATTAATTTTGTCTGTATGGGTAATATTACATTCCAGATGGTTTTTACAATGTATATTTGACTATATCAGACATTTGACACAATGTTTTTTTTATCAATTTCTTACATTGCAGAGATATGTAAAATGATGTTAGCTTTTTGGAGAAGCGAAAGAAACTTGATAGGTTATCATGCTCATATTCAACCTACAGCAAATATTGCATGAACCGTATACATATAAGAATAACTTCAGTATCAGAGGTGTGCAGACCCAGGCCAGACTATTTCCTCAATTTGTTATTTACACATGACCTGATGTATCATTTGTATTGAAAATGAATCAATTTGGTAAACTAGTTTATAAATTGTCTAGATCTGATCATATTGTGACATACGTTTGTATGACTATTGTTCAGAATATCGTAGAATTAATTACTTCTTTCACTGTCAAGCTAAATAGAAACAAATTCTGAATGAATTAATTTATTTTTGTATGTAATTATGTACCACATATTTGCTCTGCATGTACCAATCACTTTTCTATTTAGAGGTTTATATTATGATTTTATTTATTTACTACTATGTGGTGCGAGATAAACTGTGGGTGAAACTTGTAAATTTTGATTTTTCTTGTAATATTTTGAATTTTTAAGATACCTTTATGTGGTAATATGGAAATAATATCAAGCTGATTGCCCCCAGGACGCCGGGCGAGGGGGGGGGGGGGGGCGCCGTCCGGAGCTTTGTTTCAGCTGTAGATGGGAAGTTGTGGGGGGGGTGGAGGTTGGCATCTGATATAAAAACTGTTCTCTGTGGCAAAGTTGGGGCGCCACTAAAGAACATGGCCCCCGGACCCCTCGAACCCTCGCGCCGCCACTGGGTTGAATTCCACTAGATCAGAAAACCATGATCATTGTTCATCATTAAGCACATTTATGCGAGCTATGCAATGACTATATTTTGTTTCTCATTTCTACCTAAGGCTGGGTAGATAGGGTAAACGTTCTTGCGGATTTTGCGTAGTTGCCAGTTACATAATGTGTGTGTTGCTTAAGGTATTAATTAATCTCATAATCTAACCACTGAAAGGTCTATAAGCTGAGCAGTTTAACTTGAGCTACACGTTGTTTAAAACGCTAATTACTGGTGGGCAATCTAGCATCAGGCTGATGAGTGTTAATGTCATTTATTAAATTGTCGTTTCAGATAAAATGGCATATCAAATGAATGTAATGATACGTATATAGTAATTTCCACAAAAGAATACACCCACCCACCCCCTTCGAACATCCCTGTTACATGGAAAAGAATAGTATTTTGCTCACTGTGTGGATATGTAGTGTATATCCTCCAGATATATATAAATATGCACAACTTTTGTGTTTTCCATACAATTAAATATATGTATATAGAATTGTTGGTATATGCCATTCTTTCTTTAGAGAAGTACGTCTGGCATATGTTTATATGGGAGGTGCGTTTACAATTATTGTCATAGAAAAGGGAAATAAATTTCCTTTGTCAGTGACTTAAATTTTTACCACGTTTGAGAAACCAATACATTTCTTCCGGCAGTAATGAAATGTAAAGTTTAAAATCGTGTCAGTTATCGAAAAAAGATGTTTCCTCGATCAATTGCGTCATTTTACCAGAGGCAGAGAGAGAGAGAGAGAGAGAGAGAGAGAGAGAGAGAGAGAGAGAGAGAGAGATTCGTAATACAAGCGTTATTACTAGCGCTGCTGACAAAATGCATTACACATCATTTAATAAGTCTATCGTAAGATACTTGCTTTTACAATCTATCGTGACTAGCCATTAATATTGTATGTAAAATTGCTTAAAATCTACACAACAGAAAACGTATTTGTATACATTCAAAATAAATTCACCCTAATTGGCTGTGGAGAAGAAAAAAAAAACAAATACACACAAAAAAATCAGTCGTTCATATTTTTTCCGGGTCCTTTTCCACTAGATGCATTGGTTGCTACAGGACACAGACAACGAATTCACTGTTATGTTAATGTTTTGCAGAATTACTAAACGTTCTTCGTAAGGCCTACAAAGCACACATACAACGTGTACGTGATCTATCCAAGGGTAAACTTTTAAAATGATGTAAATGATACGTGCGTAGCTCGTTTTTGGAAAAAGGTTCCCTTATTGATACCCACTATCAAAATTCGGTTCTGTGAGATCTCCCATATACATCCCGGAGTACCTGTTTGACGAAAGCGATAAAATGAAAATGGTGTTAGGTTCAAGGCCACTATTCAGTGCAATTTACCCAATTAGGCTTCTTCTGAGCAAATTATTTTAATATCGTCGATCCACCTAACTTTGTGGTCATCCTTGATGTCAATGTCATCCATATTTCCCGCCTGTTTTGATATCCGGACGTCATCCACTGGGTCACTAGAGTTCGTTGATAATGACAGTAAGTACGTGCTGATTAAGAAATATTCGATGAAATGAAATTTAAATACGTCCTACATTTCAAAATGAAAAAACACAATGAAAATGGCCAATGTTACTAATGCCATATTTGCTTTACGTTTGTCGCCCTGGCGTGAGTGTTAGCTGTTCAAATCAGGGCCGCTGTTCACATGTTGGTCTTCTTTACCTTTCCATTAGTAGGAAACCCACGACAGAGATTTCTCAGACGGCAAAGGCAATGTAAAAACTTCGTTTCTATAACATGCACTTCTTATACCATGTTAAAAAAAATATATCCAGTAGAAGAGTATGCAGTATGAAATTTTTTATTGGATTATTGTAATGTAGGGGGAAAATCTTTGTTGTGACATAGCCTGAAGAATAAAAATCTTATAAAAGTTCAGCGTACATTTAAAAACGATAATATCGAAATAGGTTGAAAAAATAATTAAAAAATGCATCCTAATTTTTATATTTGTTTTTATACTTTTGGCATAATTTTTATAAGTGTTTTATTGCAGTCAATATGCCTATGAAAGCAATGAAATATATTACAAATGCAAATAATGAAAATACAAAGAGATTACAAACGATCTATTTCCACACTTTGGACTAAGTGTCACATTCCAATCTTACGTCACGTGGTCTTTACTTCAGGGTCACGAACCTAGGACGAGCTTCCGGAAATAGACAAACTTTGACACGCTCAGAAAAAAGGCAGCTCGCATAGGATTTAGAGAGTTTATAAACATTTTTAAACGATGAATAAATTAAGTAGATATATTTTAATACATTTTATAGTGATTTTAATAGTTTCTCACAAGATTATAATGCACGCGTTAAAATCCACCTTTAGGGCACTAACCATAATGAATCCAGGATACGGTATTGAATATTCTATCACATTGTCTGGTTCCGTAACTCGTGAAATATGTAACCGATGGGCAAATAAAGCAGTCTATATTTTTATTCTGTGTACTAAATTTTCGGCTCTAATTTGAGGTAACTGTCTATTGGTGTTATATGAGAAGGAGTAAGCATCTCATCTTTCATGGTTATCCTCCTTTTTCAACGTTAAGGATTTTCATTTCTGCAATATTATTGAAAAGCTTCTTGTAATTACAAAACATTTCTTGAACTTGTCCTAAGAATATATTCTTAAACATTAATTCTCTTAAATTTCTATGGAACTTTTTATCGTTTTGTACTTCAAAGAAATTGTATTTTTTACCATATGGTTTTATTACTAACTTTACATAAAATATCAGTTAAAATGAAGAAAAAAATCATATATTAAGAGTTAGCTAAATATATTAGGTATATTATTTATCTCAAAACCCTCAGTAGTATTAGCGTCTGTGACTGAAAGTTTGACATCAGAATTAGGTCCAAATAATTGTAATAACTTAACAGCATAGTTAGGTTTTCCGTATTGTGTCATAACTTTAACTATTTTTGTGTTAGAGCTCTACTGGAGGACTATACTTGTGTCCTTCACAGCAAATCTACTCTCTCTAAGCACACGTGAGATAATTTTTTCATCCTATCCCAGAAGGGTAAGTTTGTTATTTCCCTTAAAAATGGAAGTCTGGGGCGAACGGGAATTTAACATGAAGCGGCAGTCTGGATCGAACTGGAATTTAACATGGAGCTGCAGTCTGGGCTGAACAGGAATTTAACATGGAGTGGCAGTATGACCTCAAACAGGAATGGTAATGTTAACTGGTGAAGCGTTATAGGCCTTTTTGGATGAATATGCCGGGTGCGAGGGTTAGCGCTTGAGAGGAATGAACTTTTAAGAATTTGATAGCTTTATCCTATCACACTATCATCAAAAAAGATAGTCATCTACAGTAAAGTTTGTTTTAACCTTGCTTTTAATCATATAGTATCACACAAATCCGCCTGCTACATACCTGAATCATAGGTGATGTTTGTGTCAGATATTGACCACATGAAGGCATTCTATGATTTTAGACAGTGTATGATATGTTGCCTGCAGTGTCATTGTCGTGTTAAAATTGAATTTCCCTGAGAATAGCACAACCATAAAAACTACTAGTAGATATGTGTTTCCACTCAATCCAGAGGTGGTGCGAATGAAAGACTGGCTATAAAGATGCACACAACGTCCAGTAAGTCACCGGAGCCATTATCCCTTCTTCCCTGGTTTAAGCAATTAATCTATTCACGTGTCCATGAGTTTAGCCGTCCATTGACCCATCCATCCAATAATCAATCAACGAACCAATCAGTAAGTCACTCAAACAATCAATCAATCAGGAAATAATGAAAACTGAGATGTATGTGGCTGCTGATTAAAAATGGCACTAATTTTATGTTTATGATTAACTCTGAAATTAAAATGATGATAATGATGATGACAACGATGGCTATGATAACGAAGATAAATTTGATTATAATGAAAAAATAGTCATTTAATATTATACATTTCGCTCTACCATAGGTCCTGCAAAGGTCATTCGATCGAATATCACTAAATAAATACGTCCATCTTTTGTACGTATCTCCTAAGTGTTCAGTATGTGTGATGAGTTGGCGGAAACATTGTTTGGGGAAGTAGACATTTGATATTAATATATATATATATATATATATATATATATATATATATATATATATATATATATATATATATATATATTAATTTCAAACGTAATTTAGCATCTTACTTTGATAATACGATAACACTTTAAAGATGTACCTTGTTTACGGGATAACTGTAAAATCGAACACCGACCTGTAAATGGACTAAATAGTCGTGATAAAAAAATAAAATATTACATTCATTATTACGGATGTATATTAGAGTCGCTGAAAAACAATATTTTCTCTAATTTCTAGAGAAAAAAATAATACCTCGAAAATTCGACAATTAAGGTCATAGAAAACAAAAAATAATAATGAAAGCATATACAATAAGTGACCTCCAAAACATAGGTTTATACATTGATAGTAATAAAATATGCGCAGCTGGTTGTTGGCCCTTAAATTGTGTCTTGTAAATAGTCATACTTGTAAATGACATAAGAAAACCCGTCTTTCAAAGGATTTGTATTCATACGGAAACTATATACAAACCTGTTGTCAAGGGCGGTATGTGCTTGAAGTATCATATTTCAACTTGAAGATAATGACATGGTTAGGAAACTTCAAGTGCAGATCTGAATTTAGACGTGTGTGTGCTTGTGTGTACTTCACCAGTCAGGTTACGAAAAACGTCATTTGGTACATGATGTTACGAACGATAACTCTCCCTCACACGAAATGCAACTCTTTATATGATAGGCTACTAAACATGTGTCGATAGGAAATTCCAAATGTTACTAGAACACATTGAGCCACAACGTTAATTTCATAATCAAGTTGGAATAAGGTGCTTTACAACAGTCTGACACAGAACAGGCTTTATTCGTTAACTGAGCTGATTATTGTGTGTGGCAAAACATAATAGAGACAGAAACCATATTCTTATGTTGACAGTTACATTATTAAACAGCAATACGTCCAAACCAACTTCCGGAATAACTCACAGGTTGTAACTTTCAAAACCCATACACGAGGAACCTAAGTTGGCAAATGATTTCAAAGTAATGCACATGTGGGGTTTTGGATGAATATGCGGAATTTAAAGGATCGCGAGTGATACGAAGTTAAGCTAAACTTTGCATAGCTTTGTCCTATCGCATTACAATTAGTCATCTACAACGAAGTTAGCTCTGACCTAACTTTATTTAATCTTTATTTGACATCACGCAAAACCGCCATTTTACATACCTGAATCATTGAGTGTTGTTTGTGCCAGATATTGACCCCCATGAAGTCATTCTATAATTTTAGATAATGTATGATATGTTGCCTGTATTTGTAACTTGGATGTTAAGATTGGATTTCACCTAACGTAGCTGAACCGTCAAAACTACTTCACAGTAAGTATTCCTACCCAACCCCAGGGGTGGGATGGGTGAGGGGCAACTATACAGTTCCCTCAGAACGTCCAAAAAGTCACTTGATCCATTTCCCTGGATTAGTCAATTAGCCTATCTATCTATCCATCCCTTCAGCCGTTGATCCACCCATGCAATAATCAATCAAGGAATTTATCAATAAATTAGGATATACATTTGAAATGAACCGATATTGGAACTGATAATAAAAAAAGTTACTGTCACCCAATTTACCACATACACACACACACCACACACACTTGCACAGACACCACACACACACACACACACACACACATATATATATATATATATATATATATATATATATATATATATATATATATATATATATATATATTAAAGTGATTATGATAATGATGATAATGATGATGATTTCATAGAAAACTAAATATTTTACTTTTTGCATTTGGCTGTACCATAATTTCTGAAAAAGCCATTCGTCATTATAGAACCAAAAAAATTAATTCTTTCTTTTTGTGAAACTTATGATTGTTCGATATGTGTCATGAGTGGACAATAATCATTTTATATAAAAATACGATGTTCAGGATCGATTTAATATTTCACTTTGAAGATACTTCAAGACTTAAATTATTAAATTGATTACTTCGGAATTGTAAGAAATCAATATCTACCTGTCTACTGACCAAGAGGCTAAATAGGCATAATACAGCATACAACATTACATGTATAGAGAAATCATTGTCCAAAAGAGACAAAAATGCGCAAGATCTATCACAAATGAGATCTTTGTTGTCTTAAAATAATTGTAGCTAGGGATAAATATTAGTTTTAAGGTGAGGTATGGGTAGGGTTATTCGAAGGAGTGGGGTTGAGGGTGGCTGGGTAATTGGATCCAGAGGAGGCGTTAGGTGTATATTCATCGGAGAAAGAAAAAATCGAATACATAACGGCGCAGGAGAATGAAAAAAGACAAAACTAAAAAAAAACATAAAAAAAAACCAAAAAAAAAAAACCAAACAAACAAACAACAAAACCAAAAAAAAAAAAAAAAAAAAAAACAATTGTATTAAGATATCATGTTAACGAGAAAAGATTTCCCTCTTTAAATTGTTTCCTGGATAAAAACATAATTATAAAAAAGGAAAAGAAGAAGAAAATTAAGATGAAGAAGATGATGATGCCGATAGAAAACTACATCGATTTATATATATATATATATACATATATATATATATATATATATATATATATATATATATATATATATATATATATGTATATATAGTATATGTGTATATATATATTTTTTTATATATATATATATATATATATATATATATATATATATATATATATATATATATAGAGAGAGAGAGAGAGAGAGAGAGAGAGAGAGAGCAATTTCAGTATGTACTCCACTTATCTCAACACAACATTGCAGTGACGATATAGCTTTGCTTCATATGTGTTCAACCATACGAAATGAAGCATCTAATATGGTCCCATTTAGGTAACTATTGTTACGACTCTATGGTCTAAGAAAAATGTAACAGAAAGAAAGTGAAACCAACAAATCAAGTAAAAAATCAACAAGCAATTTATTACTAGATAATTAAAATGAAAAATCAAAAAGTCACTTACAGTAATGTGTTTTGAAATCCTAATAATCCAATAAGAATGATTGTTCTAATCACAAGTCCTAAATATAGAATGTGTCCTTGAATGTTATTATGTGCCAATGGTCTCCAAAGTCCTGATGTACTAGAAATCTTGATGTGCTGAAGTCAAAATGAAGTATTCCAAAATCTCTGAATAAGTTCACTTAAATTCCAAAATCATCAATTAAAAATCCAAAATCCAAAAGTTTATGAGCACTGTTATAATCCAATGAATATTTAAAATAATTCCTCTCTTAGAATTTGTAATGAATTTTCACAACTGTAATAGCTCTTTACAAGACTGATAGTAATGTCAAAACTGAATAAATGTCCACCAAACATGGCATATATAAAGATTGGTCACATGCAGAATTGAGAAAACATATTGATCAAAACAACCTAATTCAAGGACACTATTTATACATGTTTTTCCTAATAAACATAAAGATTTAAGCAAATATTAAAGTGAAGAAACATTTATAATTTCCTAAAATATTTATAATATTATATAAACATCATACATAACACTATATCAGATTTTATTATGTTCCGATTTCAGCAGGTATATTTTGATACGTCACGTTCGTCAGTAAGCCAGTTCTTCCGTCAGTGTGTAATTTCTGAACTTCATCTGTACAGATGGGGGGGGGGGGAGACTCATATATGTTATGATGTCTTAAGACAAAAATGATCTTTTGGACGGCACTGCAGATTTCGGATCCTGGATGCAACCTTCCCCATCCACTCCGGTTGCAGGGTAGGACCAAGGGGATCAAAGATCAAATTTTCATGCACAAAACTTCATCTACCTTGTAATCCGAACTCAAGCGAGACCAAAAGAGGGAATGTGGCACTTTCATGGTGTCATAAATATGTTAACAGAAGAGTTTCATATTGATTTTATGTTATTTTTGGATAATACGCTCCGAGAAAAACAAAAGGAATAGCCAACTAATGGTATGATGCTAACATTTTGATCGTGAAGTGACATTTAAAACCAATATACACATTTTCTGCTATAGATTTATAAGAAAAAAAAATATATATATATCACTCTTAGATATATAATACAAATGAATATTTTAAACAAAGATCTGAGCAACGTACATGTTCTATATGTTAAATCATTCAAACATCCATACATTATATGCTTGCAGCACTTTTAAATTTGAGTTGGATAATGGATACAATATCAAAACTAATGTTCGTAGATTGTTCCCATTTACAGACTTTATGTCAGTTCCTTTCTTCACCCACTGAAATAAAAGAGCGTCCGATTTGATCTAATATGTACATATTTGTTCAAAATTGTGTTTTATTGAGGTTTTTAAGGATGAGAGACGTTATAAATCGGGTAGTTTGAGGCGGTGTTGGACACATATTGATTACTACAAAAATACGAACCAGCCCTAGCTGTAATCACACAGGTTGTTTGGCACAGTGCCAACTCACACGATACATGCGTTTACTTTACCTTGTACACATACATGCAGGAGATATTGCGCACAATGATTATATCTGGATCAAAACAGATATCAGCTTTCAGTGTACGGTTTTATACATGACATGTGTCTTTCTGTCTTCCTCCAATGCTTGACATAATTGCTGTTTTATTAGACAAGAGTTAACAAACGACACGTGTACTACTGTAATTCTACACTAAATAGAGAGAGAGAGAGAGAAATAATCTGCGTATAGTCATATCATACAAGAGAATTAATTACGCGTAGGTGATATCCAGTAATTCGCGTGCACAACTTGTACCCAAGAAGCTGCGGGTTCAATCCTATCCAAACCAGAGTCGGCAGCTGGGCAAGGCACGTTAATTGACACGATATAAACTTAATTATATTTACTTCATGAACAAAATGCTTAACAGATCAGCGACAAGTTGAGCAAATATTCGTCCCCATGTTCTTTTTAACAGGGGTGGGGGGTGGGCATGGCTCAGTTAGCTTGACGGACTCGCGACCAGAAAGATGCGGGCTTAAGTTCATATGTACTTAAACACCAATCAATCAAATTATTCTTTGTAACTACAAAATGATTGCAGTGATATACATCAAGATTAAGTATACTATTCTAGAATAATAGTTAACAGCATGAATGTTCTAGCGGGTCGACCCTGTAATATTTTAATATTTTGTCACATCAACCACTTGTGTAGGCATACAACAACATAAACTAAAACATCATCTTGACATTTCTAGGAAGCAGTATTCTTTGTTTACGGTAACCAATCGTGTGGTACAACTTTCCTTCAGAACAGATCGACTTCAGCGATGACAACACTAAAATAAAACATCATATTGAGATTTTTAGCTAGTAGCATCATTTTACACCATTTGGATTTTGTGGGGATTCAACAACCCTAAAATAAAAGTCCGCTAATTTGTAACGAACACATATTTATTTTTACACACAACTTAAACAATGGCACAAATCAACATTATATTGAATTTGCTGGTTATCATGAAGGGTGATATTATTATTTCATACGTTTCATATGAAAGCAATACTATTGGTGTCAAGACATAATGCATTTTTGTTTCCGAGTTTTGAAAGCGATAAAAGTGTGATCCAAGCTAGTTGTGTTGCATAATTACATTCATGAGACTGAAAAATGTTAAATTGATGATTTCCGACTTAAAACGATAATTTCCTGTGTTTTAGAAAATATGCAGATATATAGATTGTAATTACGGATGGTAACATTTAAGTAAGTAGCATCAGCCGTAGCTAAATGGTTTAACCAGTATGGCATGATGAAGGAATAAATTACAGATTTGAAGATTACAGTAAATACACAAATTTGAATTAGGCTAAATTTGCAGTATCATTAAAAGATCATGTAAAATTCACAAGGTTAATCTACAACAGTTCAACAACAACACACACACACACAAATATATATATATATATATATATATATATATATATATATATATATATATATATATATATATATGTATATATATGTATATATATATATATATATATATATATATATATATATATAATTTAAGGCGTGAGACTTTAAACAGCACATGGTAACTCAGTATATGAACTAGCAGTAGCATATTCGACTATAGGTATGGCAAAATGTGACACAAAGCTCAAATCATCCATCCGTTTGAAAGAATTGAAGAAACGTTGCAAATGCCGAGAAAAAAAAACGTGCTTGAGACAGATGCCCGCTGCTCTGTTAATTACACCTAAAGGCAATTTATAAAGCTTAAATAATTCTCTGGATTGTTTTTTTTCGTTCAAATGATATGCCAAATATACACTTTTCCAGCAGAGATGACCAACACAGAACATAATTTAAGATATCTTTACCGCTATTCTAAGAGTCCGGTTGGTTGCACACACACACACACACACACACACACACATACATACACACACACACACACACACACACACAGATATATATATATATATATATATATATATATATATATATATATATATATATATATATATATATAATATAAAAAAAATACTGAATTGAAGGAATGGTTAGCTGAACAATATACTTGCACATTATACAAGCGAGAGAGGACAATTTCGCTACTAAAGATGTTATGCTAGCCACGTCTTTCACCAGTGGAAGGCAAATATAGTTTATATAGAGACAGATATAGTTTATATAGAGACAAATATAGTTTATATAGAGACAGATATAGTTTATATAGAGACATATAGTTATATAGAGACAGATATAGTTTATATAGAGACAGATATAGTTGATATAGAGACAAATATAGTTTATATGGAGACAGATATAGTTTATATAGAGACAAATATAGTCTATATAGAGTCAGATATAGTTTATATAGAGACAGATATAGTTTATATAGAGACAGATATAGAGACAGATATAGTTTATATAGAGACAGATATAGTTGATATAGAGACAAATATAGTTTATATAGAGACATATATAGTTTATATAGAGACAAATATAGTTTAAATAGAGGCATATAGATAGATTGCATCGCAAAATACTCATGAGTTGGAAAAGTTGAAACCAAAAGAGTCATAGCATACACTATGATTTTTAAGAACGCTTTTATTAAGAGAGTAAACTTGAAAATGTACAATTGATCCTGGAAAAGATATTTACAACATGAAAGTTAAGGAATAAAGGAGGGAATACAAAGTCATAGTTGATGACATGAACTGTTGGCAGATCAAAAGGAGTATTAAATTATCGTTTTATTAATTATTATTAATAAAAAGCCGCTTTACTGGGAAAAAAGAAAAAGGCTCACCATAATGATTGTAATTAGGTTTTCCTGGGAAAAAAGAAAAAGGCGCACCCTAATGGTGGTAATTAAGTTTTCATATGATAGAATTAATTCAGGATGGATATACTTCCTTTTTATAGGAAAGTAACTGTCTTACAGATAAAGAAATTGGGATATTAAACTTATGCATTAAAACATGTATATTACGTGTATTTGGCTGATATGTTATTTAGCAAGCATCTATTACACAGTCTGTTTCCTATTAACAAGGTTCGATTAAAAACAAATATAAATAGTCTATATATTTTAGGAACAGAAAATTATGGAAATGATGAAAGATCAAAATCCATCTATATTGTTGTTGTTGAAAATATCAAAATACTTGTATAATCCTGGATTATATAATATAGATACATCAAATATCGGTGACATTCCAAAGGCTGATAATCAATCTGTAAACAACGAAACAATGAGCTATACAAGATAAAACTAACAAAATGCCCAAAACAAGTGCAATAATATGTCCGTTCAGGAACGAAACAACGATTGATCTGTTATTAAAACCTAGCATAGCACACTACAGATAATCTCATGTAATGAATCAGGTTTAATTATTTATTTTTATTTAGAGATTTTAATGTTGCCACGAACGAATATCTTTACCTCATGATAGAACACTCCCACACTTGTTTCTTCCTCCATCACCTATAAAACCTTTTACAACATTTGCTATACACTGAGTAACGGTTGATTCAGTCATACCTCCTACAATGGCTACACCAACTATTGTTGCACATTTTCTTTCAAACATTTGTTTCAAATCTACCTCTAATGGTAAGTTTTCTTTTATTTTTAATCTGATTATATTACTGGTTTCTTTGCAAACTCTCTCCAAATGTGTTAGATGTCCAGCTACTTGACCTTTTATCTCTTTGAACTGTTCTTGTAATACAGCGTTCATGTTTGGGTCAGTGGCTTTGCTGTTGTATTTCTTAACTCTACAATCTGTTTATCATTCGTTTCAAAACCAGAGCTCCTCTTTACATCTGTACTGTGAATAATCATTGAACTGCAGGTACAAATTCGCCGTGATGAAGTACAGTATTCTGTGGTATTCGTCAATTGTGGTTTTAGCTTCTCTGTTCCTGTTCATCTTAAGGGTCATTGATGTCATTTGATAGCATATATATTTCCACGGATAGTTTTACTGATTGTCTTTTGAAGAACAGTAAATTATAACCAACATACTAGGTTATGTTTCGCCAATAGGTAACACCCATTTAGCAGCTTGTTTGGTTCAATCCAATGTAACCAATACCTCCTTTCCAGTCTGGATTGCAAAAGTGCTGTGTGCTAGCATTGATTTTATGTGGTCTTTTCTCGATATCAGAACTGTTTTTTAATCATGCTTTTCATAACATAGTGTTTTGTTTTGAATTCTAAACGTGTGCTGTATTTTTCCCATATCATATTGTAATTCAGTTATTCCAACGCTTTTCTTCGTATTTTCTTTGTACAAGTCAAGAAATTTGCGTAAACTCAAGCACCTTTAATTGCAGCAGCTATAAACCTTTATTCTGATAAAAACAATTAGGAAGACTTACAGAATCAGAAACTTGCATTTGATCGTGTGCATCTTTTTCATCATCATCTTAATGCAAAGGAGTTCCAAATAAATAGTCTAAATTATCACCTTCCTCAGATATTTTCATTTATTTAAATAGCGAAAAACTGAACAAAGCACAACTGAATAAATAATTAGGATTTATTGAAGACAAAACTAGCAATGACTCTGTTTCTAAATAACTAAAGAGTACAAACAGGACATAAACATATATATTGCAAGCGAAACACACAGAGGGATAACGGGTAAATATTTAACTGAAAAAGAGTTGGAAAAGATAAATGAAAATATATCAAGTATAAATGTGAAAGCTTTGTCAATGCTAGAGATGATACAATTTCCAAATTATTGTCAGATGTGGAAATTTACACCGTGACAACATTTATTAGACGACTTGTGCCGATCAACATTATAAACTGTTTACAGAATGAACTGACTTCAAATGGTATCAGATACTTCATTGGCTTTATCCGTTAAGCGAGGTTTGCCTCTATATGCAATCAGTGATAGTTTGATAATATTCAAATAAATTGATTTCAAACAGACAGCATAACATATTGAGGAAATATAAATAATTGAAAAATCATGAATGCTTAAATCATGTTCACTAACATCTTCAGGTTTTGTAAAATTCAGCAAACTTCGGTACAAGTTTATAGATCCAATATTTTGTTTATACCTTGTATTTAATTAATGGTCTGTTGCAGTGCTTGTAAAATTATAAATTTTGTTGAAGGAGTTAATTTAAAATTGTCTTCATTATAGTATCTTTCTTGCATGTATTGTTTCTTGTATTTGTTATTGAGCTCTTTGTTTTTTATCTCCATTTTCATATATACTCATTGTTTTCCTTACATTGGTTATTGCAATCTTTGTGCATGGTTTGCAATAAACACCACAAAAAACTAACATTCTCGTCCCCACGTATTGGGCATATATTAAAATCGACATTTTTGTTATTGTTCGCTAATAAAACCAATATTGAAACATGACTTGCAATTGAGATTTATACTGATCTAACTTAGAAATGTCCTTGTAAATTAAAAGAAAGATAGCGAATACAAAAAAGAAGATGAAAACAAGTTAGCAGAGAACCTAAAAGAGGTGACTTTTCAAAATCCAGAAGACACATTCATAGACAAAGCTGATCCTTTAAATAAAGAACAAGAAACTAAAATTTGAACGACTGCGCAATGCACAACATCAAACGTTGCACGACATAGAACGGAATTTGTTTTTATAGGAGATAAAAACAACACGATCTATTATTTGACAGGTGGTGATATAGGTCTTTTATGTATCTTTTCAGATGGTCAAACATTTAGGCTGATTCTATACAAAGACTTCAACATTATGCTTACGCAAAACACGCAGAGAACGACCCAATCTTGTTAAACATACATCTTGTACTTTCACCTATTTTCTGTCCACATTTGGTCTGTAAAATATCAAATAAAGGTTAAAATCCATCAATTTCCCATATATTTAATATATTTAAAGGCTTTGTTACGTGGTGAATATTTATATATTCAACTATCTCTCTCTTCTAGGTGAGTTCTCATAAGTTAATCGTTAAGTCTGATTGAAGTCTTACGGAACCTAATTGTGTAATTGTTCGACCGATGATCTGGTTTAAATATAATTTAGTGTCATTAAAACCAAAATTAAAATAAATCTTGATTTTTGCATCCGTAAAATCTGTACCCATTGATATTTCTTTTAAATAAATCTATGAGTCCTTTAGTGATAACTGTTTTTTTTTATGTTACGTTTATACACATGTTTTAATTCTTTTCTATTTGTACACGCTTTCATGATGGCTGTAATAAATAGGAAAAAGTTATTTGCGATTCATATTTAAAATCTATCTGTTCGTTATAAGCATACTTTTTCTCAGAGCAGGTGGTCGTTATCAGCCGCTGTACATTCTAAGCAAATGTTTGTTATGTGCATGTGTTCACATACAAATCTACGTTATGAGCTGATATCCACTCTGACCAGTTGTCCGTTCTGATATGGATCCTTAAGAGCATAATGACTCCTGAAACTAAATGTGATAATCACACTTTACTCTTTATTTTCCAAAACGAAAAAGCTGTTCAGAAGTTTTATTCACGATACTATATAATCTTATATTTTTTCTTGGAATCAAAATATTTAATTTTCAAACAGGTTCTGTTAAAATAAGTTGGGTTGAAAACAATCTTTTAAATGAGATCCTACGCTACTGACAAATAAATTATATTAACCTTAAATGTTCTTATACTCACAATTTCACATTAAAATATATTTGGCTAAGGGAGAAAATTCACATTGCATAGGGAAGAAAACTCTCTAGTTAAAAGAGTGTATAGCTTCTGATATACAGATGGAGAAATAGTGTGAAAACTCTAACACGGAATCAGGGCTGGTATCTGGTGCTACGTTGTTCGATTTCATTTACTGATTTTTGTACCATTGTTCGTGTTGTATGTAAAACATGAATTTATTTTGTGTTCGATAAAAAAGAACAACAATTTTTTTTAGCGTTGTTCTATCTAAACGACCGGGTTTGTGTATTAAACATACTACTTGCTATCTGTGAATGTGATTTTTTAATTTTAATTTTGCCATGTACCTACACGGATGGGTGATACAAAAAATTACTAAAATAAAATAGGGTTGAATCGCTAGGACTGTCGTGCTCTTAAACTTATATACAACAAGGTTAATCATTGCACATATTTAGCACACCCCTAAAACACATATGCAATGGAATATACAAATAAGTACGTGCAGTTATAGAGATGCCATGTACATTACCATTGTGAAACTTCGTAATCATATATATCGTTTATGACATAACGCATACATTAATAAAGTGAAAGATGTCTTGACGAAAATATTTTATATGTCAACTATTATTTCATTTTTTTTATTATAAATTCGTATTTATTCATGGTAAATTAAAGTTCATTATATACGCTCGCATCTAGATCGAATACATTAAGTATTATGACAAAATGGTTTGTCACTATATATTGGAAATAAAACACTATACATGAACAGCAATAACAGGCGCACGAAATTATAATAAAAGCAGCCCCTATCTACTCCATTTTAGAAAGAAAGAATTACTTGGTAGTCATATCAGAAATATAATTTTCGACGCAAACTAAGGGGAACTACTGATATACCTATATCAACTAACAGGCACGAGAAAATAACGTAAACATTTAACATGAAAGAAAAGATATTGCTGTGTTGCATGCCACGCGGGGTATTCATGGCAATCAATAGATTCCAGTAATGTACACAAAACAATAGCCACTCTATTTATATAACACAAATAATCCCTCCTACGTACCTTATCAGCACGTAAATAAATCAATCGGCTCTCAATAACATATATGCTTTAACATGCAGCATCTTCTTACAACACATTTCCATTATAAGAATCCTTTTCGTTCATGACATACCGTAACAAAGATTTGTTTAAACATATTTTTCAGAACATCGACTAAACCTCATGGACCTATCGGAGACAGCTTCATCCAAAACCATGGGACTTCAGGATGACATATTTTACACATCAGTTGAAGCTCCTATTGAATCATTCACGCGAATTAAATACTTCCAATCTAAACTAAAGGACACATTCTGTAGATTACACAAAATTTATGGTAGGTATATGCATTTTCATATTAGTCTGTGATATTGTGACATATATAGAATACACATTTATTAACACAGGAATAGATAGATAGACATACAGACACCTTCAGTATACAAGTCTAGTCCCCAAAAAAATTCGATATCTGGTATGTTGAATTCATCGAGGTGTTCATTACACCGCTCCTGTTTTTATTCATATTTCCTTACTCCCTATAACTGCATGGAATTTTGATCTTGTTGAAAAACTGATTCTAAGTTCTACCATATGATGGTTGTATTGGAATATTTACCACGTAAATTCCTGCGCCACCATCATTTTCTGCACCTTTTGAAATGCTTATTATAAACTACCTGATGCCCAGTTAGTTTAGTACAAAAAAATTTCCTATTATATTGGATATAGTCTGCATACATTAGTTTCTTTAATTTCAGTGGATATTAGCAAAAGATAGATATAATTTGATACGAAGTAAATTGCTGCAGGTTAATATATGAACCTATTTTGCCGCCTTTTTCCGTTTATCTACAATTTTCTAACACTAATACATTTTGGAATTGCTTGACAGGCCGTGAAAAATGGATACCAGCAGCTGTATCTCCAAACTAGATATAAGCCGATGAAACAATAAAAAAGAGGACAATAATACGCTAGCTTCGTTGATGTTGCCATCAACAATACGTAAAAGCTTGAGGTGGCCATTTTAAATTGAATACGCAGTCTAAACTGGTCCCAGAGAAAGAATGTTGCCAAAATGACATATTTATCTACGAAGTATGTTTAACTGCAAATCATTAGACAAATCCAACTGTAGAAACAAAACAGCAAAAAAAAAAACAAAAAACAAATGCACGACTACTTTGGTCATTTAGTCAAATGTATTCAAGCACAGACTTAATACATGGAATTTGGGGATGATTCAAGGAATGCACAACTTTTATAATATGTTTACAAGGTATTAACCTGTAAAAGTACTGACATGGACAATTCATCTTTAATAGCTATCTTGGTATGAAATACACAATGGCAAAAAAGGAACTTTCCTAGGGTAATACCCAGTGCCTATACAGGTATTTATCTAACTGATTGAGTGTCTGTGTCTGTATCTCCATTATTTGCATGTCTTTCTGTCTCTATATGTCTTTCTGCAAGTGCATCTGCATTATATCCTGGTTTAATTTTGAATAAGGATTAGAGAAAATTCTTTCTCCACTATATGCAGTTCATTATTCTTTCTTTTCTTTAAGACCCAATCCCAGAGAGTCTAAAGCCGCCGAAAATTAAATCGAGGTCTCTCAGTGATGCCGTGGATCAATTGATCATTTCCAGTCCCATGCTGTTCCTGTTCGGTTCGACACATTCCAAAATCCCGAATGCAGATTTGGTCAAGGAATCCAGACGTACAAAATTCGAGACTCACCTGCTTGACGAAATACCTTCGTTGGATGACACAGAGAAGAAACACAAGCTGTTTGGAGCTATTTGTATCCTTAGGATGATAGAGACACCGGTATTGTTTATATTTGACACGTTATCATTCATTTACCAGTTAGGATTGTAATATGTAATGATTAAAGTGCATGAGTAATATTGATAAGGATCAAAGACATTGGTTTTAAACCAGCCGGTGTGGCTGCTACATGTGTGATCCCAGGTCAGTTTATTAGAACAATCAAATATAGAACTGAACAATCAAGTGTATTTCCAAAGTACTCCACATGGAGAATGAAAATGACACAGCTAAAGCTAAACATACTTTTATACTCTAACGCTTTGTTAACTGACCACACAGACATGGTGCACATAACATTGATCGCTAAATATATTTAATCAAATGTTTTGTTTTTTGTTGTTTCTCTTTTCTACTCTGGTTGATGTCACTTGTCGTAGATAAGTAGATAATGTATGCAACTGTGTAGGCCTGTGTTTATGTTTTACATCATGAGTAAACATTCATTCTCTAAAATCAGTAAGAGTCGTAAAAATCGAACAACAGGCAAAAATGTGCTTATTGTACAATTTTCCAAAACTAAAACCTTTTCCTTATCAGGTATCAGGAAACATTTTTGTTTGAAAGTTATGTCAAACTTTAAGGTATCTTAAGCCGTTTTCCGGCTTAAAAGTGTGGTATGTCTTCTATGTTGACTTTGAGCACTACACATGAAACTAAATTTCATGTACGTGTAATTGTGTCCGTCTGTGATTTGTTGTAAAAGATTTATTCCGAGTTCATGACCTGATTATCTTGCAAAATAAAGACATCTCAAGTTTCATTGTTTACGATAACAATATAAATTTCGTTTCTAGGGAAAGGAGACATTGCTTAAATTGAAAAACTGCATCGGAGTAGAAAACATGCTGGTCTTTGTAGATGCTAAGTCTGAATCGAACAAGGATTTAGTTGTCAACAATTTGGAAATCTTGCGCAATTTTCTGAAACAGAAAATCAATGTTGTCTATCAAAGTGAAAACGAGCTGTCTACTGCCATCAACACATTTCATTTGTTGAACCAGTATTTGATAGAGGCCACAAAGAAAACAAGACATTCATGTGGATGTATCTTTGGACAAGAAGACGCAAAAAAGCGACTCACCGTAGCAATACTGGCGTTTTTAAAGACTCCGTTAACGATATTAGACCTACTTCTAACCATAGAGCCCGCATCTGCTGAAAAGGTAATTGAAATGGAAAAGGCGATCGAAATTGCAGTTGTTCGTTTCACAAAGATTGTGCTTATTGAAGAGATTGTTAGCACATACGAACTGCAAGGTATTGGGGTCACCGGCTACTTAGAGGAACTAAAGTACGATGAAGAATGCATGAAACTTTTGGAGAAAAGCAATGTTTTCGAAAAAGCCCTACCTAAATCTCAGCGGATAAAATTTCATCTGATCACTCAGTTACAGAAGATTGCTGAAAAGCACAAGGAAAGTCATTCGGTCGTGCAACTACTTTCCGAGAGTAGACTGGTTGAAAGATTATACAACACTTATGGAAAGCGAAAAGAAAGAGCGACTAAAAATAGCTTAAGAAAGCAATTCGAAGCATTTTCGAAAACCATTGCCGAGGAAGTTTCGACGGTCTTACTAAGCTACTTTCTTGATATAGGTAGCAAACTTAAGGGCATTAGGAATAAGTTAAACCTTTTATCACATCTAAGGCAGGAACTTATGAGAATTATGGAAAAGACAATTGATGAAAAGAAATCTGCTGAGGTTATGCCGGAACTGCAAAACTGGAGTGATCTCCTAGGAAGGTTAGTATACTGTATGTTAGTTTAGCTTTGTGGATTTAAGACAAGTTGTGGCGCTGTTACTAATAACTAACAGCTCCATAAGATCAATGAAAGAAATCCATCCATCGTATCATATATTTAGCATTTAAACCCATAGTTATTGGACAGATTACAGTCTACGACTTAGGTTTAGCTTGCTATGACGACTTTCATACACACACTGGGCAAGTTTACTAATCAGATGATAGACTGTCTCATCGTTACTCTTGCTTGTTATGCACAATGATCAGGCGACATGATTTTGTTCACTTACGTTCACCTTGTTAACCATACGTGCCTAGTCCTGCTTTTGGCATTATAAATCCCTCTATTTCTTTTATTTGTTCGCCCCGCAAGATCCATCTGTATGTGATCTCACTGATTTAGTGTTCTATTTCCCTTGCAAAATGCCTATAAATTGAATTAAACCTCCACTGTAATGTTCTTTCTATGCACTTCCAATGCTGGTAATCCATATTCTTCTACTCTTTGTTCTCACCTATTATTATATACATTTCTAGGCTTATCTTTTATTCGTCAAATTTCTCAAAAGCTTATGATGCCTCTTATCTTATCATTTTTTAGGAAGGTACAGCTGTTCAAATCTCCTGATGGATGGACTTTAGATTTCTAGTCTTTCGATTAATTTCCTATAACTCTTGTTGTGCCATACCCACAGATGATTGAGACTGCCCATGTAGCTATGGATGCAGATATGTTTCCTCCAATTAGCTTCGAGCCTGGTAATTTATTTGGAGTCCAAACGTACTGTTTTCTGGTTTTGCACCTCACCTCATCTTTCATGTTATCTGCTGAATGAATGCCTAGGTATTTGTAGTCTCTTCATCCTTTCCAGGTTGTTGTTTTTGGGTGCTATATGACTTCAATGTTGTTTTGACTTGACACAGTTCATGATTACAACCTCTAACTTGTCGATTCCATATTTCATATGGATAGCAGCGGTAACAGTACCTGGAACAGGAAATCTATTTAAGATCCATTTCGCCCATTTAGACCGTCCATGAACAGCAGGTGGTTGCTCTTTATGGAGTTCTTTCTGGATTGTTATCCTGTCTAATTCTGTCTCAAAACTCGTCAGAGGAATAAATTTAAACACAATCACCAATACTGTAAGTGAGACCTTTCGAGAAACGTCTTTATGGATCTTGACATACTATGTATATTGTCCTTAGTCTCGTGTAGTTTTCTCAAAAGCCTGATCATGCTAGCCATCATTCTTCATATGTTTCTGGCTACGCCAATTGGAGCAGTCGAGATCAGGATCCACGAATGGGTTATTTCGTCATAGGCGTTCCTTCTATTATAGTATATTTTGTTGGCTAACATTGCTGATATCATCTTTTCCAGCCATTTTTTATAATTCCGGTGCTTGGCTGGTGAGCCCTAAATGTTGCGGTGTACTGCTTATTGGACATGGCGTTGTCTTCCCCGTTGAGATTTATGTATACTTTTTTTTGTTTTATCTTGAATTCTTTTTTTTATTGTTGTACCGTTTGCTCTATCTTTAAACTTCTTGGTTTCTGCAGTTATAACCTTAATTAGTCCGACAACCAATCTGGAAGAGAACAGATATTTATTTCAGTTCGATTTCCACATGTATGTATGTGTGAACGAAATCCCTTAAGAGCCATTTGACAGACTTTATAATGAAAAGTTGAAACGGGAATTGACAGAGAAACAACGGAACAATTAATTTAACTGTGATGCTTTCTTGTCAGCAACTTCTTAAGTAATGTCATTGTGAATATTTGTTTAACATGTATTGCAAGTGTTGTTTACTTTGCCACACGGTACGTTTAGGCTTTCATCGCTTTGCAAATTAAACTTGCACCATATATAGCCTCTTGGAGTTGGAATTGCCTCCCCATAGAAAATAAATATCTTAGCACTAAAGTGTGCACAATGCACCCCATCGGTCGTGCTTTATGGCTACAGACGCCGTACTAAGTTATTGTTTTAATTTGATAATAACTTTCATCCGTCTAGCACAACGTTGAATGTACTTTTTGTTCAGGCTTGCGTTTCTTACAGTGCTTCCTTCTCGTCAATTTCCAGTAGTTTCAGCCTGCTTATATATCCTATTCTGTTATCTATTTTCCTTTTGAATCTTTGTCTCCATCCGAGAACTACTTGTGTCTTGTTAATTGTTTCGTTGAATGGGTTTTACCCTTGTGCCTCGCTCTCTACCACTGTTCTGGCCGGCTAAAAGAGTCTATTTCTTTGGTTGCTTCAGGGTTCTTTAACGACTGTCTTATTTATTTCTGCCATGGACATGGTTTCTGCTACATGTTCACCCTACTGGTTATTCTGCCTTCTAGCAAATATTGAATAACGGCTTGCAAGTTCCTTCACTACATAAAATTCTTCTTCTTCTTCCTTATTATTATTATTATTATTATTATTATTATTATTATTATTTTGTCAAATTGATAGGATAGAGTAAACAATAATTGTAAGGGGTATCGGCACCGTATCATGTTTTGAAAATAAAAATAATTAAATTAGTTTATTTTAATGCTACAACGGGTAGTTAAACGTTTCAAATAAAAGTTCTTGTTTTTGCAGGATAAAAGAGGTGAAAGCAGTCGGTCACATATTCGGGAAGCTCTGTGTAT
Organism: Margaritifera margaritifera; assembly: GCA_029931535.1. NCBI lineage: Eukaryota > Metazoa > Mollusca > Bivalvia > Unionida > Margaritiferidae > Margaritifera > Margaritifera margaritifera. Next base: position 2,449,758 of record JAQPZY010001661.1, on the reverse strand, counting down.
TCATGAAAGAACCAGAAGCTGGTGAACGTGAACACGAGGTTCAGTCGAACGTCAGAAAATGTTTAGTAGATTATCCGGGTGAAATTCTTATAGAAGTTTTCTCGGATTCTCTTTATGCAGGAGGAGATGGAATTGAAAGTTCCAGACAAATAACCATGGGTGATGCATTTATGAGTGGAGATGGTCGTCGTGGCACAATAGGCCTATTCATGAATAAAAATGGAAATGAGAGTAACGACCTTCATTTTGTTACAAGCAGTCACATCGTTTTAAAGTCTGGAGATGTTACAGCTATTGGCCCGACTCCAATCCCACTTTGTAAGCGCGCACACTCTGTGCCTTCTGACTACAAATTGTTAGATATCAGCGCCATTAAGATTCATCCAAATATGAGATATCGCTGCAATAAGTTTTTCCATGATAAAAATGAAACTCGCCAATGCCATATACTGGACATGGATAGCATCAAGCTGATAGGCGTAGGTGAGCACGTTGATAACAGGGGTTCAACAAGTGGAGTAACCAGCGGATGCATCCTTTCTACGGATTTTCAAGAAATTGGCCTGAATAAACACAATTTTGTCGTTGGTGTGCCAGTTGGATGCGATGAAGAAATGTTTGCTCAACCAGGTGATAGTAGAGCTGTAGTGTACACTGAAACAGAAAATGGTGATATCCAGTATCTAGCCATAGTCATGGGGGAATTAAACTTGCCCGAAACGGGACGCAATTCTACCTTGGATGACTTGACACAAAAATTTGGTCCTTTAATTATAACCAGCTGTCTTTGGAAAGGATTGAATCAAATAGAAAGATTGTTTCAGTGTAAATTAGCTTTACCAAAATCAAACGCACAATAATCAGAATAGAACAACCTAAATGTTATTGCTTCGAAAAACATTTAGGCGTACAAGATAAAGCACTCTTTAAGAAATCATTTGGGGGAATGCCAACTTCTGTCCATATATTATTTTAAGAATCAATTGAAATCTTCATCCCATGGTGAAAATAAAGAAGAGACAAATTTCGGGATAAAACTTATTGAAATAAAACGTTAATCGTAGAATCTACATCAAAACGATTATTTGATGAGTAAAACAAAATCGCATATTTCAGTTGAAAAAAAGGAAACAACAAAGTTAAGTAAAACATAGGGCAATATATTTTCTAATCCGTAATGTTTACTAACAGCGTAGAAAATCAATCTCAACGTGTTTTTTTTTTTTTGTTTTTCTTTTATTTTTTTTAATTTTTTTTTTTTTTTTTTTTTAAAGTATAAATAACTTTAAACCCTAATTGTTTTATGCCCGATCTCATTACTAACATTACAATCGTAGGAATATTCCAGATTAAGGGGATTAAATTTTAAAGTTGATGTTTGGTAAAATGGCAACTATTAAATAGTATAAGCATAGTATATGTATCCCGCTTGATATCAGGGACCCGTGAAATACATTTTTTAGCTTCACTAAACTTTTATCCTGTTACACGTGGTAATCTCAGAATGAAACAAATTATGTGAAAGATTTATTGATTTTTTTTTGTTGGACAAATTTCTTCACAATAAGACAAAGGAGTGGGAGTTACGGTTTGTTCAATTGTTGCCTTGCTCTACCGTTGTGGGTGAAACTTATACATTTAGATTTTTATTGTAATGTTTTGATTGTCATACCTTTTGCGTCGCAATAGGGACATAATATCAAGCTGAGTTTCGAATTTTTTTATGTGTCTTTTTTTCTGAACCAATCTCTTGTATTGCGGGGTTTTTCATAGGTACTGCCTATCACCGTTTCAATTAGTATTGTATATGAATTACCAATATCCAATGAAGCTGACGACATATGCCTAGAATTGATAAAATTTAATGCATGCTCATGTTATGGCTGCTTTTAATGGCGAAATCCGGTGTGGTCTGCTAACTTTGCGTGAAGATTGTTTAAAATGGATATTGATTGGCAGTGGTTATTGAACTAAGGTTCTAGTTTTCAGGTCGTATGACTGAATTCCGCTAGATCAGAAAACCTTGCTTATTGTCCATCAATAAGCAAATTTATGTGAATCGTGCAATGACTTTTGTTTGTTTTTCATCGTACCTAACGATATGTAGATACGATAAGCCTTCTTGAGGATTTTGCGTAGTCACTATCATTCTTTCGAGTGCTACTCCACGAACTTTGACTGCCGGGCCTTTGTTCTCTGAGACATAGCTGTTTGTTGATATATATATATATATATATATATATATATATATATATATATATATATATATATATATATATATATAAATATATATATATATATATATATATATATATATATATATATATAGGGAGAGAGAGAGTCTATGTAAGCTGTATCTTTAATATACCACGCTATGTATACATTTTTCATTAAAAGGAAACGAGCCTTGTAGAATTTCCTTTTAATGGAAAAATTATATAACGAGTGCTATATCATAGATACAGCGTACATACCACGCATATCTTTTATTTACACCACATAAAAATACACATACTTGCGTTTTCAACCGAATTAACATTCACTACAAGAATCTGTGTTTTGACGGAGGGAGTGAACTCTTCAAAACCCTGCCCAGTGTGCCCGCTACAAATGTAGTTCTGCAGCTATTGCAGCTGTTCATAATTCTCTTTAGAAATTGATGATTTGGTTGTTTGTTGTTTTTTTTAAAATTATTATTATTATTTCATTTTAGCTTCTATTTTCATCCATATTGATTAAATAAATAAAAGACACATGCAGAATTTAAACATGAAAACTTAAATGGAGAAGGCAGAGCACTACAAACATTGCATGGCTAGCTTCTCGAACAGTTAATGCACATCCATTAAATCACCGACGAGTATACTGAAACTAATAGGGGAATATAGACAAAGCGAAACGACGAACCAACAAGAGATAATTCCAACAAGAGGTAATTCAAACATTTAAATCTTTTTACAGTTGATCTAAATCATTCTTATGTTTTGCTTACCATTGCTACCGACAATAAGATTGTTCTTATCTTCCATCTCTCTGTTTCGGTTTGTCGGTTTGTCTGTCAGTTTTATCATCATAGGTCCAGGGACACCGTCGCATGCCACAGGAGAAAATCCGTTACGCTAGTTTTTTACTCATTCTAACCCTTAGCTTGCGACGTTTTTTCAGGGAGAGAGAGATCCACTAAGGAAAAACTGACATGCTGACTAAGCAACCAACAGAGAGAGAGAGAGAGAGAGAGAGAGAGAGAGGTGTAGGGCTGGGGGGGGGACTGACCATATGTATATTTTTATTGTCCATCCCTCTGTTTCTCTGTTGGTCGATTAGTCTGTCAATATATATATATATATATATATATATATATATATATATATATATATATATATATATATATAATGTGTGTATTGCTTAATGTATCAATTGATCTGGTTAAGCTAACCAATGAAAGGTATATAAGCTGATCAGTTTTATTCGAGCTACACGCTGTTAAATACTCTAATTACTGGCGGGCTATCTAGTCCAGTATCACGATTACTTCCGACGTTTTCGCAGTTACCAGAGTTCCCTGTATGTTAATGTGATTTATTAAATTGTTGTTTCAGATAAATTGTCATATCAAATTAGTGTAATGATACATTTATACTGATTTGAACAAAATAATACACACACAACCTCCCATCAATAGTCTCTGTTATTTGGAGAAAAAAAAAGAGTATTTTGGTTCCTTTCCTCCATGTAAATATAACTATTCAATTTTGTTAAATCTTCAGACAATTACTCATCGCCATTGAATGTATTTACATAAAATGGTAGTATTTGCCACACTTTCTTTAGAGACGCGTGTCTGGCACATGTTTGTATGGGAGGTGCGTGTAAAATCATTGTCATAGAAAATGGAAGCAAATTTCCTTCTTCACTGATTACAATTTTCAGTACCTTTGAGAAACCAAGACATTGCTTCCAGCATTAATGAAATCTCAAGTTTAAAACTATGTCCGTTATCAAGCGAAGATGTTTCCGCGATCAATTACGTAATTGTACCAGAGGAATGAAGAGAGTCATCCGTAACAAAATCAGGCACACGTTTAAGAAAATCGATACAAATCAGGGGAAACTCAGAACAAAATATATCATGAAATAATTTCTGAGCCGCATAAGCAAGATACCATACTTACCAGATAGTTATCATGGAACATCTTTTAGTGTTCCGTTTTTTGTTGTTTTGTGTTTGTGTTTTTTTTGTTGTTTTTTTTGTTTTTTTTTTATTTGTTCCTGGTACATTTACCGGTTTTACAAGTGTTACGACTAGGGGTAATGTAACAAAAGAAAAGACTCAGACAAGCTTTCAAGATTTAAAATACAAATATTTAATTTCCTAAAATATTAAAATATTTCAACAAACAATTAAAGTGAAAGAATTAAAAATAACTTACACTATAGAATATCCTTAAAAGTCCTAAATTGTTCTAAAGTTCACTGATCCGGAAGTTAATCGAAATATTCCGAATGAAGTAGGTTCCGAATGAAACCTCCACTGTCCTGATGTACTAACAATAATCAATTGTATCCAAATGTTATTAATTCCAAGTAATCCTTGTGAATATGGAATATCACACAAGTTCTAGAAATGTTTCCGATAAGTCCACGGAGCTGTGTAATTCTTAAAGTTTAAGTAGCATTTTTTCAGACTTGGCTATACCTACATAGGTGATTTCTTCTTCTTTCATTCAAGATGGAATAAATATCTTACATTCTCGGTACATTGATCACGCATGTTGTATCACATTTTAGTAGTGATTTGACTACTTCAAGCTTCAGGGCAAAAATTTTAGAATTGCACATATGACTAAAAATGAATATTCTTACATAAGAATTTACATTTTTGGGTGAATATAATTCATAAACTGCTACCTTCATGGGGTAGCAAATAAAGTACTTGATCAGTACATGAATAAGTATGTTACTTAATATTTTGGGAAATTAATTGGTTATCTTTTTGGAACCATGGGATCTCTCATATGTATTGGTATAGGATAGGGAAATCACACCCAATGGTTCATTATTTTGTGGGCATAATGAGGGTTTGCCAAGTTCCTACCTACGAATTACCAGTATAAGCCCAGGGCTGGGATTTTTCTATTCCACGCCAATACACTATTGTATTGTCCCTCACATTCCCGGGTTTAAGAAAAAGCATTGTTAAACAATATGATACCCATTTAGTACAGCTGAAGCAAGTACAGCTGAAGCATTAACAGGACAAAGCATCGATAACACATTGTGGTACCTTTACAAGGATCGAATAAAATTTGAAATATGGTTAAAGGATAGATAACCTAAGTTCTGAAATTAAACTGATAGGAACAAGTAACCGATGTGATGTCATGGATATGGTGACAACAAAAAAAAAATAACAACAGAGTAGCTAATAATTATGCGCCAATCAAAATTCTATTTGTTACACCATGTTAGGTGGGATAATAGTTACATGTTAAGTATAGTAACCATGGTGATATTCTGAATAGGCATTCTGGCAGGAAAGTCTGTATTAATACAGATGACGGATTTAATAAACCACTATTAAAAATTCTAAGTCGTTCAATTCCACCCCCTCCTACACCCCTCCGTGTTAACATAACACTATCCTAATCTAAAATACACTGTATACCTTTTTCTTTAACACAGAATTGGTTCTGACTGTAGTTATGTTGTTGCCTTGATGTTTAAGTTGCAAGCATGTTCACATCAGATTCTACATAAGCTTGCTTGCACAAGTATATTGTGCTAGTGGAATTTTAGAAAAGTACAAATGATACTCATTATGAGTTAGAAGAAGAGGTAAACATTTTTATGTAGTTTCAGCAAGAGATATTAGTCTTGTACTTGAGGATGTGGTATTTCTGTAACACATCAATAACAATACATATGCTGAGCTGAAAAAATGGATATCTGCTACAATACAACCATGATACCTCATTCTCAAGAATATTATCCCCAATCTAATATACTTATGTTTTATTAATTTAGCAATCTGGTGCAGAATATGCTATGGATAATATAAAGTGATGTATATGCATGCATAGATCAAACGTTATGCATATATCTTGTGAGGGATAGCACTGAGAATTCAAAAGTTCAAAAATACAATATTTTATTATATAATTACTCAATATCCTGGCATCAGCCACTCCAGATGTGTATCCGATAAATTATCAATGGAATTTTGTATATTTTTATCAATAATAAGGTAATTATCTAACGATAAGCCTGAGGCTTATGATAAGACTCCCCTCCACACACACACACACACACATGTTTTCCACAAAGCACAAAAATTTATATCAATGTAAATAAATTCATTGATGGTAACTTATTAATTTCATGTTCCTGTAAGGAATATCAATAACAGAGTTTTAACTAAAAACAACAACAATATTTAGTGCACATTACTTAGGGTAGTGTCTATTACAGTACTGAAAATTTACCGACCAAACGGACCAAATTTCGTCCAAAACTTGAAAGAATGGAAAGAATTTAAAGTACAAATTGAAATATTTGTTGAAAATATGGTGCATGATTATTGTGCATTCGGTTGTTTTTTGGTGCAATATTTCCTTATATTAACTTAAATCATGCAATTCAGGGTGGATGGGTGGCCATTTACAGTGGCAACCAAATTTCATGTGCTACAACTATCATTGCCAAGACTGGCTATTTAAATTTAGACAAAATGCTGTTCATTATCCTAATTCCATCTACCTTCCCTCGGAGACAATCATTTTTATGTCTTATTTTGGATGTTTGTAATTCAACATTATTGTTATAAAAAAAATGGCCAAATTTATTGCTGCTAAACTACAATGATGATTCATGGGGGGTCAAATCGAGAAATACTTCTAAATGCTTGAACTAAGTTCTATAAATATTTGTAGATGATAGAAAATGGTTTTATTTTTTTTTAAATGCATACTTTTAAGATTCGTTTCCAACATTCCAAAATATATGTCATATACTTTGTTATTTACAATCTAATAGTAAGCAATATAACTTTGGGTTGTTAAGACAGTTGAACAAGAATTTGTTATGAAACTATATACAGTTGTCTGAGAGTAAGATTTTCTTTCTTGACAAGATCCTGTATTTCTTGAATGTACCAACTATAAATAAATGAATGAAATCTGTTCTGCAGAACATCTTTGCGCAAAGTTCACAAAGATTATGGTGTAAATGAATGAAATTTTGTGGATATTATTGACCCTTAAATGTCTAACTTTCTATCCATTTATCAATCTATCTGTAAATCTTTCTTTATTTCTATATATCAATGTATCCAAATGTTGGCGGTGAGAGAGAGAGAGAGAGAGAGAGATGAGATGTACTTATCATTGACATCTGTTACTGTACATCATTGCATATTTTCATATTGAATATTGTATATGAATGCCTAAATGTGCAGGAGCTATGCCACATGCAACGGACAAATGCACTACTTTATCTTTTAGTTAATAACATCATCAACTTACAGTAAAATGAATTAAAGTCCAAATAATCCAATAATCCCAAGCGTCCTAATCACAAGTCCTAAATATAGAATATTCCGAATGAATTCCAGTAGCTTTGAATGTCCTGATGTGTCATTAGTCTTGAATGTTCTGATATGCCTGAATGATGTCATTCAGAATATCTTTGAATAAATTCACATAAATCCCAAAGTTAAGTATTAATCCAAATTGAGAATGAGCATTTTTAGTAATTCCAATGAATATTTCAAATAAATAATTAATCTCTCTGAATTTGCTCTGATTTTTACAACTGTAACATCTGATTACTAAGATAATTCCGTAATAGACTGACCTTAATAATATGAAGTTTAGTGTAGGAATGAAATCTTGTTTACCAAACCTGTGTAAATATAAGGATAAGTCACCTGACAGAAAATTCTAGAACATGAGTAACTCACATCAAGTTATGGAAAATTCCAATCTAATTGTTAAATGCTATTTAAACAAGACTGACCTTGAACTCAAATGCAATAAATATGTTGTTTATAAAATGACTAAAGTACACCTTACCTCATGGACACATATAATAAATTCAATATACAAAACAAACACTTTCCCTCATAAAGAAAAGAAAGATTTATACAATAAAGCTTTCTTTTAAAAATACATAATAAAAATTTCATAGGAAAATGTCTTATAAATGTCACTCAACTCTATTACACAAAACAAAGCAATATAGTATACGCACGTGAAAGTGCATCTGCGATCACATTGTCTTTGATGTGTCGAATGTCATGTTGTATTCCTGCAGTATTAAACCACATCTCAACAATCTCCGATTTGTATCTTTCATTTTGTTGACTAAAGTAAGGGGATCGTGATCACTGTATACAATAACCGGAGAAAAAGCCGATGTAACATACACTTCAAAATGTCAATGCCAATGTCAAAGCCAAACATTCCTTTTCAATTGGGGAATAATTTTCCCGTTCCTTGTTTAGTTTTTTTTTATAGAAAAATAGCACACTGGATGATCCACACCATTTTTGTCTTCTTTAATCAATACTCCACCAACCCCTACATCACTTGCATCAACAGACATTTTAAATGATTGGCTGAAAGTTTGTGCTGAGAGAACTGGTATATTCTTAAGCATTGCCTATAATTTATCAAAGGATTCCTGACACTGATCAGACCAATGAAAATTGGAGATCTTACTCAACAAATTTGTTAAAGGTTCGGCAATTATGGAAAATATTTGAACAACATTTCCGATAATATCCAGCCATACCTAAATATTGCATCAATTGCTTTTACAAACAGGCACAGGGAATTCAGAGATAGATTTGACCTTAGCTTCCATAGGTTTAACATTTAAGCTTCTGACGTCCTCAGCAAACTGAGTCATTATTTTATTGACATCAGTCACTAACGTATCATGCTCTGATTTGTTTTAATAACTTTTGCTACTTATATTTTGTTGCAAGATGTAAAATGACACGTGGATTCTCTTTGTGCCCACCTAGAGTTTTAGACTAGATTCTACTGTACAACCATCGCTGTGTCATACTTCACACTACACTTATTCCAGTAAGTTAGTAATATTACTTGCGTCTTTACTATTTCAATCTTTTTATGACATCTATGATACAGCTTGTATTATACTAAGCACACAAAAGATGTCAAATTGCAACTTTGTGTAAGCATTCTATTGCTGTCTTTTCATCCACGGTACTATAGCGTAACATTATATGGACATAACTTCCTGTAATGACCCATGGCTCATATCAGACTGTAATATGCTGAGAAAACATTACATTATATTTTTCTCTTTTTTCTCTGGCTAACAAAATGTTCAAGGAAAGATAATAAACATACATACATATATATATATAGCCACAGTCAACAAGCTTTTATACAAGGATGTGTTTAGTAGAATATTAAATTCGGTATTTCAAAGAATCAATTTCGCTGATTGACTGAAAATAACTAACAGAAACATATTAGCTTGCTTTTTATCTTTATTAAACGTCTTCGTATGGGTAAAGAGTGCGCAATAGTAGGCTTAAACATAAAGCCATTACATCGCCGTCGCCGCATAGATACTACCAGATGTAAACGGCGAGAACTCTGCTGGGCCTAATTTTGGTAGTGGCACCTATAAGGTAAGTAAAAAAAAATTAAAAATAAAAATGAGCGGCGCAGCGTATCATTTTCATAGATAGATCATGCATACAATGTAAGCGTGATTTTTGTCGGTTTTACAACAGTAGTATAGTAAGTTTTGACAACGTTAGCATCGCGGTCTGTGGGAATTGAATTAGTTGTAGGTGTCCCATAGCAACAAATATACCCAGTAGAGAACGATATGCCCAACAGACTTCTCACCCTTTTTATCCCCCAAATAAGGTAAATTTGTTTATTATGCTTAACAATAAGTTGTATGCTGTGTAAGTTTTTGATAATATTACTTAACAGCACTAATTATTAGTCTAGCATGTCTTAAAATGTATATCATATAATAACGTAATAAACTGACGTGTAATGCATTGTGGCATCAGGCTTGATCCCAAAAATCTATCGTTTATAAATTCGAGTACATAAACATATGATTAACAATTTTAGACTTTTAAAAACGGAACTAGATAACTGCAGTTATTTAAGATTACGGAAGAAAAATGTACACATTTTAGCCTGAAGCATCTTTCAAAATATTGTAATTATCCTTATTTTGTCAAAGCTGGTGCATGCACACAGAAAAATCCGGACAGCTAAAAATATTACATTGTCACTATCTGTTAAGTTTGGAATCTTGCTTTTGTAACTTAACACTTAATTTATTATAATTTTTTTCTGACTTTTCCCTAATTTACATCCATTTTCTCTCTCCGCGTCTGGTGTCATGACACAGTCGGTTAAAAAAAACATCTTCCTATTGATGCTTAACAAAAAGAAAAAAAAAAGATTATTTCAGATTTCATTAATGTCATGAAGGACCGCTTGGTTTCTTAAAGGTGGCGAAAATTGCAAACTTTGTAGAATGAGAAATGGGATCCAGGTTTATATCCCTTTACTATGGCAATCATTATACACTCATATCTCTCAGATAAACATTTGCCAGACATGTGCCTCTAAAGAACGAAAGTCAGATCCTAATGATTTAATGGAAGCACATTCAAAGACGTTGTGTTTAAAAAAGCACACTTTTGAATATCGATTCGGAAGCTATGTAAGAATCCCATGTGACCTCTATTTGTTGAATTAACTATGTTGTATTGTTGTTCCACAACATATCCACACGTGAACCAAAGTACTTTTTCCATCAATAATCTGCAAAGGGTAATGATACTTTGTTGTGGAATATATTTAAATCAATTTATCATTACAAGGAGATCTAAAATTGAAAATAATTCCTCGATATCTTCAAAATGGGAATTACTAGACAACTGTTCTTCTGTATGAGGTGTCAAGAAAAACCGCTGTTGGCTATGACTATTTATTATCAGAGTAGGTCACAGGTAACTACTTATTTTACAAGTTATAGAACCAGCCTTTATGAAGTGGGATATATAAATACTTATTTATTTCGAAGAATGAAGATTGATGATTTACAACAAGCAATTATTGGAAGAAAATAGTGTATTTGTTTGAGAAAAAACCTACATATGGGTAAATTGTGCCCAATAGTACGCTTTAACCTAAAACCATTTCACACATGTACAACTAGATGAAAACGACGAAGTCTCTACCGGGCCGACTTTTGATATTGGGTACATACAAGGAGAGTTTTCTCAAGATTAAAAAAGACAAACGAGCAGCGCAGCATCACAGTTTCAGCGTTTCAAAAATTGTATTCTTAAACTACATATAGAATTAAGTGCTTTTTGCCGGTCTTAACATGACAGTATAGTAATTTTTTAAAACGTGCACATTATGGTCTATCGGATTTCAATTAGTTGTATGCGAATCCATAAAAGTACATGCATATATATGAATCCTAAACATTAATATATATATATATATATATATATATATATATATATATATATAAATCTTCACTGTAACAGCATTTGAGAACATAGCAATGTCTTAAGGAAGGTGTTGCAGTTCAACCGTTAATTTTGCTATAATATAGACAAACGCTTAATTAGGTAGCATTTGTATTGCTACACACTTCTTCAAGCATGTACCATAGGTGACTTTCAAAACACGGGTATATACAGTTAGTTAGATTTACACAAATTGCGCGTTTTGGTTGTTGACCCTTAAATTGTGTCTTTTGTAAATAGTTATACTTGCAAATGACATTAAAAAAAATCCGTCGTAGAAAGATTTGAATTCAGACAGAAAATGTATACAAACCTGCTCTCAGGGACGGCGTGTATCTGAAGTATAATGTATACAAAACCTGTTATCAGGGATGGTGTGTACTTGAAGTGTAATATTTTAACCTAAATTTATATGTGCGTGTTCGTGTGTGTTGGTGTGTGTTTTTATTTTTAACATGCAACCAAATGAACAATTTGAAATGGATATAAACATGGGTATTATATATGACAGCTCATACAGACAGTTGCTGAATACAGAATATGACACGAAGAATTGTTTAAGCGTTACCGTATTGTTTTACCTCAAAGAAACTGTTCTGGAGGTTCTTCGAAAATGTGTTGAATAGAAATTACGCTATATTCACTAGAGTTGCTGAAGACTATGGAAGGAGATCATATATAAATTAATAGAGATAATTCTTTAGTGTTTTGTTTATTATATTGATGCGATATTTAAAATGCCCCTCATAAATGCTTCCTCTTATCTTTCTGGCTTAGATGGTAAGAAGTATACATTTTTCTTCATGCCCGACAAGAAAAGAAAAGTAAATAAGAAATTGATTTGCATGACGGTGAATTTTTCTGGCTTTAAAAAGTAATATTAACAAAACCTGCTATGAGATACATAAATTAAGTGAAATTATAAATAGTTTGCAAAATGTTCAACTGTGTTATGTTTCGATTGAAAATATAATTAGGTGAGTTTAAACCATATTTATTTTAAACAAAGTATACAAAGTGCGTAATATATACATTGGATTTAGAAACAAGTATTTATAACACTTATATTACTCTAGCTCCAAACAAATAAAATCTTACATTCATAAATTGGCACAAAAAAGATACAACGTAAAATAACAATTGGCACAAAAAAGATACAACGTAAAAAAAACATTGAGATGGAGTAAGTAAAGATAATGTACAATTGCAAATGCATATGAAAATTGGCTAATTATATATCGAGTATGAATCCGCCCACATATATTACCATATCCATTCAAAAACGGTACGTATAGAATAATAATCTGTAAACAGTTACAAGCTATTACAGGAGTTGTCACTATCATGTGACTGAGATTACTGTATATATATATATATATATATATATATATATATATATATATATATATATATATATATATATATTAAGTACAAGCAACATAATGCAGGGTACAAAGGGTATCTATAATACTACAATAACAAGTTCAGAAGTATATTTGTAGATGGATTTACGCACACGCCATATATATATATGTGTGTGTCTGTGTGTGTCTGTGTGTGTGTGTGTCTGCTACATGAAATGACTACGTTTTGTGCATTTTTTGTATCCTCGATGCTTTTCGTTTTTTAACGAGAGAGGGGAAGGGGAGGAACAAACTGCCTGGGGAGAGGGGGGTTGGGCGGGTAGGCGAATACAATAGTAACGTATGTTCAGACAGTGATATGATTAAATTAACACTTTCTATAAAGTATTGATTCATTAGAAGACATGAGCATTATAAAATATGGACATTGAAAGTGAATAAGTAGCATATCTTGCTCAACAATGTATTAAACTTTTCTACAATAATTTGAAATTCCCTCCTTCAACTATTCCAACGAAAGAACCCATATTTTGTTTTGCAAAACAAAACTGTCTCAACATAAGTTACCCTAAGTAAATTAGGTATATCTTAACATGTTGAACTGCAGGGCTCCTTCTTAAACTCTTTAGCAATTATAGTTATACCGTTGAGACTTACACAATCAAATTAAAATCTAGCTCCGATGCTAGGTCATGTTCTGGTGACCTTTTTCGTTTACCAATCAGGTTAAAGCTGTCATATTTCTGAAAATGAAAATTTTGAAACATATGGTTAGCAAATATCACTCTACCTAACATAAAACTCGACTCGTAATTCGATAGACTGCTAAAAATAAGTTGCTCGGGAATTTCAAAAATCATTAGAATCCGAGCTATCATTTGTGTTTTTAGCAGGTCTCCATTATGTCCGAGATATTGATTTTAGTCAGACTGAACCACACGGATAATTGTATGTTCTAGTCTAATTCAGGTATTTTACAATAACCTGACTCTAACAGCCTTTATAATAGTACTATCTTCTGAGTGATAAACACAGAATAAGGGCAGGAAAGTATATTCTCATGTTTACAGCTTATTCTTAAACGTCTCAAAGTACATACGGAATACCTGTTGTAACATTTCCGTTACCTTTTGTAACTTTCAAAATCCATAAACGAAGAACCTAACCTGACAAAAATGATTTCAAAGTAATGAACATGTAGTTGTTTTGATGAATATGCAGAATTTTATGGATATCGATTGATACGATGGTAAGTTTAATTTTATAGCTTGCTCCTATCGCACTTCCAAGTCAGAGAGGAGCCGTAACTCAACAAAATTATTGAACTTGACCTGGTCATATTTGTATTAATCCCAACGTAATTATAGTTTAAGTAACTTTCTCTTCATAATGACTTCACGTGAGTAAGGCACTAAATTGTTTCTCGAAATATTGCTAAAAATAAAGTAACATTTCAATTTCGAGTTTTCGTCTTGATGATGATGTTTATAATAATAATAATAATAATAATAATAATACGAAGAAGAAGAAGAATAGGAAGAAGAAGAAGAAGAAAATGAATTATGTATTTGCATAAGACGCATCTCAATCTGGGTCCCCGTTTTGATCTCCATCCCGAAGTTTGAGTCCCTTGATTGGTTACCTAAGGCTAAGGAATGTCACAGAGGAAAATCTCAGTTAGGTATGTGCATTTGTCCTTTCATGCCCTTGAAGTATATACTGTGGTTGTTTTGTGGCGATCTCAAAAGTCCTCAAGCTAGAATTCATGATCTATATTCTTTAGGGAGGTGTAAGTATGGACAACGTGGACAATTTAAATTGCATGTGTATTTGTCTTTTCATTCCCAGAAAGAATACATGTGGTTATAGGATGGGTACCTCAATAGTTTCCGTGTTATATCTCAAAGACTAGGGTAGGAATGAAGCCATGAGTCGAAATCCTTGGTATGTATGAATGTCTCTCTTCATGGGAATCCCAATAGTTCCTAAGATATGACCCAAGGTCTAAGTCCCTGGGTATAGAAGAGATGGACTCCAGGATCAAAGTATTGTGTATATGGTTATAAGGTGGGGATCTCAATTATTTCCAAGTTATTACCCAAGCGCTAAGTCCATGGGAACATGGATGGACTCCGGGGGGCAAGTCAGTTACTTGTATAAATTTGTATTTCCATGCCCTGTAACTGAATACATGGTTCTGGAGCGGGGTCGCAATAATTTATATGTGATGACACAGGGACTACGTTCCCGGGGGTAGAAAAAGACTCCGGGGCATCATCTATTGGTCATAGTCTGATATGTGCTGACGCTAGAGTCATTGACATCTGTGCCAGTTCTCACAAATGCATTACATACAACTCAGGAGTTATTTTAAATGAATGCAGAATCATTCCCCCCCTTCACCCCCAGCCCCACTTCAGGGCCGTGATTATTATTTCTACAATCTTGGCACAAAAGTTAGACCTACAGCGCTATTATCGATATAAGTTTCAGATATATTTAGCTTTAACACTATAGGAGGAGTTCAAGGACATTACACAAGTACGAATGTGTGGTTCTTCGGTAACCAAAAAGAATTGATATGACTAAAATGTAATGTAGTTTCCATATACTACTCTCGGTCAACAAAATACTCATTTATGTCTGCTGCTAGTATAACTTCTGTAGGAAGATATATCTAAGGGTTGCATAAAGTGATCTGGTATTTTTATATGTAATAATATAAGGACATGTTTATAATGTGTAAAACAAATATATAAATGAAAATCTATGAGAAATATTTCAAGAATAATTTATATATATCACTCTTAATAATGTAATACAAATTTATCGTTTAAAGCATGATCTGTGTTCTTGTTGTAGATGTTACACTTGCAGCAATGATGTTATGACCCCGATTTAAATTCGAGCTGAACACAAAAATATGAATGATGGATACAGGCTCAAAACGATCGTTAATACAGATTTTGTCAGAAGTATGCGATCCCGCTGGAATAAAATAGCATCCGATTCGACGTAATATGTGCTTATTTTCTCAAAGTTGTCTTTTGTTGCGGTTTCTTAAGAATGTGCATATCATAATACGAATTAACAAAATAATAATTAAATCTGAGAAGCATTTTAAATCGGGTAGTTAAAAGTGATGTTAGATACATGTTGACTAATACAAAATAAGAACCAAACCTAGCTGTTCCCCCACGGGTTATCTGGCAAAGGGTTAGCTCATATGATACACAAGTGTACTTGACCTTCATACACACAAGTGCTAGACAGATTGCGCACAATGATTATTTATGGATCAAAAACATATTAGCTGTCATTGCACGCTTTTATACATGACAGGTGCCTTACTGTGTTGCTTTTATGCCTTTGAAAATACTGCTTTATTAGTATCATTAAACATACGACTTGTGTACTGCTACACTAAAATCAGTTAAATAAGTGGTTGTAGAAATAACTTATATGTGGAGGTACAAGGCTACTTGTTAACTGTATAGTGCTGATATGAGGTACATATTCGTGTTCTAATAAACCTGATAAGAAACGGGTTAAATATAAATTGCAAGGCATGTCATGTTTACTCTCTGCACTAAGAATACAAATTAAGGAGTCATATAATAATAGCATGGTAGTGATATTTAGATCACGAAATTGTTTAGAAAGAAACATGCGCATCATACACGGTTTTCTATTTAGGAATCAGGCCACTAGTTATTAAAGGTGCCGGGTACCAGTCTTGAAGTGTTTGTGTGTGTGTGTGAGGGGGAGGGGGAATATTGGATACCTTACTTTCTTTCTTGGGGGGAGGGGCAGGCTAAAGTCATCTTGTGCCTACCAGGTGCGAACCTCATGATTAAGGCAGATTTTATCTGTACCTCGCTTTAGCGACATCTATTTCAGGAAAATAATGCGAAGCACATACTTTTGATTTTTCAGAAAGTTTGCGCTTACATCAATCAAAAAGTACATGTTTTGCGTAGTGGGCCATATAGTGCATACAATATTTACATTTTCTAAAATTTTAACATTGGTGTCCGTGGAAAATGAATTGGTGGTCTGATCAATTGATACTCAAATTATATGAAATTAGAAATATCTTGTGAAATTTTAATATGTGCATATATCGATTGCAAATAGGAATGTGATTGACTGTTTGCATGTTTTTTTTTCTATTAATTCACTTTGAAATATATAGCGGTAATGTTTTCTAATGTACAGCAATGTAAATCTAGCTGCAGTATATCATGTGGTAGGAAATATGTATACATCTGGATTGGTAATAGTTGTCAGCCAAAGAAGTATCATTATATACAAATTTTTATTGGTAGCAACTCTAATAATCTAAATGATTGCATCTCTTTCACGCGTATACAAAACACTTTAATGTATATTATAGATGAATGCATTCAAGAAGCACAAAAATATTGAAACAATTGCTACTTCCATGGCTCACCATGGTAAATCCCTAATGTATGTATGTGTGTATGTGTGAGTGGGTGTTGGGGTGTATCCGCAGAGCAAGAGCAACCTGCTTAGGAGGCTATAGATGTGCGTACAGACTGACAGACGGACAGATTCACGGATGAGAAGGCAGACGGAGAATATTGGGGGGAGGAATTAGTGGGGCGGGGAATTCCCCCCCCCCCCCCAGCATATGTAATCACACGATCAATCTATGTTTCAAGATTGGTGGATTTTCAGTCAGATCAGCTTAGGGGGATATATAGTGTCGGGCAGACGGACAGACGGACGTACGGGAAGGCAGCCGGAGAATACTATAATATATCCCACTCTAAAGCGTGGGAAAAACGACAAAATCTTTAATTAAATAACTGGTTTCTGTCTACATTTTAATGGCAGTATAGTCTGCAATCAGCACTAGCAATATCAAGTTATTGTATATCAGGAAAACGTCTACATACACACAATATTGTAAAATTCATATCAAGACAGTAACATTAGTATACAGATACTGGATAATATGGAACAATTAAATATCATGGTAGAAACACATTAATCTATATTGTATACATATTAATCCCGTACAGAGCCTCAACTGTATCTTTTTTATGTCCATAAAGGCCATAGATTGGAACTTGAACAAATAGATGAATATTGAATGTTTATTCGAAACAGAACTAAATGACCTTTTAGTGGTGCAATATTTAAATGAAAATACTTTAACGGTATGCCAAAGCAAAGGTAGTGTAATCTTAGCAAATGAAATTTCAAATATGAAGACTTGTTTTGGTAGCAAGAGATGGTTGCAATTTAGGTAAGACAGCTATTTATCGAATAAGTGGTTTAGTCAAATTGTTCGCAATGGGCAAGCCAGAATATCGCAATTCAAAAACTTAGATGTGCATGGATGAATTTTATGGTCTACTCATGTATAACTGTGAGTGTAATATTAAGAAAATGTACAAATAAGTAAATTAATGTAATTTTATTTTTACCCATATGGTGACAGCTTTGCAAGTTATATGAAAAAGAAAAACAAATCAGTTTCATAACCTTAACCTCGAATCGACTGGAAGCCATGAAAATGGTGTCAGTATAGCTAATAACAAATTCGTGTTATGCTTTCTATGAGAGCTACTCCACAAAATGCACACATACACACACGCACTCACACATACACACACGCACACATTCTATGAAAAGTCATTTCTGCCTTCTGCAGTTCAAATATTTTACCAATAAACATAATAAGTAACCCATCTATTTAAAATTTCGAAGCTTTCTTGAATCGGGATACACATGTAACAGATGCATTATTACGTTGGTGATCTGATATTTCATACCCCACATACGCAATTGAGAACCAAGTGTAGTTTAAATAACGATTATTCTTAAATCATGTTTGTATCAGTAGATGTTGTAAAGGGAGGTCGGAAAGAAGTCTTTGCTGGACGAACATTCCTTTACCACCAATTTTCAATGACAAAATCCTCATAATAAATGTTGACCAATAGAAAAGCTTTCATCATAAGTGGTGAAGATAAGTGGCCAGACATCAAAATGCTATCATAATAAGGGGATACATCAACTTTCTTTCATAATAAATTTGATAGAAGGCATCCTGGCATAAAGAGATTTCAAATTTATATGGAAAATACTGATTCACCTTAATGTATGGTACCTGTTATTAAGAATTGATAGCACGAATGTAGGTGAATTGGCAATTTTATAGCTAGAATTATAGTAGTAGAAATTTAATACTATCACTATTTTTGTTAGGCGTGGTTAATAAAATATTCGTCAGTTTTAAGTGCTTTCTGCATTATATTCTTATGAGGTCCGGAATTAAAGTGTTAAGTTAAAGAATTAATTTTCTTAGTTATATGGCATGTACATAAAAATGCATTATAGCTAAGTCACCGAGGTGTTATAGCATGTTAAGCAATGACCCTATTGCCATCATATATCAAGAGATAAGAGGAGTTTAACTAGGCAAATTAAAAGTAAGGATTCCGACAAGTTCGATGAAGTCAATTTATTTAGGAAGGACATTTTAAATATCTGATAGCTTTTCACCTTGATTTTAGTCATAAGGTATCACACAAATCCGCCTCCTACATACCCAAATCACAGGTGATGTTTGTGTGAGATATTGATCCCATGAAGGCATTCTATAACTTTATACAGTGTATGATATGTTGGCTGCGGTGTCATTTTCGTGTTAAAATTGAATTTCCCCGAGAGTAGCTCAGCCGTATAAAGTACTAGTAGATATGTCTTCCAACTCCATCCAGGGGCGATATGAATGACGGAGTGACTATAAAGATGCACACCACGTCCAGTAAGTCACCGGAGCCAATATCCCTTCTTCTCTGGTTTAAACAACTAATCTATTCACCTATCCATCAGTACAGCCGTCCATCGATTCATCCACCGACTAATCAATAAATTAATCAATCAGTCAGAAAATAATGAAAACTGAGATGTATGAAGCTAATAATTAAAAATGGCACCATATTTATGATTAATTCTGAAATTAAAATGATGATATTGATGATGACAACGATGACGATGATAAGGAAGATAACTATGATTACAATGAAAAAATATTAATTTAATTTTATACATTTGGCTGTACCATATGTTCTGCAAAGGCGATTCGATAGAACATCACTAACTAAAGACGTCCATCTTTTATATTATCTCCTAATTGTTCAATATGTGTGATGAGTTCTTTTGAGCAGTAGGCATTTGCTATTTAAAAAAACAAACTAAATATTAATTTGAAACATAATTTAAAATCTTACCTTGATAATACGACAACAGTTTAATGATGTACCTTGTTTACCGGAACACTGTAAAATCAAGCACCTACCTATAAAGTGACTAAATAGGCCTGATAAACAATAAAGCATTACATTCATTATTACGGAAGTTTATTATGATCAATGAAAAAACAATAATTTATCTAAATTTCGAGAAAAAGAAAAAAATTACAAACGAAAATTCGACTATTACAGTCGCAGAAAATAAAAATAATAATAAAAGCATATACAATATATGACCTCCAACACACATGTGTAAACAGTTAGAGTCATAATATATGCGCGATTGGTTGTTTGCCCTATAAAGTCATACTTGCAAATGACTTAAAACCCCGGTCTTACAAAGGATTTGTATTCATACGGAAACTATATACAAACCCGTTGTCAGGGATGGTATGTGCTTGAAGTATCATATTTCAACTTGGGGATTATGCCTGGTTTAGGTAACTTCAAGTACAAACCTGAATTTAAACGTGTTTGTTGTTTTGTATGTTTCACCAGTCAGGTTGCGACAAACGTGTTGGAAACATAGTGTTACGAACGATAACTCTACCTCACACGAAATGCAACGTTTGTATGATAGGCTTCTAAAAATACGTGGATCGGAAATTCCAAAGGTCACTAGAACACATTGAGCCACAACGGTAATTTTATACTCAAGATCGATTGAGGTGTTTTACAACAATCTGATCCCGAACAACCTTTAATTGTTAATCGAGCTGATTATTTTGCGTGGCAAAACAGAACAGAGACAGGAAAATATATTCTTATGTTGACAGCTACATTCTTAAACATATATACGTCCAAAGCTACTCGCGGAATAACTCACCTTTTTGTAACTTTCAAAACCCATACATGAGGAATTTAAGTTGACAAATGATTTCAAAGTAATACACATGTGGGTTTTGGGGTGAATATGCAGAATTTAAAGGACAGCGAGTGATACGAAGGTAAGTTAAATTTTGTATAGCTTTGTTTTATCGCACTCTAAGTGGTCATCTACAATGAAGTTAGCTCTGACCCTACCTTTATTTAATCTTTATAACACATCACGCAAAGTCGCCATTTTACATACCTGAATCAGTGAGTGTTGTTTATATCAGATATTGACCCCCATGAAGTCATTCTATATTTTTAGACAATGTATGATATGTTGCCTGTATTTGTAACTTTCGTATTAAGATTTGATTTCACCTAACGTAGCTCAACCGTCAAAACTACTTCACAGTAAGAATTCCTACCCATTACTAGGGGTTCGGATGGATGACAGGGTAACTATACAGTTACCTCAAAACGTCAAAAAGGACATTTGAACCATTTCCCTGGATTAGTCAATTAACCAATCTACCCATTCATCCCTTCAGCTGTTTATCGATCCACCCATCCAATAATCAATCAATGAATTCGTCAATCAATTAGGATATACATTACAAATGAACCAATGTTGGTACTGACAACTAAAAATGTTACTGTCACAAAATTTCACACACACACACACACACACACACACACATAGGTGGCGTTGAAGGTATATTCGTGGGAGAAAAAAAATCGAATGCATAACTGTTGTACCAGTCGAGATTATCCCTTGGAAAAAAACAAAACAAAACAAACACAAAAAACCAAATCGAATTAAGATCTGATCTTAATGATATTAAAAAATAAAATAATAATAATAATAATAATAATAATAATAAGATGATGATGATGAAGATCGCAAACTACACACACACACACACACACACACACACACACACACACACACACACACATATATATATATATATATATATATATATATATATATATATATATATATATATATATATATATGTATAGCGAGAGAGAGAGAGAGAGAGAGCAATTTCAGAAGTTGGCCCACTTATCGCAACACAGCATGGCAGTGAGTATAGCTTTGCTTCATATGCGTTCAATCATTTGAGACGAAGCATCTAATATGGTCCCCATTTAGGAATATATATATATATATATATATATATATATATATATATATATATATAGATATATATAGATATAGATATATAGATATATATATATATATATATATAGATACAGATATATATATATATATATATATATATATATATATATATAGATACAGATATATATATATAAGATTTTTATGTTCCGATGTTAGCAGATATATTCTGATACGTCACGTTTGTCAGTCAGTATGTACGTCCGTCAGTGTGTCATTTCTGAACTTCATCTACACAGATGGGGGGAAGAACGCATATATGTTATACTGTTTTAAGACAACAATGATGTTTTAGATGACACTGCAGGTTTCGGATCCGGGATACAACCTCCCCCATACACTCTGGTGGCGGGGTAGGGGCAAGGGGATCAAATATGAAATTCTCACGCACAGATGTGCCTCTACCTTGTAATCCGAACTCAGGCTAGACTGAATGAGGGAATGTGACATTTTCATGGTGTCATAAATGTGTTAAGAAAACGAATTGAAAGATGATGAGAAGGTATTTTTTTTCTAATACGCTTCGAGGGAAACAAAAGGAATAGCAAACTGATGGTATGATGGTAATATTTTGATTGTGGCGCGACATTTAAGGGCAACAATCACATTGTCTGTTATGACCAACGTATATTCACATTACAGTAAATTATATATATATATATATATATATATATATATATATATATATATATATATATATATATATATATATATATATATATACCACTCTTAAGTATCTAATACAATGTATTTTAAACAAAGATCTGCGCCAAGATCTATTCTAGATGTCAAATCATTCAAACATCCATACAGTATTCACTTGCAGCATTGATGATATCACCCTGATTTTAAATGTGAGTTGGATAATAGATACAATATCAGAATTTTTGTTCGTAGATTGTTCCCAATTACAGAGTTTGTCAGTTCCTTGCTTCACCCGCTGAAATAAGATCCGGTTTGATGTAATGTGTACATATTTGTTCAAAGTTGTGTTTTCTTGATTAATACATAAATACGAACCGACCCTCGCTCGTATCACACGCGTTGTTTGGCACTATGCGAAGTCACATGATATATACATTTATTTTCCCGTTGTATATACACATGCTAGATATATTGAGCACAATGATTATTTCTGGATCAACAAGATATTGAAATTCAGTGTGCTGTTTTATATATGGCATGTGCCTTACTGTCTTGCTCCGAGGCCTTGACAAAATTGCTGTTTTATTAGAGAGAGTTAAGCAAACGACAGGAATGATCTAAAATGTTAGAATGATTTGCTGTTTGCATAGTTTTATTGTCTTCATTCACTTTGGAAGATAAAAATGAAACGTTTTCTAATACACAGTAAGTTAAAGCTCCAATAGCACTATGTCATGTGGTAAGAAATATTCATTCCTTTGGATTGGTAAAAGCGGTCAGTCATTAAAGACGAATTATTATTGGTAACAATGGTATTAATCTAAAGATTATATCTTTTTCAGCTATTACAGTATGCAAAACACTTTGCTGTACATTTTAAAGGAAACCAAACAAGAAGCGTCTAAACATTGAAACTAAAGTTTCTTCTATGGCTCACCACGGCAAATCTTAGCGCTTTTTATTGCATATTTCCCTGCATACCACCCCACCCATCTCCAACCCCACCCAGACAATACACTGGGGTAGTAGCCACAAATCCGTTAAATATGGTATGTGTCCTCCCACCATAACTGTATGTACAGTTTAGTCAAATAAATTGAAAAATGTTACTGTAAATATTGTACATTTGACCTTTGATCCCCTCCATGGAACCCAACTGGGTCCAGAAAATTATCCAACATCTCGCATCTGGTAATTACATAAGCAACGTAAGTACCAAGTTTGGTGAATTTCTTTGGCCGATGCTACTAGAATTTCAGGAATTTTATCGCAAAGCAATGAGTATCATAATTTGGCCTAATCCGGCAGAAAATATCTTGGCATTAAAAACTATTGGACAAATAATGCTGATGTGAATGAGGATACAAACGTATAGAAACATTAGAATAATTGTTTTCATAACGTTAGCGTGGATTCCAGTCTCGGCTCAGCCAACGTGGGTATGTGAGAAAGCTTGTCAGAAGCTTCCCGTGGGTCCGTGGTTCATCCCTGAGTCTTTCACGGTTCTTCCTCCAGCAAATATTCTGGCCGCCATATATAGTCAATGGCGTTAAACCCACAAGCCAGCAAACCAAAATCCACTTGGTTCTCTCGCTACCTCTCTTCGCTCAGGAGCACAGAGTCTCTATTATGTAAAGTAGACAAATTAACCTTGATTAAACCGACATCAATGCAAAGGATTTAGGACACCAAAATAATTCGTCTGAATATTACTTGACCCAGAAGTTGCAAGTGAATTTCGAGTTCATGGTCCCAACAAACAAGTAAATTATATGCACAAAGGTATTTTCTATTTTGAAATGAAGGTGTACACACACACACACACATATATATATATATATATATATATATATATATATATATATATATATATATATATATAGAGAGAGAGAGAGAGAGAGAGAGAGAGAGAGAGAGAGAGAGTGATTATATCCACACCATACACATACATTAATTACGCGTAGTAGTTCGCGTGCACAACGTGTGACAAAGAAGATACAGGTTCGATCTTGACTAAACCAGGCTCTGCAAGGCACTTTAATCGACAACATTAAAACTTAATTATATTTACTTCATGAAACAAATGCATAACAGGTCAGCGACAAAATTAAAGAAATATCCGTCCACATGTTCTTTTTTGACGTGGAGGGGGAGGGGGACACGACACAGTTAGCTTGACGGATGCGCGACCAGAAGGCTGCCAACTTAAGTCTTGCCCTGACCAGACCAGGTCGGCCGCCAGGTACCGCACTATAGATACTTTCATGAGCTGATATGCCGTTAAACACCAATCATAGAAACTATTCTTTCTAACATCAAAATGTATGCAACGATATATATATATATATATATATATATATATATATATATATATATATATATATATATATATATATATATATAAAGATTAAGTGAACTATTCTAGATTAGTAGCTAAGAGCATGCCAGTTCTAGCGGCTAGACCCTGTAATATTATAGAATTTTGTTACACCTACCACTCTTTGTGGCATACAACAACATAAACAAAAACATCATCTTGACATTTCTAGCGAGCAGTACTCTTTTTTTTTACGCCAACCATTCGTGTGGTGATACGACCTTCCTTCAGAACACATCGATTTCAGCGATGACAACACTAGAATAAAACATCATATTGATATCTTTAGCTAGTAGTATTATTTTGCACCTATTGACTTTTGTTCGGATACAACAACTCTAAAATAGATGTAAAATAATTTGCAGCGAACACGTATTTTTATGTACAAAATAAACAATGGCACAAAGCTACATTGTATATAATTTGCTCGTTTTCAGAGAGGTGATATCAATATTTCATTAGCTTCGTATGAGAGCAACATTATTGGTGTAAAGAGATAATTCATTTTTTTTTTCCAAGTTCGGACTGGATAAAAGTGTGATCCAAGTTAGTTGTGATGCTTAAATACATGCATAAGACTAAAAGCGGTAAATTAATGATTTCCAACATTTAAAGATAATTTCCAGTGTTTTAGAAAATATGCAGATATACAGATTATAATTAAGGGTGATAACATTTAAATAAACAGCATCAGCCGTAGCTAAATGGTTTAAACAGTACGGTATGAGGAAGGAATAAGTTACAGATTTGAAGATTATAGTAAATACACAAATTAAAATTAGGCTAAATTTAGAGTATCATTTAAAGATCTCGTAATATCCACAAGGTTGATCTACAACTTTTCAACACAACACACGCACACACACACACACACACACATAATTTACGTAGTACATAGTGACGCAGCATGGGAAGTAACAGCAACATATTCAACCATTGCAATTACAAAATCTGTTAAAAATCTGAAATCACCCAGCGGTTTGAAAGAATTGAAGAAACGTTCAAATGCCGAGAAACAAATTATGCATTGTAGATAGATACCTAAAGACAATTTGACAAGCGTAATGAATTCACTGAATCATTTTTCTCTTTCAAATAATGTACGAAATATACACGCTTTACCGGAGACGACCAACACAAAACATAATTTAAAAGATCTTTACAACCATTCTAAGAGTCCGGTTGATTTCACACACATATCAGTCAATTGTGGGGTCAAATTAAACAAGACAAAAAGAATTCAAGGAATGGTTATCTGAACAATCTTCTTGCACATTATACAAGCAAGAGAGAGAAAACTTTCGCTACTAACGATTTTATCTTAAACGCGTAGATGACCAGTGGAAGGTAAAAATAGTTTATTCAGAGGCTGATATAGTTTGTCTTTGCAAAATACTCTTGGGTTGAAAAGTTAAAACAAAAAGGGAGATAATATACACTATGATCAAGAAAACTTTTTTAAGAGAGTAAGCTTGAAAATATACAATTAATGCTGGAAAAGAAACTTACAACAGGAAAATTAAGAAGTAAAGGGGAGAAAACAAAGTCATACCTGATGACATATACTATTGACAGAACGAAAGGAGTATTAAATGATTTGTAAAAATTATTATTATTGATAAAAAAAACATAAACGTTTTACTGGGAAACAAAAAGGAGATTGACCCTAATGGTGGTATTTTTAAATTAAGTTATCATATGATACATATAATAATCAGCAGATACGGATTTCCCAATAGGATGAACATAATTCTTTTTTATAGGAAAGTAACTGTGTAACAGATCAGGAAATTTGGATATTAAACCAAAGCATTATAATATGTGTAATATATGTATTTGGCGGACATGTTATTTACCAAGCATCTGTTACACAGCCTGTTTTATATTAACAAGGTTCAGTTTGATACAAAAATGTTAATACAGCTATATATTTTAGGAACAGAAAATTCAGGAGATGATAAAAGAGCAATATCAGAATATACTGTTTTTGTTGTTGCAGATATCAAAATACCTGGAATTAAATCCAGATAATAATGTAGATACATGAAAATATCTGTGACATCCCAAAGGCTGATAATAAATCTGCAAACAATGAGACAAGGAACTATAAAAGATACAAGCAAAAATATTTTTAAAAATGCCACAAACAAGTGGAATAATACCTTCGTATAGGAACGAATCACCCATTCATTTGTTATTAAAAGCTAGCATAGCACGCTACAAATAATTTCATGTAATGCTGATACAGGTTTCGTTTGTCTCACTAAAATAAATAATTATAGATTTTATTAGAGCTTTGAATTTTGCCACGAACGAATATCATTACCTCCTGAAGGAACACAACCGCCACTTGTTCTTCGTCCATCACTTATAAAACCTTGTACAAAATTTGCTATAGACAAAGCGACAGTTGATATAGTCATATCTACTAAAGTGGCTACATCAGCTATTGTTACACTATTTTCTCTCAACATTTGTCTCAAATCTGCACCTAATGGGTAGTTTTCTTTAATTTTTAATTTGATTTTGTTGATATTCTCTCTAAAAACTCTCTCCAACTATGTTAGATGTCTAGCTACTTGAGTATGTATGTCTCTGAACTGTTCTTGCCATACAGCTTCCTTGTTTGGGTCTATTTCTTTTCTGATTTGTTTTCTTAACTCTGCAATCTAATTATCATACGTTTCAAAATCAGATCTCGTAGAGCATACGTAAGGGTTGATAACTTCAACAGTATTTACATAACTATCTAATCCTGTTTCCATAGTGAATAATCGTTGAACTGCAGGTATAACATTATGTGGTAAGCGTCATTTGTAAATGACGGGTAAATATTTAACAGAAAAAAAGTTGGAAAAGATAAATGAAAATATATCAAGTATAAATGTGAAAGCTTTGTCAATGCTAGAGATGATACAATTTCCAAATTATTGTCAGATGTGGAAATTTACACCGTGACAAAATTTATCAGACGATTTATGAGAAACGTGCCTAGAAGAGAGGCAAATCTCGCTTAAAGGATAAAGCCAATAAAGTATCTGATACCATTTTGAAGTCAGATCATTCTGTAAACAAATGCGTGCTTCTTTATAATTACCAGCAAATACGACCGTATGTTGCTGACAAATACATGATAATAACCTTAAATTGTATTGTACTTACAACTTCCAATTTGAATTCCTTTAAAGTCTTATATATGTTTCTAAGTTGACTGCGCATATGCGTCCCATCACCTGTTAGATACAATGACTAAATGAGTATTGGATCAGACAAATCATACTATAATGAACTATCAATTACACTGGTTTAGCTGTTATTTACAAATTGCAATCCAGTCAATAGGTTCTGAACCACAGATGGAGGAATGGTGTGACAACTTTGGGACGGAATCAACGCTGATATATGGTGCTACGTTGTGTAATTTCATCTACTGATTTTTCTACCATTGTTTGTGTTGTGTGTAAAATATTCGCTAAAAAAACAAAATAAAATATTTCAGCGTTGTTGTATTAAACGAGTGGATTTGTGTATTAGAAAATACTACTTGCTGTATGTCAGTATGATTTTTGTATTTGCTATTTTGTCATATACCTACACAGATGGTTGATGCAAAAATTACTAAAAAAAAAATAGGGTTGAATCGCTAGGTTTCTCATGCTGTTAAACTTAAAAAGGACAAGGTGGATACTTGGACATATTTATCACACTTTAACAACTTATATACAACCAACAAAGATGAGAGAATGATTAAAATGTGTAAACAATATGATCAGTGAATTACATAATTACTCTATATTTTATACAACGTTTACACGCTTTATATACCCCTTAAATACATATGCAGTGAAAAGATACTAATACGCACTTGCAGTACTAGTGTTGTCATGTACATTATCATTGTGAATATTCGTAAACATATATATCTCTTATGACATAATGCATAAATTAATAAAGTAAAAGATGTATTGACCACACTATTTTATATATCAATTATTATTTCATTTTTGTATCATTTTTATTTATTCATGGTAAATTTAAATTCATTATGGTCAAATAAAATTCACTATAAACGTTCGCTTCTAGATCGAATACAAATATTTAGTATTAAGACAAAATAGTTTGACTATATACATTAGAAATAAAACACTATACATGAACAGCAACAAATGGCGCACGAAACTATCAATCATGCAAGCAGCCCATATATAATTACTTTTAGAAAAGAAGAATTAATTGGTAGTCATGGCAAAAAGATAATTTTCTGGCGCAAATAGCACAAACTATGGGGAACTACAAACATTCCTATATCAACTAAAAGGCAGGATAAAATCAAGTAAACATTTAACATGAAACGAAAAAATATTGCAGTGTTGTATGTCACGCGGGGTATTCATGACAATCAGTATATTATAGTTATCTACACAAAACAATATCCACTCTATTTATATAAAAATAGTAATCTCTCCTACGTATCCTATCAGCACGTACATTAAACAACAGGCCCTTAATAGCAGATATACCTTAACATACAACCTCTTCTTACAACACATTTTCATTAAAAGAATCCTTTTCGTTCATGACATACCATATACAAAGATATTTTTTATCATATTTTCAGAACACTGACTGAACCTCATGGACCTACCAGAGATAGCTTCATCCGAAAACATGGGACTTCAGGATGATATATTTTACACATCAGTTGAAGCTCCTATTGAATCCTTCCCACGAATCAAGTACTTCCAATCCAAACTGAAGGACATATTCTGTAGATTACAAAAAATTTATGGTAGATGGATGCATTTTCATATTAAACTGTGATGTGAAATATATAGAATATACCGTTATTAATACAGGAATAGACAGATAAACAGATAGACACTATCAGTCTAAAAGACTTGGCCAAACTAAATTCATATGCGGCATGTTGAATTCGTCGAGGTGTTCATTACACCACGCCTTGTATAATTCATATTCCCCTATTCCTTTTAACTGCATGGAGTTTGGATCTGGTTTGAGAGCTTTTTCTAAGTTCTACTATACGATGATTGTATTGACCTCTTTACCAACGTCAATTCCTGTGCAACTGCCATTTTCTGCATGTATTGAAATACTTATTATATACTAGCTGATCAATTGGTTTAGTGCAAATAAATTTCTTATTATATTGAATATTGTCTGCGTACACTAGTTTCTTGTATTTCAGTGGATATTAGCAAAATGTGCATATAATTTGATACGAAGTACACTGATGTAGGTTGACATATGAAAAGCTGTTGCCGCTTTTTTCGTTTATCTGCATTGTTTAAAAACACTAATACATTTTGGAATTGTTTGACAGGCCGTGAGAAATAGATAGCCGCAGCTATATCTGCAAAATAGATATAAGCCGATAAGACTATCAAACACGCAGGAATATGATATATTCGTTGATGTTCCTATCTACAAGCCGTTAAAGCTTGCGGTGGACACTTTAAATAGAATACGCAGTCTAAACTAGTCAAAATATGTTTAACTGCAAAATTCATTAGACAAATTCAACCGTAGAAACAAAAGACTTGAAGTCTGCACGAGTACTTTGGTCATTTAGAAGTATAGTCAAAGATTATCAAAGACTATTGTTTATATGGTTTCGAACTTAACATAAAGCAAGTGTCATTACCCCACCTGCATAAAGCATCTCAACTTTCAGTACATACTCATCCAAAATATTCGAGTGTCATACTTTGTAAATAGAGTATTATCAAGATTGTATTGAACAGGTGTTCTATTAGAGTTAATTCATTGAACAGGTGTCCTATTAGAGTTAATCATATTTTACCATAAGAACCATGAAATAGATGGAAGAATACAATTTTGATTCGGATACATATTCAAATTGAGAAGTTTCATTTAAGTGGCTCCTGGTGGTTATAAGATAAAAATTAAACAAAAAAATATACATGGCTATCATAGAAGATAATATGACGTCTCTGGTTTTGGAGAATTGTATCAATTTAATGATGACGATATGCCATAATTTGAAGGAACTATTAAAACAACCAATCATCTAGCACTAAGATTCCAACATGTAATATTTGTTGATTGGAATACGTACTTGGTGTTGAAAAACTGTGCACATATATAATCTCATTTGAGAAACTGTACAAGATATTGAAACTTACACGGAAACCAAACGTATTTGCATTCAAAGACTTAATACATGGAATTTGTGGAGGATTCAAGGAATTCAGAAATATTATAATATGTTTACATGGTATTAACCTGTAAAGTACTGACTAGCCCAATTATTCTTTAATAGCTATCTTGGTATGAGATACGCAACTGCAGAATGGAACTTTCCTCGGGTAATACCCAGCACCTAAATGCCTGTTTATTAAACTGACTTAGTGTATATGTCTGTATCTCAATTATTGGCATGTCTTTATATCTCTATCTGTCTTTCTGCAAGTGTATCTGCATTCTCTCCTGATTTCATTTTGAAAACGGACTAGAGAAATATCCTCCTCTACAATATGCAGTCCATTATTTCTTTCTTTTCTTTAAGACCCAATTCCAGAGAGTCTAAAACTGCCGAAAATTAAATCGGAGTCTCTCAGCAATGCCGTACGTCAATTGACGATTTCCAGTCCCATGCTGTTCCTGTTCGGCTCGACACATTCCAAAATCCCGAAGGCGGATTTGGTCAAGGAATCTACACATACAAAATCCGAAACTCACCCGCTGGATGAAATAACTTCGTTGGATGACAAAGAGAAGAAACACAAGTTGTTTGGAGCTATTTGTACTCTTAGGATGATAGAGACACTAAAGGTTTTATTTATGTTTGAAACGTTGTTGTTCATTTACTAATTTACTATTTAGGATTGCAACATGCAATAACCAAAGTGAACGAGTAAAAATGATAAGGATCAAAGACAATGGTTTTAAACCAGCCGTTTGGGCATATACGTGTGTGATACCAGGTCAGTTGTTTTAGAACAATCAAATATGCAACTGAACAATCAAGTATATTTTCAAGGTACTCCAAAGTCAGAATCATAATGACACAGCTAATCTAAACATGCTTGTATGCTCTAACGATATGTTAACTAATCATACAGACATAATGAACATAAAATTGAATTCTAAATATATTGAAGTAAATGTGTGTTTTTTTTTTTTTTTTTTTTTTTTTTTTTGTTCTTCCACTCTGGATGATGTCACTTGTTATAAACAAGATAGTGAACCTATTTAGATTGTCCAGCATTCTCCACTATGTATGTAACTGTGTAGGCATGTGTTTCTGGTTTTCATCATTAGTAAACTAATATTCTCTGATATTAGCAAAGTGGTTAAATCGAACAACATGCAAAAATGCTTATTTTAAAGTTTTTGCAAAACTAGCATTCTTTTTCTCCATCAAGTATCATGAAACATTTTTGTTCGAAAGTTATATCAAACTTCAAGGTGTCGTTGACCGTTTTCCGGCTTAAAAGTGAAGTACGTCTTTGATCTAGATTGTTAACAGTACTCATGAAACCAAATTTAATTTGCTTCTAATTGTCTCCGTCTGTGTTTTATTGTGAAAGGTTTCATGATCTGATTATCTAGCAAAATAAGGACATCTCAACAGTTTCATTGCTTTCGACAACAAATATAAATTTCATTTCCAGGGAAGGGAGACATTGCGGAAACTAAAAAACTGCGTCGGAATAGAAAACATGCTGGTATTTGTAGATGCTAAGTATGAATCGAACAAGGATTTAGTTGTCAATAATTTGGAAATCTTGCACAATGTTCTGAAACAGAAACTGACTGTTGTCTATCAAAGTGAAAACGAGCTGTCTACAGTTATCAGCAACCACATGGAGCATAAGTTTATCAACGCATTTCATTTGCTGAACGAATATTTGATAGAGGCCACACGGAAAACAAGACATTCATGTGGATGTATCTTTGGACAAGAAGACGCAAAGGAGCGACTCACCACAGCAATACTGGCGTTTTTCAGGACTCCATTAACGATATTAGATTTACTTCTAACTATACAGCCCGCATCTGCTGAAAATGTGTTTGAAATCGAAAAAGCGATGGAAATTGCAATTGTTCGTTTCACAAAGATTGTGCTTATTAGAGAGATTGTGACCACATACGAACTGAAAGGTATTGGGGTCACCGGCTACTTAGAGGAACTACAGTACGATAAAATATGCATGCAGCTCTTGGAGGAAAGCAGTGTTGTGAAAGAAGCCCTACCTAAATCTCAGCAGATTAAATTTCATCTGATCACACAGTTACAGAAGATTGCTGAAAAGCACAGGAAAAGTAATTCCGTCATAGAACTACTTTCTGAGAGTAGACTGGTTGAAAGATTATACAACACTTATGGAAAGCGAAAAGAAAGAACGACTAAAAATAGCTTAAGAAAGCAATTCGAAACATTTTCAAAAACCATTGCCGAGAAAGTTCCGAAGGTCTTACTAACCTACTTTCTCGATATAGGTAGCAAACTTAAGGGCATTAGGATTAAGTTAGACCTTTTATCACATTTAAGGCAGGAACTTCTGAGAATTATGGACAAGACAATCGATGAAAAGAAATCTGCTGAGGTTATGCCTGAACTGCAAAACTGGAAGGATCTCCTTGGAAGGTTAGTATACCGTAATATTTATTTATTTTTTATAGTTATGTTTATTTAAGGCAAGTTGTGGCGCAGTTACTGATAACTAGCAGCTCCATAATAACAATGAAAGAAGTCCATCCATGGTATCATTTATTAGGCACTTAAACCTTTAGGTTTTAGACAGATTACAGTCTACGACTTAGATTAGTTTGCTATGACGCACACACACTAGTCAAGCTTACTAATCAGATGATTGACTGTCTAGTTACTCTTGCACGTTATGCACAATGATCAGTCGACTTGATTCGATATACTTGCTTTAACCTCGTTAACCATACGTGCATAGTTCTGCCTTGCCAGAATAAATCATTCTGTTTCTTTTATTTAATCGCCTGCAAGATCCATCTGTATGTGATCTCACTGGTTTATTGCTCTGTTTCCCTTCTATAATGCCCATAAATTATATTTAACCGCAATTGTAATGTTCTTCTATGCTCTTCCACTGCTTGTCATCCAAATCCTTGCTCTCTTTGATCTTACCTTTCCTTACATATAATTCTAGGCTTATCTTTTCTTCGTCAAATGTCTTAAAGAGTTATAAGGCCTCATCATTTATCCTTTTTAGCCAGGTACAGATTTTCAAATCTCCTGATGGATGGACTTTACATTTCTAGTCTTTCTATTAATTTCCTATAACTCTTTTTGTGTCATACGAACGGATGCTTGAGACTTCCCGTGTAGCTATGGCTGCAGCTATATTTCCTCCATTTAATTTCGAACCTGGTAAGTTATTTGGTCTCCAAACGAGCTTTTTCTGGTTTAATACGTAATCGCATTTTTCATGTTATCTGCTAAAAGAACGCCTAGATATTTGTAGTTTCTTCTCTTCCAAGTTGCAGCTTTGTTGGGAGCTATATGACTTCAGCTTTTTTCTGGCTTGACACAATTCATGATTATAACTTCTCACTCGTCGATTCCAGGTTTCATTTGGATAGCAGCAGTAACAGCCCTTGGAACAAGAAGTCTCTTTAAGATTAATTTCGACCCTTTAGACCGTTCATGAACAACAGGTGGTTGCTCTTTATGGAGTTCTATCTGGGTTGTTATCCTGTCATACGCTTTCTCAAAACTAGTCAAGGGAATGAATGCAAACACAAACATCAGCGCTGTCAGTAAGACCTTTTGATAAATGTCTTTATTGATCTTGATATACCCAATGTATTGTCCTTAATCTCGCGTAGTGATCTCAGAAACCTGATCATGTTAGCCATGATTCTTCATGTGTTTCTGGCTATGCCAATTGGTGCAGTCGAGATTAGGATCCACGAGTGGGTTATTTCGTCAAAGGCTTTACTTTTATTGTAGTATATGTTGTTGGTCAACATTGTGATATCACCTTTTTCAGTCATTGTATATCATTCCTGTGCTTGGTTGTTGTGCCCCAAATGTTGCGGTGTACTGCTTATTGGGCAAGGCGCTGTAATCATATGTGTCTTCCCCGTTGAGATTTCTGTATACTCAATATTGTTTTATCTTGAATTATTTTTTTTGTTGTACCGTTTACTCTATCTTTATACTTTTGGGTTTTTCTTATATAACCTAAATTTGTCCAACAACCAATCTGGAAGGAACAGCTTTTTTTTCCCCTTCGATAAGTGCGTGTATGTCTGTGTGAACGAAATGTCTTAAGAACCGTTTGACAGACTTTATAATGAAAAGTTGGAATGGAAATTGAGAGAGCAGCAACGGAACAATTAATTTTACTGTGATGTTTTCTTGTCAGCAACGTCTTAAGTAATGTCATTGTTAATATTTGTGCCATGCATTTCGAGTGTTGTTTACTTTACCACTCGGTTCTCTTCGGCTTTCATCGCTTTGCAAATTAAAATTGCACTATATATAGCCTCTTGGAGTCGCAATTGCCTCCCCATTCCAAATGGATATCTTAGCACTAAAGTGTACACAGTAAAGTTCTTTCGACATCGGCCGTACTTCATGACTACAGATTCCTCTCTAAGTTATTGTTTTATTTCGATAATAACTTCCATCCGTATCCCACAGTGTTGCACTTTTGTTCAAGCTGGCGTTTATGACATTGCTTATTTTTCTTAATTTTCCAGTAGTTTCAGCCTGCTTATGTCTCCTGTTCTCTGATCTACATTCCTTTTTAATCTATGTCTCCATCCGGGAACTACTTGTGTCTTGTTGATTGTTTCGTTGAATGGGCTTTACCCGCTTTTTACCACTGTTCTGGCATGCCAAAATAGTTTCTTTCGTTAGTTGCTTCAAGGTTCTTCAACGAGTAACTTCTTTATTTCTGACATGGTCTTGGTGTCTGCTCCATGTACACCCTACTAATTATTCTGCCTTCTAACAAATATGGAATGATGACGAATGGGTACCTTCACTACATACAATTATTTTCTTCTTCTTCTTCTTCTTCTTATTATTATTATTATTATTATTATTATTATTATTATTATTATTTAACTGATATTATAGAGTACTTATAATTTGAAAAGCGCAAAGGCGCCATATCATATTTTGAAAAATAAGAATTAAATTATTTTATTTTAATATAACAAGAGGGTAGTTAAACGTTTAAAGTAAAAATTCTAAATTTTTTTCACAGGATAAAAGAGGTGAAAGCAGTCGGTCATATGTTCGGGAAGCTCTGTGTATTGGTGAAAGAGCTAGAAGCTGGTGAACGTGCAAATGAGGTTCAGTCGAACGTTAGAAAATGTTTAGTAGATTATCCGGGTGAAATTCTTATAGACGTTTTCTCTGAGTTTCGTTATGCCGGAGGAGATGGCATTGAAAGCTCCGACAAAATAGCCATGGGTGATGCATTTCGAAGTGCAGCTGGTCCTCGTGGCACAATCGGCCTATTCATGAATGAAAATGGGAATGAGAGTAACGACCTTCATTTTGTTACAAGCAGTCACATTGTTTTAGCGTCTGAAGCTGTTACAACCATTGACCCGACTCCAATGGCACTTGGTAAGCGCGAACACTCATTGACGTTCGAAAACGAATTGTTAGATATCAGTGCCATCAAGATCCATCCAAATATGAGAAATCGCTGCAATCCCTTTTTCCAGGATAACAATAAAACCTGGAAATGCAATATACCGGATATGGAGAGCATCAAGAACCTGATAGGAGTAGGTGAGCACGTATATAAAAGAGGTTCATCAAGCGGTGTCACCAGAGGATGCATCCTTTCTACAGATTTGCAATACGTTGGCCTGGAGAAACATAATTTTGTCGTAGGTGTGCCAGTTGGGTGCAGTGAAGAACCGTTTGCCAAACCAGGTGATAGTGGAGCTGCAGTTTACTCTGAAACAGAAAATAGTGAAATCCAATATATAGCCATACTCATGGGAGAATTAGGCTTACGCGAAATGGGAGGCAATTCTACCCTTGATAGCTTGAGACAAGAGTGTGGTCCTTTTATTATGACCAGTTGTCTTTGGGAAGGATTGAATCAAATTGAAAAAAAGTTTAAATGTAAATTAACTTTACCAAAACCAGAAGCATAACAATCAGGAAAGGACAACATGAACACTGTTGCTTAGAGAAAACATTTAGCCTTAGAAGATAAAGCACTCTCTAAGACATCTTATCGTGAATGCCGGCGTCTCTTCGTATATCTTATTACAATAATAAATTGAAATCTTTATCTCACAGTACAATAAAGAAGATATAAGTTTCAGGATCAAGCTTATTCGAATCAAATGGTGCTTTTAACATCTACATCAAAACAATAATTTTATGAGTAAGGAAAATAAAAAAAAACAAATAAGCAAAAAATATTTCAAATGAAAAAAAACTATGTAAACCGAACGCAAGACAATATATTTTCTAATATATAATTACACAATGTTCACTAATAGCGTAGAACCTCAATCTCAACTTTTTTCTAAAGTATAAATAACCTTAGATCTTAATTCTTTTCTGCCCGACCTCATTACTAACAACAATCGTAGGAATATTCCAAAACCAGAGGCTTGGATTTTAGACGTGATCTTTGGTTACAAGGCAACAATTAAAGATTAAAAACATAATATATTATTCGCGTGATTTACAGGACCGGTGTTATAAACTTTTCGCTTCAGTAATGTATTATCCTATTACATGTAGTAATCTCACAATGAAACAAATTACGTGAGAAATGTATATAACTTTTTAATTTCTTCGCAATAAGGCCATTGAGTGGGAGTAAAGTTTTGTTTAATTTTTCCCTTGTACTGGCGTGGTATTGGTTGTTTCTAACCATCATAATAGCGTAAGATTTGTTTTCACAAACAGAGTCAATACTTATATGTGTATGGAAGAAAAACTAACCTTCGTAAGACGAACAAATCGATGAAATTAGGACAATTAAAAAAATAATTACAGCTTAACATCAGACTAGACATATATTGCATACAATCACCTTCTAATGTTGTTGTCGAAATGATGTAAGTAGAGGACATGTTGTTCTTTCAAAAATATATAATTTATAGCCTTGATGAATTTGTACCTATTATAACAGATTTTCTTTGGCCGCTCTCGCTGTAATGAAGTGTTAATATTCTGGCAAAGTGTGTTCACTGGCAATAATATTAACCAAATTAAGTTAGAAAATGTCAGAAACATTTATGCTTTTAGAAAGGAAGACGTTTCTATTTAGTTTGCAAATTTTCATCGCAGATGTAATTATTGCTGATGTTATGATTGCCCTGACATATTGCTGATGTTATGACTGCCTTGGCATATTGCTGATGTTATGACTGCCTTGGCATATTGCTGATGTTATGACTGCTTTGGTATATTGCTGATGTTATGATTGGCTTGGCATATTGCTGATGTTATGATTGCCTTGGCATATTGCTGATGTTATGATTGCCTTGGCATATTGTAAAGGAACGATTAGAGAAAAAAGTACTTAATATAATTCGAAATCAAAGCATTAATGTTCTGATTTAGGATCATTCGTTATGACGTGTTTAAAGTATTTTGTCAGTTTTATTTTTTTTTTTTGATAGCATATAGTTGTCCTCATATATGTGATATTTGATTTGAAGACTTGAATTATTTTTAAAATGTTCCACCCCGTCTTGGTCTTGCTGCTCGGCCGTACGCCTAACTGTCATTGTTTTCCAGTGGTCTTTTTTTTTTACTGAACTCCGTTAGCACTATTTTTGAGACAGTAGTCATATTTGTATGACTTTTTGCAAGGACGTGTAGAATATAATGGCGTTTTCAGATCCTAGATGTTCTCCAGGGGTGGCTGGGCGTAGAGAATGGGGTTGATGTCTACCAGACTTAACCACGGTAGCCTACCTTTGCTGACCACACAATAGGATTCTAACCTGCACCCTTTCAAATATTAGCCCTGCACTCTAATCCCTAACCGCAGCGGCTCTTGCCTCCATCAGTCTCCACTTACCACATGCATAAGGGAGCATCGAATCTATTTTACATCGCCGAGCCCACGTGGGGACTGATTATATTTTCCATTTACTCAGTTTTTATTCAGTTTAATTAATTATATCTTTCGTGGAATATCTGTCCATTTCTTTCCTCTTCGTCCTTATTTTTTTATTTTATCTCGAGATATTAGCCACTCTGGTTTAGGGAAATTAACCCCTCTGGTTAATGGTGATGAGTCACTGATACTATAACAAAGCTGAAAGTATAAATAGTAGCTTTTTCCTTTAATGCATTTTAAGACATACATTATACTTTATCACTTACTAGTATGTAGATATATATACATGTCAATGTACTCGGATCAATATAAACAATCAAATCTTATGAGTATTTATACTTACTATTTACTGCTAATGGTTTGTACAAACACTAACCGCCTATTTCTATCAACTTTTCTTTTCTTATACTGCTACTTACTATAGGTTACTCAAGGACGCAAGGCAAATTAAGTAGAATTTAGTGAAAGGAAGTTTTTAATAAAAACTCTTCAGTCTACCCTACATTTTATATGTTGGATCTATAACTTAACATGTATTGTGGATTGGTAATCCTTAGTTCAATGTACACGTATTTGTAAATACTCCGAAGACATCATATAATTTTGTCGCATTTTTATGGAAAATGAACCGTGTTTATACAGGTAGAGCCATTTTGTCACTATTTAAGAGAGAAAACTAATCTAATAATTTAAATCCAAACATTGTTCATATTAGAGTAAATTTAGTTTGGTCTTTGCAAAATACGTAAAAGGGGAAGAAAAAAAACTTTGGTCACAGAACTAATTTAGTCAGAATTGGCATTATTGTAATATTTCATTCCGGATGGGTTTACAATGAATATGTGACTATATCAGACATTTTTCACAATATTTTATGAATTTCTTACATTCAGAATATGAAATAGTTTGCAGACATATTTAGAATGATGTTAGCTTTGGAGAAACGAAGGAAGCTTCCTAGGTCATCGTGCCCAAATTAAACCTACAGCAATTTTGTTCCTGGACAACATAAATAGAAGAATAATTTCAGTATCAGAGGTGCACAGACCCGGACGATAATATTTCATTTACACATGACCTATCGTATCATTTGTATTACAAATTAATCAATTTTATCAACAAATTCATAAAATGTTTAGATCCAATCATATTGTGACAGACGTTTGTATGACAATGGTTCATCTGAAACTCATGCTTTTTTTAAAAAAAACATTGTTTTGTGAGTGTCGTATAATCAGACACTTTCCTCACTGTTAAGCTGAACAGAGACATATTTTGAATGAATTAATTTCTATTTGTACATAGTTACATACCACATATTTGTTTTGCATGTATAAATCACTTTCGTTTTAAACTATAGTAGACCTTTCGGTTGCGATTTTGTTGAGTTACTACTATGTGATGCGAGATAAACTATTGTAAATGTTATGATGCCTTTATATGGTAAAATTAAAGTAATGTCAAGCTGAGTTTAGACTTGATTTATGTATTTATTTATCTGAACATATCTTTTGTATTGCAGGGTTTTCATGGGTAATGCATATCACCGTTTTAATTAGCAATGTGTATGAATGACCAATAGCCAATGAAGCTGACATCATATGCCTAGAATTTATAACATTTAATATATGCTGATAATATGGCTGGTTTTAATTGCAAAATCGATTGTAGTCTGATAAATTTGCCTGAACATTGTTTGAAATGGAACTCGATCGTTAAGGTTTTTAATCTTAGGTCCTAGTTTTCAGGTCGTATGATTGAATTCCGCTACATCAGAAAACCCTGCTTATTGTTCATCAATAGGCAAATTAAATTTGTGTGAGTTGTGCAACGACTTAATTTTGCTTCTCACTATATCCAAGGGTGGGTAGAAGCGTTCTGGCGGATTTTGCGTAATCCCTTTCTCATGGCGAGTGCACACTTTGTTTAGAGCGCTAATCCCCGAACAATTCAATTACACTTTAATTGCCCAGCCTCCGTTCTCAGAGCGATTGAATTAGAATCGTGTGCAGTCTCCCGGCCATGTAGTACTATGTTTGTTTGATATATATATATATATATATATATATATATATATATATATATATATATATATATATATATATATATATATATATATATATATATATAATGTGTGTATTGTTTAAAGTATGACCAGCAAAAATAACTGTTATAAACTAGTTCTGTGAGATTTTCACATTTACACCCCTGAGTACCCGAGAACCTGTTCGGCGACGCGATTAAATGAAAATGGTTTTAGGTAGGAGGCTAATATTGCATACAATTTACCCAGTCTGGCTTCTTCTGAACAAATTACGTTAATTCGCTATTTAATATTTTACCATACAGTCTGGTTCCGTGGCTCGAGAAATATGTGAATTATAAGCAAACAGACGATACTATATTATGTACTATGTGTAATCAGTTTCCGACCCTAATTTGAGGTAAATGCCTATTGATCTTATAAGACTAGCAGTAAACAAGTATCTTTCATAGTTATCCTTTTTTGTTTTGTGACCTCAAGGTCTCTCATTTTCTACCTTATAAAATTAATACTTTCTTGTCAATGCAAAACATTTATTGCACTTGTTTTAAGAAGGCATTCCTAAACATTAATTTTCTTAAATTGCCATGTAACTTTTTAACTATTTGTACTTCAGAGAAATTGTATTTTGTGCCTCATGGTTTTATTACTAGCTTGACATGCAGTATCAGCTGAAATGAAAATAAAACTGTTCGCCGAATACTATGTGCATATTTATTTTCCTCAAAACACTCAATAATATTAGAGTCCTTTATCGAATGTTTGAAATAAGAATTTGTTCCAAATAATTTCAAACTGTATTTAGTCCGAAATTTAACTACTTTTGTGTTAGAGTGCTACTGGACGGCTGTATTTGTATAGTTCGGAGCAAATATACCCTCTCTAAGCTCACGGGGGATAATGTTCTCGCCCTATCCCAGAAGGGTTATTTCCCTTTAATTAGTATCCCGCTACAGGGATATAAGTAATTTTCCTCACGTCGGCTAAAAATAATTCAAAAAGAGGAGGAATATACTGATTTCTAAGACCTCTGACGCAGCCAGTTGATGTTATATAAATTAATATCAGGTATATGGGAATTATCAGACAATTGATAATCACTTTCAAAATTTTTACTAAATTGGCTAAAAACGTGACTTATTTCAAAGATTGGAATGATTTTGTGTTGCGATGTTTCAAAATTATGTAAGAATATGCAACATTAGAAACAGATGTTTAACTGTTGCAAGAGATACCTCTTTGCATACCATTTCGTCAATTCTAAATTGAAAAATAAATAAAAATACGCAAGCTTGCCCCGTTGTACTTCGGTCTCATTCACAATGTCCAACAGTTAAAACACTATTATATAATTAAGGATTAAGCGTTTATTTTTAAATTAAGTCAATTATGAACCGACCCCTACCCCCACCCACCCCGAAAAAAGAAAAATAAAAACGTTTGCCCAAAATTCCGTAGAAAATTACTAATTTCTACTGACAGTATCTGATAACAAACCACTGTAAAAGGCACAGAGGGTGTGGGGTGCTTGCGTTTACTATCAATAACAAATGAATCCTATTTTTGTTTAAAAGAAGCAAAGACTAGTAACCCTGTGAAATGCCAGATCGAAATGCCGATCAGAATTCAGACCGACTAAATAAATGAATTGTAAAACGCAAGGGGTGTAAGAGAACCTTTCTACCGAGCGAATCAAACAAGCCCTGCGTGAGGCTGGTTTGAGATCGATGTCTCCCTGTTTCAAAGGGCCTCAAGACAACAGCCGTTGTCAACTGAAGGGTTCCTAAACGCGCAAATACTTTTCCTTTAATCAGCTAATGGCCACACAATCTCGAGACTCTAATTTCACGCTTTCCTGATGTTTGTTGCTTCGCGTTTGTATGATTTATTAGTACACTTTTCTAAGCGAAAGATTGGTATTTCACGCCATCTAGAACGAAACATAACCCAAACGCCTAGTACACATAAGTATTCCTATATCAAATGACCAAACACTTATAAGCGAGAATATCATGAGAATGTTTTATGCTAAGAAATAAGCGAGGGTCAAGTGTAAGTATTGGGACACTAATTAATTTACGGCCAGAAGATCATATACTGGTGGGGGAATAAAAAATAGAGTACTAAATATTTTGAGATGCATCCTTTGGCTACTAAATGAATTTAAGTTTTTTCGATTATTAATTTCATAAACTTCAATCCATGTACTATAGTTGATAACAAAATATTTACTTTTATTTTGCTCTCCTGTATTTAATTTCCTACTGAAAAAATAGCACATGAATTCTTGGTGCAGCCTATGTTATTGGGTGTAGACCAGTGAGTCCCCTTGTTTAACAGCACGAGACTCCCAATATGCCGCGGAACACCTTTTTTTTCTTTCTTTTTTTTAGGGTGAAAAAATTATCTCTAACTCTACAAGCGAGACTAAGCCAACGTATTCAGTACTTCTATAATAACTGACTCACCCTGTCCTTGCCATATGTTTTCAAAAATATAAAAATGCATGTTTGCTTGTTCAGATGTTACTTTGAGAAGAATAATGATGAATGTCAGAACTCTCTCTCTCTCTCTCTCTCTCTCTCCATATTATTTAGATTTGTAATCGAACGTACATTTATCTTTACTTTTAAAAAGATGTTCTTATGTTGAATTAAGTATCGTCATTCAAAACATTTTATTTCACTCTATATACAGAACCTGCAATTTGATATGGACTGCTTTCGTATTCGATAGAAACATATTTTTTCGATTAGTACAGGCACGAACCAAACATTTTCAAAATATTCTGACCAAGCAGATTGCTGGAAATCGTAATGAAGAAACAAACAGACAAACAACAACAACAACAACAACAACAACCTTGCAGTGTGAAAACTTATATTAAATGAGCGCAAGTCATAAAATATTTTTTTTTAAAGTCACTGGGAGCCGAGAGCAAATTAGCAATAATGTAAAATAATATATTATCGAAGTTAAAGTATTGCAATGATAATGATTATGTAAGACAAACACATCAGCATCAATCCATTGACAGTGTATGAAAAATGTCTAAGATCTTAGTCATCGTTTTTTATTCTTGATTTGCCTTATCTATGTAGTGATCAGTGAGTACTTGCATGTGAATGTAATTATTCGATGATAAATACGTTTTAAAATGACGACTTTCCACCTATAACCCTGTTTAAGTTACAATAAACTTTATGACAGAATATATAATGCTCTTTGGCTCGTTTACCCAGTTTTTGAAAATGCTTGTTATACATCTAAATATTTTTATTTGCAATATATATACGACTCTAGGTCTTCAAAATATGTGACAGAAAGAAAGTGAAACCAGCAATGTAAGTAAAATCAACAAGCAATTTATTTCTAGACAATTAAAGTGAAAATTCAAAAGACACTTATAATAACGTGAATTAAAGTCCAAATAATCCTAAGTGTCCTAATCACAAGTCCAAAAATATATAATGTTCC
Source organism: Margaritifera margaritifera (assembly GCA_029931535.1). NCBI lineage: Eukaryota > Metazoa > Mollusca > Bivalvia > Unionida > Margaritiferidae > Margaritifera > Margaritifera margaritifera. The sequence continues at coordinate 2,404,937 of JAQPZY010001661.1, read as the reverse complement.
GAATAAATTCTAATAGACTTGAATGTCCTGATGTACCAGAATTCTTGAATGTCCTAATATACCACAAGTCTTGAATGTTCTAATATACCACAATTCTTGAATGTCCTAATATACCACAAGTCTTGAATGTCCTAATATACCACAAGTCTTGAATGTCCTGATGTACCAGAATTCTTGAATGTCCTAATATACCACAAGTCTTGAAAGTCTTGATGTACCAGAATTCTTGAATGTCCTAATATACCACAAGTCTTGAATATCCTAATATACCAGAATTCTTGAATGTCCTAATATACCACAAGTCTTGAATATCCTAATATACCAGAATTCTTGAATGTCCTAATATACCACAAGTCATGAATGTCCTGATGTACCAGAATTCTTGAATGTCCTAATATACCACAAGTCTTGAAAGTCCTGATGTACCAGAATTCTTGAATGTCCTAATATACCACAAGTCTTGAAAGTCTTGATGTACCACAGTGATGTAATCCAGAATGTTTTGAATTAATTCACATAAATCCCAACAAGTCTTAACATCTATTAGCACTTCAGTATTTTCAATGAATATTTTAAATAAATAATTCCTCTCTCTGAATTATATCTGGTTTTCACAACTGTAATATATGATTACTAAAATAGCTTCTCTACAGACTGATGCTTAGAACTAGATTGTTAGAACCCGAATGATCTCTTGTTTACTAAGTCCACACACACACAGATATATATATATATATATATATATATATATATATATATATATATATATATATATATATATATAGGTGTACCTGACAATTCTTACATCCGAATATAGGTAATTTTTATGAAACAATTACTTTGTGTACCTGACTTTTGTCACAAGAAGACATACAAATAACAATCCAGCTGCTAACAAAACCGGCCTTGAACTTAAACGCTACGTAAACATGTTGTTTACAAAATGACCATAATCTGACTAAAGTACAACTTACAATCATGGACACATATAATACATTCAATATACATAACAATACATATAAATAAATAAATATATATATATATATATATATATATATATATATATATATATATATATATAATTTAAGTTAACACAGATATCGCAATCAAGGCTGTAAAAAAAATGTAGTCATATGAAATAAGTTCCTTACAAGATATAACTTGACCAAATCAAATATGACATATACATAAATGTACGCTTAGTCTACAGGAGAATTGGTGTGACTATTTACACCTGTTTATGTCGGCTTGATTTTGATAATGTGTCCATTATTCATGATTATATATGAAAATAACTATTAAATTATATTCCATATTACACAAAATCAGATTATTACCTTTGCCTACTCTATCTTTCGTATTCCTACATGCTTCCATGGACAACCGAATGAATGAATTAATCGGTGAATTAACTAATAAATAAATGGATTTTTTTATGTATGATCTATCAATAAACAGACAAATAAATAAATGTTGCCATTATCAGGGCGACCAGGCAATTTTAACATTTTTAGGATTTATATGGAATTGCATCTTATAAGCAAATGACCAACATTTTGTCCATGTATTTACACTAAAGTGCACTACCTGGTGCACCACTTTTCACTGGAGAGTTTACTCCTAGTGCACAATGATGTTTATTTCATAGTTTAATCGTCATGCACATTAAGGGTACTATATGTCAAATTTTAGTTTTAAATATACTTTACTACTACTACTACTACTACTACTACTACTACTACTACTACTACTACTACTAGAATCATACGATTACCACACTAATGTATTGACACTTACTCGGCAAAAAGATAATATCGGCACACGTACGTCTCGAAAAACGAGGCAAAACCGGCGCATAGCTTAATTTTTTGGCATATTGCAACATGCATCTAAATCCCTTGTACCATCCGTGTGCTTTTGAGTATGCGCACTTATCTTTGCAATGACATTTCTCTCGAACCCAACATCACCGCTTTTAACTACAAATAGGTGGCAGTATTCACCAATGACATTATAGTTGTAGGCGGAAGGAAATTGCAGATTGACTTGAGGAATATATTCCATTCAGAAAATGATATAATCCAAATTTCGGTTTCCAATGCCGGAAGTGTACTGCATGAATTATAAATTGATAAATACAATGAACTCACAATTTTTCGTGGGGTATCATTTTCGTGGATTTCGTGCATGTTACAAACCACCAATTAAAATACTTGACACATACCTCGGTGGACACAAGAGTACCGCTGCCCTAATTTAAGAATTTAAGCACCAAGGTAAATGCCATTCCCCCCCCCCCCAACCGCAAAAGCTGATACCCACGAAAATCAATAAATTCAAAGAATATCATGCTTAATTACTTGTCATCTATAAAACGCGTTTATAAAGTTGTGAGTGGAGATTATCAAATAACAAATGGTATGGTTTAATCCTTAATTGCATCACCTCATCATCCTTTTCGGGAATTGAGACTTCACAGCAAAACACCCAGTAATGGTCGCAGTTTTTTAAATCTCACTTCGTTTCAGATCAGAGTAAAACTCAGGCCATTTAAATCCTAATGTAGCAGTTCTCCTTCTAGTTTTAAGGGTCTTGCCCTATTACACTGTTTCCACAGAACACTACTTAATGCTCTCTCTAAGACCCTAGTATGATTCATCCTCGGTACTTTGTTTCCCTCTCCTTGAATAGCAAAAATAGGTGGTGATGACATTCGTACTTTTTATGCATTGTAACTTTTGTTCTCCGAGAATGGTGGAAACCTTATTGGAACAAGATGGAAGTGATGAATAATGAGACATATCCACATCCTCAGTTTAGTACTACGGTACTATCCAGGTGTTTTGCAACCGTTTGACCCTAAGCAACCCATTAAACATACTGCTATCTACTGTATAGCAAAAGAGAACTTAGACAGGGAAGTAAATTCTCATGTAGACCGTCTTATTCTTACCTCGTAAACCGAAGAATGCAGGACAACCCACCGTTGTGACATTGAAGTCCATATCGAGAGACTTGTGTTTAAAAATGTTTACAAATTATTTAAAATTAAGATATAATTGTTGTGATGCATTTGCAGGGCATGAGGGATAGCGCTTGAGACAAAGGAAAATTGAAATGTTCCATAGCTTTACCCTATCATACAATCATCAACAGGCCGGCCAGGGGGTGGGGGGGGGGGATTGCCCAGCAGCCCAGCAATCTCTAGGGGCCCGCCGTCAAAAAATAAATTAATCTTTGCAGTAAATATTAAACTTTATTCCTAGGAAGAGTCTAATTTATGATAGATTACTACAGGTTTTATATGCAAAACTGTTCACAGGCTTTTATATACAAGAAATTAAACTAGTTTTGGGGCATGTGACTTCTCTGCCCCGGGACCCGGAATTTCTGTCGGCGAATCTGATCATCAAAATAAATAGTAATCTACTATAAAGTCAGTTTTGAATTTCTTTTAATCATAAAGTGACAAGCCAATCCGCCATGCTACATACCTGAATTATAAATGTTGTTAATGTCAGATATTGATCCTATGAAGGCATTCTATAATTTGTAACAGTGTATGACATGTTTTGCTGCATTGTCATTTTCGTGCTAAAATTGAATTTCCTCGAGAGTAGCTAAACCCATTTCCCCTTCTTCTAGCAAATAATCAATTAATCTATCCACTTGTCCATCAGTTCAGCCGTCCACAGATCCATCCATGGAATAATTAATCAATCAGAAAATAATTAAAACTGAGCAGAAGTTGACAATCGACTCAAGAACATGACACTGTCAAATCTACTATCTTTATAATTAACCGTAAATTTAAAATGAGGATAATGATGATAATAAAGATGACTATGATTATACTTAAATAAAGTTCTTCAAATTTTATACATTTGTTGTAATGTAATAATAGCAGTTTTACAATTGTTTTGCTAATCTATTTCAAAGCCTTCTACTCCCCATGATTTTGTCCTGATAGTCATGTGGGGTAGAAGGCTTTGACGTAGATCAGTAACCAACAAAACTGCTATTATAACACTACTTGTATCACTTCTTTGAGATTGCGACGTGACAAGTACAAACAAAAACAAATACACATACGCATTAACATTCACATACGCATTCACATCCACGTCCACATACGCATTGGCAAACATTTACTCGACTTATACTGCATTCAAATCTACTAAACCCCCACCCCACCCCAGTTGCGTATCTGTGCTCAGAGTTTCCGGTGGTTTCCAATTTCCGCCAGCACGGTCTCGAACTCAGCTATGCTAATTTTTTTTATCTTCGATAGCTATCGAGTAGACTACTTCGTGCTGCCGCGAGAAGTTCTGAATAGATACGTATTCGTGAATGTAATCGTATTGAAATTATTTTACCAGCACCAGCAGGGACACCGGTTACTATTAATAGGCTACGACAACAATTCCGATTGATGTATCTATGTTAGTTGCTGTGGTCACAATTCCAGCAACACCAAGGCCAACGGTTGTTGCTGCGGCAAGCCCACAAATAGTATCAACGCCCAAACACACACGTTTGTATTCATGAGCAACGCCGTTCTCTTGACGACTTCATCTCGCACTTGTTGTTCCGCTTCGATTATTTTTTGTTCTGCTTTGTGCTTTAACGATCCTTTTCATCCAATAACTGTTGCACGGACAAGTGCGTCCTTGTGATATAGCAGTCGAGATTTTTTTTTTCTTTTTCTTAGTTGAGTCAATGTTGACTTAACATACTCGTTGGGGAATTTAACCGGGGTGGAGTCAGTCGCGAATATTACTTCATCGTTATAGAAACAGTCGTTGACTGATTTTACACCTGACGGTGGCGTATCTTTTTGTTTTGGCGTTTTCACTTGTTAATGCTATGACTCCAAGCTGGTAGTGGCACAACAGGGTAGTCCCAATGGTAGATTTCTATCTTGCCCTCATGTAGACTATATTGGAGCTTATACGAGGGCCTGGTAACACCACTCTGAAGCAGATATTCGTCGACAAGAGGCACATAAACGCTATCCAACTTAGCATCCCTTGTCAGTTTATTGAACACCCGTCAGTACATTCCGCAACATCGTCACCGCGGTCAGAATCCATCACTTATATGTAGGGATAAATCTAATCTTAAACACAAACACCAAATACTGTTAAATACCCGCCAGGATAGATGTTGATTCCTTCGAACGGAATTTTATCTCCTGCGACTAACGATTTTTATACTGTAAATGTGAAAAATTCATAAGGAACACCAATGCAGATTTTGTCGATACGTGATATCTGTAGCAAACCATTATACCGCTGATCATTTATCAACATCGCTATTTGACCCCACTAGCCATTATTTCTGGTTATGAGAAACAAGTATGATCCGGACTCGGGCACTTTTATGATGTGGTGTTAGGTCAATCAAAGCCATTTTCAGGAGAACAGAAAACAAGTCCAACATTTGTTAAGGTTAAGGGGACAATTGTTTCCTCTGTTTCTTTTGGTAATATTCTCATAATTACGTTCCATGAAATTACTAAGCGTTGTGGTGATGGAGGCAACTTTGCAATCTTTGCATCCATGTAATTTTAATATACCAACCGACACTCTAGAGTCTCTGATTACCCCTTTTTCAGGGATTTCGGCCAGGTTCTTTGCGACAGCGCCTCACAGCCTCACAACAACATCTTGAATGTCCACGTTGGACGTTCTAAGTTGTCCAATTTGATCTTCAAACATCACAAGCTCGCCCAGGTCGACGCCAACAACAACTCGGATGGTAAACTCAGTCAAAACAGTTCTGGTGGCAAACCTGCTCAGATCACCAGCAAGGCCGCGTCGGGCTGAGTAGCGTCCGTAAATGTTAATGGGCATTTGGTATACCATGAAGCGTACTTTCTAAGTGACAAGGCAAAATTAACAAGCGCACGTTGTGTTGGTGAACTCTCAAGAGCACGAAACGCTTTAACAACAAGATGTTCGCATATTGGCCCGTCCAGCCGAGTTTGTAACGGCAGAGTTGCATAAAACAGCGGTCGTCCAGCGCCACCGCCCCGGGTTAAATAATCAACAACTTCAAATGGCGGTGCAATCCCATACGAGTCAAAATATTTAAAGACGTAGAGACGTTATCATGTATGCAACCCAATGAGTGCCAGATCCTGTTGATGAATCCAGATTAACAATCACTCTTTCCCTTGTGCGTGGGGTCATCGATGCGAGTTTTTTTTTGCATAAAGACACCTCGGAAATACTTGACGGACTTTACCATTGTGAGTAAATCAAGATTGGTTAAAGGAGAGGCCTTTTGCGAGTCGTACCGGTTAGTGGAAGACCTCTACCTGAGGGTAATCTGCGTGTTGTCCTGGGTAATCGAAGACCTTTTTCTTTTTTATGCGTTACAGAGAGGTTCCGAAAACGCTACACGTCCACCAATCGCCTTTTTCAGAGCCATTCTGGATGCAGTTCCGACAGCCACTAACGCAGCTGCTTTTGCAACCGCACATGCCGTAGCCGCTAACAACGCTGGAATAGCTGCGATGAATTGTGCCACGTCTGACTTGGATAATTTTGATGTTACCGAGGTGTTCTTTTGATTGACCACATTAAGCTGATTAAGTTGTGTTTGGGTCAACCACACGGGGATAATTCAGTTAACTTTGTCCGAGAAAGCCTCAATGTGACCTTGCAATCGTTTCGTACTGCACTCTCTTTTTTATTATTTTTTTTTAAAGCTGCTTTGGGCTAAGGCCAATCTTAACATAGTGGTGGGACATTATTATTTAAAAACGTAACAGGTTCAATTTGAGAAAATTCTATGCATTTTCCACAGGCGCGTCAAGAATGCTCATTCGGCTACATGTGCCCTCCAACAAAAGAAACTTATCGGAGAGGATCACAGCAATGCATCTGTAACCACCGATTACGGGAGAAACGGCGTTGGGATCGTTGGTGAGAATGGGCCCACCTTCACGTGCATGAAAGTACATGTCGAGATGGAAATGTCTAAGGAACTCCAGGTGTTCCAACGAAAAGTTATAAATTTGCACAACGTATGAAAGTCGTGCTGAGAAATCTGCAGACCTGTGTCAATGTTTTGATGCCGGTCCATCTACGACCATAGCTTTTGGTATGCACCTGCGACTTGATTGTCTGTGAAGTTAATCAAAATTTCTTCTGAGGGTTCCTGATGACCGTTTAACCATAAAGAAATCTCATACACTCATAGTGTGTCAAATATCATAGCACTCTTGTGTTGTTTATTTTCTCGATCCATATTTTGAAACGCTACAAACACATGTTTTGGTGCGCTGAGACCATGTTGCGTACTTATTTGCAATGCAAACTGTCTCTGAATATCGCTTCTTGGGTGTACGTCTGTGGTGTGCGCGAGCAACGATAGCTTTGATGCGGATCCAGGGTGCATAGACGACAACAAACTGTCTTCTATGGCTATTGAAGGGCTTAGCGCGGGCATCCGCAGTGTTAATGTTGATAACACAACTTGGCCAGCAGCAACGTTGTAGGGGTGCTAAATTGCATCATTTGCCTTTACGGGTTAACATAAATGTGTGTTTGGCTCCGAAGCTAACCTTGAGGACATCTCTAAAAAAACAGATATGTGACTGAGGGGAATCGCACACGAAAACTCAATGAGTTTCCCCTAGGTTGTAATCGACGCTGCAAAATTCCAAGGTTAAAACTATTTTTAGGGCTCATTACTACGGCTTCTACATCTGTATCATTAGCAGCGTTGGTGTGTAGTTTAGGTCGTGCAATAGTATACGATTTACGATCTGCATGATCGGATGAGTCCTTCTAAAACATCATAGACGGGCCAGCAGACTTTTCGTAATCGTAGCTGTATCTGGCGAGTCCGATAATCGTTGTAAGAATGTCAACGTTGTCAAGAATTGATTCGAGTTCCTTTCCATCGATGGAATAACGTGCGCTGCTGAACAACGCCATGATGCCTTTATTGACAAATACAACCCGAGTATCGGCAGGATAATTTTTACTGTCCGCCTGTATAATTTTTCCCTCAATTTCCAAGACGACTTCACACGGAAGAAAAAACCTAGACGTGTCCTGCGCTTGCAATTCTATTTTTGGTTGATCAGGAACCCTATCCGGGTACGTATAATACTGAAGTCTTTGGTGTTACGATCTACCAACACAGGTGCGTCCATATGAAACGCGGGATCGGGTGTATCATTGAATTTCGCCATCGTTTATACATTATTGGTTTCGTCTAATACCTTTTGCGCGACTTTGCCGTCCCGTGCACAACCGTAATCCGCTTCCTATTGTCAAATATGCAATAGCCGAATCATCTATATGTTCTTGAGCGGCTAAATTAATGATTTTACTAACCGGGGCTGGCATTGTTGCCGTTGATGGTAGTGTAATCGTTTTTGGTGGTGCTCGAGTACTAATCGTCGTAGTCGATCTCGAATCAATTGTACCGCCTGCAATCCCAGATTTTTCAACCGATCCGCAGCAAGGTTTTTGACACAATCAACGACTCACATTGCAACTTGCTTAGCGATTGGTGAAGCGCTCGCAGATACGGCTGCATTTTTGGTGTGCCTGTAAACAATCCATGAACAACATCGCCAAGGCCAGTTCCGTAATATATCATGTAAACGGGGTTTCTCACGTTTACAACATGTAGGAGTATCTCTCGTCCACGTACGACTGTCGTTATATTTAAATGTCAGGTCGATCTCTAATGCACAGTTGTATTGTCAAGGTCTCCCAGCGCAGATCCAATATGTGCCCGTCCTGGTCCACAAGTGTAAAACAAATATGCGTCAACCGGCTATTATAACATGGAAGATACACATGGGGCGCGGGAATAATCGATATCAAATCACCGGCTCCGAAGTTGGGGAAAGCCCAAACTGTATGTAACCCTGAGCAGCTACACTTGAGGAAGCCCCTGCGTTTCATAACTGTCACAGATGGCTTGAAATGTTGAGGTCATATTGACAATATCAGGCGCGATATGGTATCCCACGCATAAGATTCATTTGTCCTTGGGAATGTCTTCGGACCAACCTAAAATTTATCTTATTGACGACCGTGTGATATCAACATCGTACGGTGCAGATTTAATCGAGATCACAGAGCTGAGTGTGGGTTCATGTTCGCGTATGAAAATTGTCTTTGCCAGTCTTTAACAAAATCCTCCGTCGAATCTCTGGATCGATTCCATGTCGTACGCGCCCGCGGAATGTTTAACATCTTGCCAGGTTACGTCATCATCCATAAAAAACACAAACGAGTTATTCGCATGAAGACCATCAAATGGTCGTGATCGTGATCGGATATTAGGCCAACTGCAATACACGTGCAACGATGCTAGTGGGATCTCGAGTGTGTGGGATTCACCCGCTGCGATTGGTGTAGAAAAAGTCACGTTAAATTCTGGTTTTGTTGATGAGAGCGTGATCATCGAGGTAACGCTCGGGATTCTAGTTGCAATGAAACGCTGCAACGCAACAATGATTTAACGTAAAACACGAAGTGTTTCAATCACCTCAGAATTCATCATCAGTGCGGTATAAATCATCGATTTCTTCTATAACTTCATGCATCAACGCGCGAAACGTCCCCGGGTACATGATATCGTTGGTGAGCAACCGCTGACAAATTGACGCGGCCTCATTAATGACTTCTGGTGCTTTGGTGCCTGTGCGAACCGACCCCACAAGTGATTCCAACCGATGCGCAAGATCGTGAGTGTCACACAGTTCACCAAGGCCGCTTCATTTTTTCTTTTTTGACTCTGATTTTGCAATGTCCGCTTCCTGTTCACTCATTATTGTTTGGAGTCTTTTACGCTCATTATCCTCTGCTGAAAGTCTGTATGCCTCAGCAATTGTACTTCTTATTTGTTCTCTTTCGTCCGGTGTGAGTGCAGAAGGTAGATCGTATGTAGGTGACTCACGTCTTGGTTGGCATATAGTTGCACGTTGCTCATATGCACGTTGTTGTTGTTCTTGTTGTTGCCCATATGCACGCATCCGTTCTCGCTAATATGCAAGTAGTTGCTCATATGCACGGTTTTGTTCTGCTCCTTAATGTGTGGGTACAGCTTTTATTTTCTTTTGGGAAACTTTTGCACGTGGAGGTCTAGGTGTTTCCTCTTCAACAGATTGAGGCAAAGATGTTTTCTTCTTAACAGGCGGAGGTGCAGATGTATCCTTCTCAACAGACGCAGATGTGAAAAATGATTGGGGTTCGTATGATGGTCCGGGTTCGGGTTCGGGTTAGGTTCGACGTGAACGAGCTTGTATTTTGAGTCTTTCCTTATCTATGTCTTGCATAAATGCTTGCAGCATTTCGTTGCCTGCGATAACGTTTACATCTTGAACTGTTTTACGAATTATGTTAAACTTATCAAATAGAAAGCCAGGGGCTTATTTAAACCCAGGAATTTCCCTGTATACCATTTGTTCCATACCTTTTTATATTCGATGGATTTTTAAGCACGTAGTCTTTCAACTCAGGGGGTATTTCAGAAGCGTCCTTCAGAGGATTTTCAAAGATCCACTGACGAGCTGATTCTTTAAAATGTTGCGGATCCGTTTTCATCATTGAATTGTACACTGGTGGTAGTGGTCCTGGAAGATTTTCAAGTGCTGCTCCGATGTCTTTGTCAAGTTCCTGTGTGTCTTTTGGGAATTTCTCAATCTGCGCTGGCAACTGTTCAATGGCTAGGGCTGTCCTGAGAATCGGACCCAGTTCATCTTCTGTTCCCATCATCACGTCAGTGGTTTTTGCAATTTTCTTTGCCTCTTCCGTTGGTTCATTTGTGGATCTGATCAGTGGCGCAAATGTTTGTTCGAAGGAATCTGTGAGATACGTGAAGTTTGTCGCGAGGGTAACATATCATGACACGTTTGCGGCCGGCTATAACATTACGAATCAGTTCCAGGTGTTCGCGGGCAGCTTTACGGCGTCGCTCCCCATACTCTGCAATGGTCTCACTGGCAGGTTTATATTTATCACAATCGTTTAAATTGCCGCTATTTTTATCTTTTGAAAGTTCCGGTCAAGTAAATTGTGAGAAAACTATACGACTCCTGAGTGACTTCAGCAAACATATTCCGATACTAATTCCACGATTGGTCGGCTGTACACCAAGTCCAATGAATATTGGCGAGACCAAGCGTGTCAATGCCACGAAATGTCATCAACATGCAGTCGTCTCGTATTACTTTAGGCACGTATGCGTATCTTTGAGTTACATAGATCACGTCTGTGTTTTTACGTCGACCTCTGGAAAATATTTTAGCGGGGTTGTATTGGTGTTCATGCATCACATCATCGTCCGCGACAAGATTATTTACGCTCGAATCAAAATCATCAATGGAATGAGCTTCATCGATTGTGGAAAATATATCAATGATGGACAATTTACTTCTTGGTGACGCCTGAGGCGCTTCCGTAAAATCTTTAAGTACATCATAACACGGTTGATCGTCCGCTGACGGACGAATGATCTACGCACGAGCTGAGTTTGGAAATATGTCACCGTGCTAGAGCAGTTTCGGCTTTGCCTGCGCGGAAAAGTTATTGACGGTAAAGTAATGTTTCGTGATGCCATGTTAATACAACCATGTCTTTAGACTGTGTGCGATGCCGCATGAAAACACCTACTGCAAATCCACTTTGAGTTCGAACACGTAATGGCCGAACTGCGATCGCTGGAACCTGTGTTCGATGTGGAGCAAAGAAGTTCACGTTTGTTTGAACCGGTGGAGACAAACGCATCCAATGCGCAGGATCTATAAAACGTTGGCGGCGGGGATGTCGCTGCTGCGTTAGCAAAGCTACCCGGGACACCGTGGAGTATATATCCTGGCGAAAATCATATCTGGCTCCCTCCGGGGCCTAGATACAATTATTGCGAACCTGGTACACTGCTGGATATACGATTTGATTCGAGAACCAACCAAAACCTGGAGAAGCACCAGTAAACCGTGTCGATGCCACATATTACTGACATGATATTGCCTATAAAGCATCAAGTGATATCCGTGCGCGTCAACGTGCTGATATAGATCTTATCCATGGCTTGAATGCTACCAGACCTGCACTCGGAGAACGAATCGCTAGATGGATCATCAAAGGAAGTATGAAGGCTAAGATTCTCATTGGTGGATAAAGTCCACTCATTAGATGTAAACCTGTTATATAACAAACAAACAAACACTGATAAGAAATTGGCCGCGATATACTACACTCCCCGCGGTTATTGGAAAGGTGAAGCTGCCGTTGAAAAGTTAGCGAGCGCGGCAAAAGTCACTTGCGAGGTTGCTTGAGCTTCGTTCGATAGACAAGGTCTGTAGCAAATTTACCTACTCGTGCCAAGGAAGATATCCCGTGGATGGTTTGATGTCCCAACACCTCACGATGTTCATCAGGCTGATTTATTATTTCTTCCACTTGATCAGGTACGTAAACGACACGGTCATTTGTGCACATACAAGTAGGTGCTAACCGTCGTAGATGTTGCCAGCAGATACAAGGAATTGGAGTCACTAACATCAAAGGATTCAGCAAGTGTTCCAGATGAGCTTAAACGTATTTATATACGCAAACCACTAACATGGCCACGGCTGTTGCAAGTGGACCCGGGCAAAGTATTTCTTGGAGCCGTTACTGCATTGTTAATAAAACATAAGGTGCGAGTTCGTGTTGGAAATGTTAACATACATCGCGACTAGGCTATTGTGGAACGATTTAACTGTACACTTGTGGAACGGTTATATGGACATCAGATCTCGCAGAAATTGTTAATAAGGTCGCGATCTCAGATCGGAGAGCGATCTCGCGAGTGGGTAACACGGCTTCGTTCAGTCATCCAAACACTAAATAATGAAACCACAAGCACAATTGGATTCAAACCTGCTGATGCAATTCGACAGAAGACTGTCACCGTGACCTATAAACTGATTTCACAACCAACGCTGTTAGACCCACACGGAAACAATTTTCTTAGGTATCTGTATGCAACGGGGACGTTAGAAATCGGGCAACGTCGTGCTACTGATCCGGTATGGTCCATTAATGTATTTACGATCGTTTTGCACAATTACTCGTGAAACTCCTTTTGCATTTTTGATGTTTTTGGTACCGAGACCGCTCTGCGGTCCGACCACGATTGAATACATTTTGGGGCGCAGTCCCACGTATTCCTCGATAGGCTTAAACGACTAACCTTGAACTAACCAACAACCTTTTTATATTTCGTTACTAAACAGTGGGTGATCTTTCGGATACTCGCTGGTGTCAGATTTGTTTACCAGAGATGCCTCGCCCATGTCCCCGTACATATCATTGGTGGTAATATGCATCAAGAACGAATCCTTATCAGTGTACAGCATCTTTATTTTGTCACTGTACCAAGGTTTGATTTTATCGTAATAAACTCGTACATGATCAGCTTGGATAAGTCGATTACTGACGCGCCAACGTCGATAGGCTGTGTCATCTTCAGTTTCGAATTTTGTACTGTGTACGGCAATGAGTCCACCAGCGGAGACATTCCGGGAATCAGCAATAAGCCTTCGAAGCTGGTCTTGTTCATTATCACGGACAAGGTCAACGCGAATCCGTATCCAAAGATTCTCCATAGTCTGGCCGCACACGGTATTGGTTATAAGTTTGAAAAAGTCTTTCTCAAACTCGTTGGTGGACTTTGTCCTCCTTGAATGAACGAGGCCATCCAAGCGCGCTGGCAAAACCTAAGTCCGATAGATCCGTGACACAAGCATCCCTAGCCGCAGATACAGCTGGAGATTTCGTATCTGGACTACGTAGTTGTTTTTAGTTCTCAGGTTTGGTTCTAGTTTTGTACATTCTGGAAACTTGCGTCCAGATTCATCTACAATCCCACACTGATATGGGCACAGCCACTCGCAAGGCACTGACAGCGCTTCCGGTGCTAGCGGATAATCATTGTGACTGCTATGAAGCTCATCCTGATATTCTAGATCAACTTTATGAAAGTATCGGTGGTCGCTGTTGCTATCGTACTCATGCACGTGTTTGTGAATGTCTACATCCGCGGGATTGTTCCATTGAAACCCGCCAACGGCATGGGCTGCATCATCGCCCATTCATAAAGATTGTTAGATCAAATGCGTCATGTAACTTTTGGGAGACGCGGGGTCATGTCCGTCCACATTTGGGTTGTTGACTTTAGCGTAGCGATGACTCACCATAGAAATCCCCACGCAAATTCCACGCTCAATAAATAAGTGTTGATCTATGTCTGTGAAAAGCTCCAGTTCTACTTTTGTCTTTGACAGAAGTGCATCCCAAGACATTCCCGGTAACGAGAAGTAGTGCGCGGGATCGAGATTGTACACACTCTTGGCTGTATCACGAAACGTGTCAAAGACATCCGCGAGCAGAAGCACGTCTGTTCTCAAATACAGATCGCGATAGTCGGCAAGGTTTTTTAATTCGAATGTGGACCAGACATTGTTCGCGTGTGTGTAGTCGTTGGCGGAAGTACCTTCGCTAGACAACGAAAAACGGAATTCCTCGATTGGTGGTAACTTTGTTTCAATAAACTTTTCCCATACATTCATGTACTTGTGGGAATACACTCCTTTTCTAGCTATCAGCTTTAACTTGACAGATTAGCGGTACCATATCGACTGGTGATTTGGAATTGATCATTGGATCTAGCAGCAAGGTTGCTAACTAGCATGCCCAAACTGGAATTCAGACACTGCAGCAAATCAATGAACTGCAGCTGACCCAGCCTACACGTCGTGTACTTTTTCATGTTGTTCGGAATTACGCTTATTGCTGGCTTTGATGATGTGGCTACTGCCTGCATAATCAGGTGACCATCATACCCACGCAGGTTATGAAGCATCACAGGGATTTTTTGGTTTACTTGGGCAAATTTGCAACTGTAGATTGCATGAGCTGTGTGTGGCTCCTCTATACATGCCAGTAATGTGACAGTGATCACGAAATTTGACATCAGTAACAAAGGGATCATAACAGATCCAGCAATGAGTGGCCGCGGAAAACTCACGAATGTTATTGTTGGTCATGAAATTGGATTGCAACCTCAGCTAACAATCTTCCAGAAAGGTGTCGGCCCAGATGAGCTCATATGTCCCATCACTGAGTAATGCACCAACTCGAATAAGACCAGACTTTGTATGTTTGTATCCAACAATGTCAAATGTTGTGGAGTGCATGTAAATTTCCTCAATAGTTTTTTGCTTCATTGTTTTTGCCAATGCTTCTGAGAATTTCTCCGAGTTCTTGCGCTGCTCCACTTCTGCATCATTATATCTCATTTCATAAAATCTCTCCCACTGGTTCGTGGGTGTGGATGCCATCGTTATATTAATACTAAAAGTATCGTCCTAATTGATTTGTTCATTACCAGTATCACTGTATACCTCGCCTTCGTCGCTAGGTTCACACACTGACGATTCGGGTAACGTCGGCGACTTAAACTTTGTTGCATAATATCAAATAATGACATTTCACGTTTGTTTGTTTTTTGTTTTGTTTTTTTGTTTGTTTGTTTTTTTTTTTGTTGTTGTTGTTTATTTTGCTTGTTTTTTGTTTTTTTTGTATTGTTGCCCAAGTATGCATCTGTGTGATTCCAGGATAATACCTAAGTCAATGTATTAATATGCTCCGGATACTTATTTGAAAAGTCATGCAACACCTTTTGAGCGTCTTTGACAAACTTGTATGATGCATTCAAACGAAACAGCGATTTAATCTTTTCTGCAACGTTAAAAACACTACAATGTTCAGGTAAAATGATTTCAGCGTTTGATATACTCATAAACCCTTTAAAAATACTAAGCGCATCAATACATGTACTTTTTGCCTATATATATGATTATATATATATATATATGAACATATATATATATATATATATATATATATATATATATATATATATATATATATATATATATACAGCGGTAATTGTTGAATATAAAAGGAAATATATCCGCTTGGGTTGTGCTTGTGAATCTATATCTTTAATATTATAGGCACGCTATCGATTGTAAGCTGTCATACATGACGTTCTTTCGATCAACTAATATGCGTAGTCAGTAGCAATTATGTCGGTTTGAATTTGCAGCCCAGGCTGAGCCCCTCGCTAGTCAAACGACAGACTAGAAGGCTCAAAGGTTGTTTCAAACCAAAGTACGTTTCAAAGAATTATGCATTCCATCTTACTTGAAATTGTCAGCGACCTTGCATCATCAGATTGACTTTCATTTTCATGTACAACCAACCAAAGCTTCGACGTCTTCTCAATTATTAAGTAAAATATTATTTCCGCCAATATGACTCGAACCTGCAATGTCCTGATAAACTGTATACACGGTAACTGGTTCGACCTCAGAGAACACTTACAGAGTAAATAAAAGAATTCATACTTTAAGTTAACGGGCTGGTGAAAAAAAAAAAAAAATCATGCGCGCGCAGGTTTCCTATACTAACCATTGTGAAAGGTACGCCATTTTGAATTACTATGCCAGGTCTTATTATATAGCTCTGTGTAATGGTAAGCATACATAGTCTTGGAATAATAATTCTAGGTCCTTAAATATTGATAGCACTTTCACCAGCAATCATTTAAGTAGTTTTCCACATTAGCAGTGATCAATTTGGCCGACTCTTGCGGAAGGACAGGAAATGTCAAATTCTGCTCTGAGATAATAATTGCACGCCAGAATACTACATTTCGTAATTATGTCTATTTTTTTTGAGAATATGAATGCCAGATTGAACTCAACACATATTTATGCAAAAGTCGACAATACTATACTGGCAAATAATGCAAAGCTAAGTCGGTATGAAAATATTGATCTGTCTTGCCAGCAGACTGTTGGCTAGTAACAGTTGCACTGAGAAATTCGCGTATGAGCTACACTCATGTATATAGATTGTGTGACAACACTGGTGTGCATAGGTTGTGTGTAATAGTGGTTTGTTTACCATACAAATCATGTATATTCGCGTATGTACTTGCCACGTCGACGAACAATCTCATAGACATGTAAAGTAGTATCATAATAAGTAATCGTAATAAACAATCGTGTACGTGATCGTGACCGTGACAGTGTTTATCACTTCGATGAACAATCTCAAAGAAGTGTATACAAGTAGTGTTATAATAGCAGTTTTATTAGTTACAAAGCCTCCTACACCACATGACTATCCTTTGTATGGGCGCCTGTTGATAACTTTCACACGTGTGCGTGCGCGCGTGAAATGAGGACAAAATCATGGGGATACAAAATCGCTTTTATAATAATACATTCGGCGGTACCAAAAGGTTCTTAAAAGGCCGCTCGACAGAAGATCACTCAGTAAAGACTTCTAACTTTTCTACGTATCGACTAATTGTTCAATATATGTTATGAGTAACCTGAAAACAAATTGTGTAGAGTAGTATGCATTTGATTTTTTTTGTTTTGTTTTTTTGTTTTTTGTTGTTGGTTTTCTTTTTTTTTTTGTTGTTTCTAAATAAGAACTTCAACCGCAATTTAACATCTTACTTTAAAAAATACTGCAACACTAGTATGGTGTAACTTGTTTACCGGGGCACTGTAACAATTGAACACCTTCTTTTAGACTTAAAAGGGACTAAATAAGTATACTAGAAAATAAACCATTACATGCATTATGAAAACAATGTTAGAAAACAAGTACAAGATCTATAAAGAATAAATATATCCTTTCTCCTCCTATGTCAATCATAATGTTTCCTGGCTTCTTATAAATACAACTGCCTCCTTGTTTGATGAAGTTTCGTGTTGAAATGATGTAATATTTTCTTTCTAATTATCCGATCCAGTGTTGCAGATATACCATCTACTCCTGCAGGATAACACATTGGTTGTTGGTTTATTTTTATTTTATCTTTTCAGCCTCAATCCTCTCTCTTTTGTCTTAACATAATTTAGAAGCATGTACTTTTTTACGTCTTGATCGTATGATTTGAACATTTAAGCTTCTGGCATCCCTAGCAGTCATTATTTAATTTACATCAGTCATTAAGGTTTCATATATTTGTTTTAATAACTTTAAATGCTTCCTTTTTTGTTGGAAGATGGAAAGTGACACGTGGATTTTCTTTGTGTCCACGTAGAGTTTTATACTCCAATCTACAATACAAATATCGCTGAGTCATACTAATCTGAAGTTAGTAATATTACTTGATTCTTTACTATTTATTTCAATTATTTTATAACACATATGCCTCACTTTATATTATACTAAGCATAATAAAGACGTCGAATAGCAACTTTATTTAAGTATTCTACTACTGTCATATCGTACACAGTATATGAACATAGCCTTCTGTAATGACTCATTTGTTTAATTATTTTTTTATACCTAACATGGAAAGAGAATAAACATACATGCATACATATGTGTGGTAGAATATTAAATACTGTATTTAAAAGAATCAAGATCGTTGATTGATTCAAAAGAATTAGCGGAAAAATTAGCTAGGTTTTTTTTTTTTTTCGTTTCAGAAAAAAGTTTTCGTATGAATAAATTGTACCCATTAATAGCCTTGAGCCTAAAACTATTTACATTTTATCGTCATCGCCGCATAGGTACTACCAGATGTAAATGGCGAGATCTATATTGGGCCGAATTTGATAGTAGGCACAGTATGTTTCCTATAAACAAAAATAAAATGAGCGGTGCAACATATCATTTTCATCATTTTAACACTTTACTCCTAGAGAGATCATACATAGAATAAAAGAGGGTTATTTGTCGGTGTTACAATAAAAGTGTAGTCATTTTTCATAATTTTAACTTTATGATCTGTGGGAATTTAATTAGCTGTCTGTCTCCTATATCAACAAATACGCCCAGTGGAAAACTATATGCCTGCCGAGTTCTCACCCTTTTTATCGGTCAATTAGGTTGAATTTGTTTTAGAGTTTAACAATAAGTGTTATATTGTGCAAGTTTTTGATACTTTTACTTAACAGCACCAATTATTAGTCTCGCTGGATTTAAAACATGTATTATATGGTAGCTTAATAAAATGATTTGTAATGCATTGTGACGTCAGGCTTGATAAAAAAATGTATCTGTGATAAATTCGAGTAATAAATATATGACTAACAATTTTTGACTTTCAAAAATGGAACATGATGACAGCAGTTATTGAAGATAAAGGAAGAAAAGGGACAACTTGTAGACTGAAGTATGTCTCCAAACTTTGCTACTTTCCTTATTTTTTCATAAAGGGTGCATGTACCCAGAAAAAACTGGACCATTAAAAGATATTACATTGTCACTATCTAATAAGTTTGGAATCTTTCTTTTGTAACTTAACAATTAATGTATAATAATTTTTCTGAAATCACTTAGTTTTCATACATTTCTCACTCTGTTTAGGGTACAATGACGTAGTTGGCTTAGAAAATATTTTCCTACTGATACTCGCCAAACATTTAATTTAAGTTTTCATTAATGCCTAGAAGGACAGCTTGGTTTCTCAAAGGTGGTAAAAAATGAAGATTTTGTACAAGAGAAATTGGTTCCAAGATTTACTTCGCTTTTCAATGGCAATAATTATACACTCTCATCTCTCATACACACGTTTGCCAGATATACCCATCTAAAGGAAGGAAAGCAAATCCTGCCGATTTAACGGAAACACGTTGACAGACTTTGTGTTAAAACAACGCAAACGCCTGAATATGTTATATCAATTAGGAGTCTATATAAGTATCCCCTGTTTACCTCCCTTTGCTACAATCGGTTTGCAGTGTGCTTTGTATTTAATCTACCTTATACACGAAATATCCACATGTGAACCAAAGTACTTCTTCCCTTCAAGAATTTGCCATTGTAATGGTACATTACACTAACATAACAAAATTTAGAACATAATAATGTCTTAAGGGCTGTGTTGCAGTTCAAAATATATAATTGCTTTAATAAAGACAAACACTTAATTACATAGCTTTATTACTGAGACACACTTGTTCAACCATATACAATAGGTGACCTCCAAAACACGGGTATGTACAGTTAGTTAGAGTTACACAATATGCGCCTTTGGTTGTTGATCCTTAAATTGTGTCTTTTGTAAAGAGTCATACTTGTAAATGTCATAAAAGGCCGTCTTATGAAAGATTTGAATTCATACAGAAAATGTATACACACCTGTCAGGGACAATATGTGCTTGGAGTATAATGTATACAAAACCTGTTGTCAGGGATGGTATGTACTTGAAGTGTAATATTTCAGCCTGGTAAATACTATGCCATAGCTAGAAAACTTCATGTGCATACCTGAATTTAGATGTACGTGTGTGTGTGTGTGTGTTTCTCTTGAACATCCAACCAAATGGAAAATTTGAAATGCATATAAACTTGGTATTATATATACGACAGCTCATACAGACGGTTGGTGAATACAGAAACTGACACGAAAAATTGTTTAAGCGTTAGCCTGTTGTTTTCCCTTAAAGAAACTTTTCCGAAGGTTTTTTGAAAATTTGTGGGATATGAATTTACGTTATTTTTACTATAGTTCGTCAAAATTAGCGAAGGGGATTATATATATATATATATATATATATATATATATATATATATATATATATATATATATATAATTCTTTTGTGTTATGTTTATTCAACTTATGTGATGCTTAATTTGTACTTCATAATGCTTCCGCTTACCTTTCTGTCTAAAAAACTGGTTTGCATGATGATGAATCTGGGTTTAAAAAGTAACATATATACAACTTGCTATTATATACTGATATTATGTTTAATTAGAAAAAGTTTGTAAAATTTTCAAATGTGTTATGCATCGAAAACTTTGGATTGGAACAAGTGTTTATCGCACTTATATGACTCCAGCTCCAAACAAATGAAACCTTACATTCACAAATTGGCGCAATAAAGATACAATGTATAAACATCATTGATCTGGAGTAGGTGAAGCTAGCTGGAGTAGGTGAAGGTAATGTACATTTTAAAATGCATACGCAGGATTAGCTAATCATACATACAGTATGAATACAGCCACACATATTACTGTATCCATTTAATAACGGTAAGCATAGAATAATACTCTACAAATAGTTACAAGATATTAAAGGAGAAGTTACCACTATAACTTGACTCAGATTACTACATATATTAAGTATATATAATACAATGCAGCATACAAAGAGTATGTAGAAAAATGGAAGGAAATTATTACTTATAAAAGTACAGAAATATCATTTTTGCTGCAAGCTTTATCTTTAGCAACGTATATTCTGAGAGTGATATGATTAAACTAGCATTTATAATAAATTATTTCTTCATTAGTAGACATGAGCATTATACAATTTGAACATATTAAGCTTTTAAAGTGAATAAGTAGCCATTTATCTTACAGTAAAATATATGAAATTTCTCAACAATAATTTGAAATTTCCTTCTTAACTATCCTAACGATAGAATTCACCTTTTTGTTTTTAAGCACAAACTTATCTTAACATAAGCTACTTGATGTCATTCATGTATAAATATGTTGACTTGCAGGGCTCCTTTTTAAACTTAAACTGGCTGAGACTCACCCACACGTGAATCTACTTAAAACCTGAGTCCGATAACATGTCATGTTCTGTGGACATTTTCATTCACCAGTCAGGTTACAGCTTTCATATTTATGAAAATGAAAATTTAAAACTGATAGTTATCAACGATAACTCTCCGTAAACTCAACGCGTTATACAATAGACTGCTAAATATAACTGGGTCGGGAATTCCAAAGGTCACCAGAACCCGAGATTTCACTGCATTCGGAACTACCTGGGATATTTCTGCGAGACAAAATTATGCCTCGGATGTATGTCGGCGCAGTACTTTACAGAAGAATTATACATTTTGTAAGCCGGAAATTTCTCCACAAAAAAGTAACCCAATCTATTCGGATCACCTCGGTTATTTCTACTATTGGATTGACTGTAGGATTGACCGAGAGGCTACGAATGAAAAACTTTGTTCCATCATTCGGAACATCTCTGTTAATCCTTGTTTCGCAAATAGCCGAAGTAGTCCGAATGGCAGCTATTGACATTCATTCGAGGTATGATCCGTATGATTGACCTCGAAGTTGCGAATGATTTCTTTGGTGTCTGTCAGATCTCCATTATGTCCGCGATATTGATTTTAGTCAGACTGAACCACACGGATAATTGTATGTTCTAGTCTAATTCAGGTACTTTACAATAGCCTGACTCTAAACAGGGATTATAAAAGTATTATCTTCTGTGTGACAAAAACATAATAGGGGCAGAAAAGCATATTCTCATGTTTACAGCTTATTCTTAAACGTCCCAAACTACATGCGGAATAGCTCAACAGTTGTAACATTCAAAAACCCATAAACGACGAACTTATGCTGACAAATGATTTCAAAAGGCACATGTAGGTGTTTGGATGAATATGCATAATTTGATGGATTGCCATTGATGCGAAGGTAAGTTTAATTTTGTGTAGCTTCTTCCTATCGCACTATAAATAGTCATCTACAATGAAGTTAACTGTTACCTAGCTATTTTATGTTTATAAGATATCATAAAATCGCCTTACTACATGCCTGAATGATTGAGTGTTATTTGTGTCAGATATTGACCAGATAATATTAAACAATGTATAATGTATTTGTAACTTTCGTGTTAACCGAGTGTAGTTCAACTGTCAAACCTACTTCAGAGTAAGTATTCATAACCCACCAGGTGGGATGGGTTACAGAGTGACTGTGTAGTTTCCTGACCACGTCCAGTAAATCAAATGAGCCATTTCCCTGGATTAATCAATTGATCTATCCATCTACCCATCCCTGGAAGTAAACTGTATTTATTTATTTATTTATTTATTTATTTATTTATTTATTTATTTATTTGGGTATACTGTATATTATGAAAAGGCCATTCGATAGAATATTACTAAAAACTGACTTCTTTCTTTTTGTACAACTCCTTATTGTTCCATGTGTGTGATGAATGGATGGGGAGAAAATTATGTTGAAAGATATTAATTTAATATAAAAATACGATATTCAGACGTGACTTAACATCTTACTTTCAAGACACTTCAACACTTTAATTAAGTAACTTATTCGAAATTGTAAGAAAGTAGAGCAGATGGTGTGGGCAACTTTCAACGGAGAAAAGAAAAAACCTCATGTAATGTTTTAGCAATGGAGATTTTCTCTGAGACGATCTGCTGCGGTGTCTTTTCAGAAGAAGGCTGATGGTGAGACAGAAAAGAAAAAGAAACCTAAATTCAACATATGACCTTAAGGTAAAGATTTCCTGTAGGAAATGTTTCCTGGAATATTAAGCTTAATAATAATAATAATAAGAAGAAAAAAAAGAAGAAGAAGATAAAACAATAGATCAATAGATATATGCATGGATGAGTAGATGACCCATTTATCTTAGCGCAACCTTAAAGTGACGATAGTTTTGCTTCAGTCATGTAAAATGTCGCAAGTAGTATAGTCCCCATTTAGACATATATGTAAAATTTTATTATACTCCCATTTTAGCACATATATTTTGATATGTGTTATGTATGATGTTTATATAATGTTGTATATGTGTTTTGGGAGGTTATAAATGTTTCTTCACTTTAATATTTGCTTAAATCTTTATGTTTGTTAGGAAAAACATGTATAACTAGTGTCCTTGAATTAGTTGTTTTGATCAATATGTTTTCTGAATTTGAAGGTCAAGGTTGATTTTGTTTACAGTTAAAATTCCATTAAGATGACTCATATTCTAGAACATTCTGTCATGTGACCAATCTTTATATATATCATGTTTGGTAGACATTTTGTTCAGTTCGACATTACCATCAGTCTTGTAAAGAGCTATTACAGTTGTGAAAATTCATTCCAAATTCTAAGAGAGGAATTATTTTAATTATTCATTGGATTATTAACAGTGCTCACAAACTTTTGGATTTTGGATTTTAATTGACAATTTTGGAATTTATGTGAACTTATTCAGAGATTTTGGATTACTTCATTTTGACTTCAGCACATCAAGATTTCTAGTACATCAGGACTTTGGAGACCATTAGCACATAATAACATTCAAGGACACATTCTATATTTAGGACTTGTGATTAGAACAATCATTCTTATTGGATTATTAGGATTTCAAAACACATTACTGTAAGTGATTTTTTTATTTTTTATTTTAATTATCTAGTAATAAATTGCTTGTTGATTTTTACTTGATTTGTTGGTTTCACTTTCTTTCTGTTACATTTTTCTTAGACCATAGAGTCGTAACAGAAATTGGGGGCCGTTCCGGGATTCGGGATTGAATTTCTTTAAAGCATATTAGAGATATTAAATTTATCTTTGAAATTCATATTGATTTTGTTTTGGAATTTTTTTTTGTCTTTGGCAAAGATTTTTAATAAAGAAATTTGTTTTGTGTGAAACCAACAAGCATTTACAATGGCATCTAATGTTCAGAATTTCATAAAACCTCTGCGGGAGGGGATAGAGTGCATGAGAAAGTCAATTGAAGAGTTCAAGAGGCGCATTCATAGTGATGTTAAAACCTATCTTGACGAGCAGAAAGTGGAAACTTTGGAAAATGCTGCTCGTATGGCTGATGATTATTCCTTAACTCACAAAATTTCATTTGGCAATAAGTCGTCCTCTCAGCAGTTTTCTGGTAAAAAATCATTTCAATCTCATTCGAGTACTTCCAAATTTCACAACAGCACAACTGTTAGGAATCAAACATCTGATAAGACTGATCAGAAATCCTTATCTCTTCCTACGTGCACTTATTGTAAAAAGAAAGGGCACGTTATTTCTGATTGCTTCAAGTTGAAAAATAAGCAACAGAGAAAAGACAGAGCTTTTCCAAATGCTCTTCTTTCTACGAGGTCAAGGTCACGGTCTTGTGTTGAAAGCAATACATTTGTTGGGTCAAACAAACCCCAGTCTGATTCTATTTTAGAGGCTTATGAACCATTCATGTCAGAAGGTTCTATATCACTTATTGGTGATTCTGCCAAACCTATCCCAATTAAAATATTAAGGGACACTGGAGCTTCTCAGAGTCTTTTATTATCAGGTACTTTACCTTTGTCTGAGGAGTCTTCTTCAAGTGAAAGTGTTCTTGTTCAGGGAGTAGAGTGCGGCTTTGTAAATGTTCCTCTTCATTGTGTAAATTTGGCATCAGACTTAGTTTCTGGACCTGTGACTGTTGGGGCAGTGACTTCTTTACCCATTGAGGGTGTTCATTTATTACTAGGCAATGACCTAGCTGGAGATAAGGTTGTGGTTAATCCACTTGTAACTGACAAGCCTTGTTTGGATCAGAAAGTTGATCCTGTCGAAACTGAAATCCCTGATTTGTACCCTGCTTGTGCAGTTACTAGAGCTATGGCAAAAAGAGCTCTTGAGAGTGATGTTGATCAGGATATTATTCCTTTAGCTGACACATGT
This sequence comes from Margaritifera margaritifera, assembly GCA_029931535.1. Classification (NCBI taxonomy): domain Eukaryota; kingdom Metazoa; phylum Mollusca; class Bivalvia; order Unionida; family Margaritiferidae; genus Margaritifera; species Margaritifera margaritifera. The sequence continues at coordinate 2,379,422 of JAQPZY010001661.1, read as the reverse complement.
ATTGGTCAGTTTTTTTATGAGGTCACTTTTTGCTCAGGTATTGATCAATCAAATGGTATTGATCACAGTGATCCTCTTTTGGCAACTCATTCTCTTTGTTCTAATCAGGATGACAAACGACAATCCCTTGTCGTTGAACAGGAGCAAGATCCCGAGATATCTTGTTTGTTTCAGAGGGCTATTAGTGAAACTGAAGCCACACAAGTTCCAGTGTGTTACTTTGTGAAAAATGGGGTCCTTATGAGGAAATGGAGACCACCTGATGTACCCGCTGGTGACGAGTGGTCAGTGAGCTATCAAATTGTTGTTCCTAAGTCATATAGACAGGAAATTCTTAATTTAGCCCATGAAACCCCTTTAGCTGGTCATTTAGGAGTCCGTAAGACTTATCACAAGATCTTGAATCATTTTTATTGGCCGAAACTCAAAAGTGATGTTTATAAATACTGCAGATCTTGTCACACTTGTCAAATGGTAGGAAAACCCAATCAGAAGATACCTAAGGCTCATCTGCAACCTATTCCTGCATTTGATGAACCATTTAGTAGAATAATTGTAGACTGTGTTGGTCATTTACCTAAAACCAAGTCAGGCAACCAATACTTGTTGACCATCATGTGTACATCTACAAGATTTCCAGAGGCAATTCCTCTGAGAAATATACAAACTAAAACTATTGTGAAAGCTTTGGTGAAGTTTTTTACACTTGTTGGCCTTCCCAAATCTGTCCAGTCGGATCAAGGGTCAAATTTTATGTCTGGAATTTTCCAACAAGTTATGCATGAACTAGGCATCCAACAGTTTAAATCTTCTGCCTATCACCCTGAAAGTCAAGGTGCTTTGGAAAGATTTCATCAAACTTTGAAGAATATGATTCGATCATATTGCTTTGATACAGAAAAGGATTGGGATGAGGGTGTTCATTTGTTGTTGTTTGCTGTTAGGGAATCAGTTCAAGAGTCGTTGGGTTTTAGTCCCTTTGAACTAGTTTTTGGTCATACTGTCCGTGGACCATTGAAATTATTGAAAGAGAAACTTCTTTCAAATGAAGATTCGAAGATTAATCTTCTTGATTATGTCTCTGATTTCAAATACAAGTTGTCAAAGGCCTGTGAAGTAGCAAGAACTAATTTTCACACTACCCAGTCAAAAATGAAATTAAGGTATGACAGAAATTCACAGGAAAGGAGTTTTAAACCTGGTGACAAAGTTCTGGCTCTCTTTCCCATACCTCAGAATCCTCTTCAGGCTAAATTTTTTGGTCCTTATACCGTTGAAAAGAAAGTAAATGACTTAAATTATATCATTAACACTCCTGGGAGACGGAAACAGAAACAACTTTGTCATATAAATATGTTAAAGGAATATTTTGACAGAGATAGCTCAGCTAATTATTCAGTTAATTTAGTTGTACCTGTCCCACACAGTGAAGATATCAACGATGGAATACAATCAGACTATAGTGACTCTGGTATAACCAATCTTCGGAATTCAGAAATATTGAACAACCTAGACCAGAAACTTTCACATCTACAACAACAGGAAAGAAATGAACTAAAACAGCTATTACATGACTATGAGCACTTGTTTCCTGATGTTCCAACAAGAACAAATAAAATTTATCATGACGTTGACATTGTAGATTCTGCGCCTGTGAAACAGCATCCTTATAGGATGAATCCTCTCAAACAGAACTATCTGAAGAAAGAAATTCAGTATTTACTGGAGAATGATTTCATAGAACCAAGTAAAAGTAACTGGAGTTCACCATGTATTCTTGTTCCCAAGCCAGATAATACATTCCGTATGTGTACTGACTATAGAAAAGTCAACAGTGTCACCAAAACTGATTCATTTCCAATCCCAAGAATAGACGATTGCATTGATAAAATTGGAAATGCGGAATATGTCACCAAGTTTGACCTTTTAGATTCTGGCAAATTCCACTGACGGAAAGGGCAAAAGAAATTTCAGCATTTGCAACTCCAGATGGACTTTATCAATATAAAGTCATGCGGTTTGGAATGAAAAATTCGCCTGCAACGTTTTATCGTCTGATGAACATGATAACATTTGGTCTTGATAATTGTGACGCTTATATCGATGACGTCATTATCTACAACAACACCTGGGAAGATCATTTGGAAACCATTCGAAAATTCTTTGATCGACTCAGTGATGCGAATCTGACAATTAATTTGAGCAAAAGTGAGTTTTGCCATGCTTGTGTCACATTTTTAGGACATATTGTGGGACAAGGTCAAGTTAAACCTATAGAAGCTAAGGTCAAAACTATCTCTGAATTTCAAGTTCCAATTTGTAAAAAGCAACTGATGCGATTTCTAGGTATGGCTGGATATTATCGGAAATTTTGTTCCAATTTTTCCAAAATTGCTGAACCTTTGACAAGTTTATTGAGTAAGAAAACCAAATTTCATTGGTCTGACAAGTGTCAGGAATCTTTTGACAAGTTAAAGGCCATGCTTAAGAATGCACCAGTTCTTTCTGCACCAAATTTTAGCCAATCATTTAAATTATCTGTTGATGCAAGTGATGTAGGGGTTGGTGGAGTATTGATTCAGGAAGACAAAAGTGGTGTGGATCACCCTGTGTGTTATTTTTCTAAAAAACTAAACAAGCACCAGAAAAATTATTCCACAATTGAGAAGGAATGTTTGGCTTTGATATTGGCTTTACAGCATTTTGAAGTGTATGTTACCTCAGCTCTTTCTCCAATTATTGTGTACAGTGATCACAATCCCCTTACTTTCATCAACAAAATGAAAGATAAAAATCGGAGATTGTTGAGATGGAGTTTGATATTGCAAGAATATAACATTGACATCAAACACATCAGGGAAAAAGGCAATGTAATTGCAGATGCACTCTCACGTGCCTAGAAATGTAATATTGCTTGATGTAATTAAGTCCAGTATCATAAAACATGTTCTTATGTATTTTTGGTTATTATAGTATTAGATGTATATTCAAAAGAAAGCTTTATTACATAAATCTTTCTTTTTCTTTATGAGGGGAGGTGTTATGTATGATGTTTATATAATGTTGTATATGTGTTTTGGGAGGTTATAAATGTTTCTTCACTTTAATATTTGCTTAAATCTTTATTTTTGTTAGGAAAAACATGTATAACTAGTGTCCTTGAATTAGGTTGTTTTGATCAATATGTTTTCTCAATTTGAAGGTCAAGGTTGATTTTGTTTACAGTTAAAATTCCATTAAGATGACTCATATTCTAGAACATTCTGTCATGTGACCAATCTTTATATATATCATGTTTGGTAGACATTTTGTTCAGTTCGACATTACCATCAGTCTTGTAAAGAGCTATTACAGTTGTGAAAATTCATTCCAAATTCTAAGAGAGGAATTATTTTAATTATTCATTGGATTATTAACAGTGCTCACAAACTTTTGGATTTTGGATTTTAATTGACAATTTTGGAATTTATGTGAACTTATTCAGAGATTTTGGATTACTTCATTTTGACTTCAGCACATCAAGATTTCTAGTACATCAGGACTTTGGAGACCATTAGCACATCATAACATTCAAGGACACATTCTATATTTAGGACTTGTGATTAGAACAATCATTCTTATTGGATTATTAGGATACATAAACACATTACGGTAAGTGACTTTTTGATTTTTCATTTTAATTATCTAGTAATAAATTGCTTGTTGATTTTTACTTGATTTGTTGGTTTCACTTTCTTTCTGTTACATTTTTCTTAGACCATAGAGTCGTAACATATGTCAGTCAGTACGTCCGTCATTATGTCAGTTCGTCCGTTCATTATTTGTATTGTTGTAACCTGAAAGCTATCTACACATATTAAGGATGAGTAATCATATATGCTATGACGTTTTAAGAGGATAATTAGATGACAACGAAAGTTGCGGATGAGAAATGGCGTCACTGAAATTACAGGGCACACCCTGCTTTATGTTACTGAATAACATTCAAATATAGTATGACAAAATCATGATACGAAAGATTACTTTCGCAAAGAAATCACAAATACAACATGGAAAAGTATATTTCATTCGAGAGTTTACTTTAAATGTAGACCTGGAGCTGGGATAAAAAAAAGTATTTACTTTATGTTTTCTGAAAATATTTTGTTTTTAACTTTTGTCAGCAAAACATTCATTCTGTTGATTGTAAAACCACACGCACATGGTCACAAACTGTGCAAATTTATTTATAGATGTACATCTACATACGTATGTACATTTGACATTTTATCGGATATGCACATGTATGTATATCTCCATGGTGTGTACATTTCCGCATGTGTTAGTTTGCACGGATTGCAGATTTTAGCATGTTAACACATGACGAAATATACACACGCGTGCATTATTAAACCTATTTTAAAAAATGCAGCCGCAAAATTTAGATAGCGATTACTTTTAGAGTGTAAATTTAGTTTGTACGATAAAATGTGTGTTCCTGGCTAGTCAGTTCTAACAGGGTTATTGATATTTTTACTTTCTTTAAAATACATGTTATATATGCGTGTCTGTTTAGCCCAGGACGCGTTGTGACAAAGCATGGTAAGGAATTGATTGATGGATAGATGGATGAGTTGACAAATGAATGATGTGGTAAAATAAAGTTTAATTAAAGTCATACCTGTCTCATGCAGCCTCAGTAGGACGTTGGAAAATTGGTCACTAAAGACAGTTGGTTCCTTAACAAAGGTTTAGTTTAGAACCTATATGGTGTAAGAAATCTTTAATCTTCCGCTATAACATAATTGAAAAAATCTGGTTCAAGGTGTAAGGGAAATCTTCTAAGTCAACGAGGGGCCGTAACTGAACAAATTTATTGAACTTGACCTGGTTGTATTTGAGTTATTCCCAACACAATTATGGTTTAAGCAACTTTCTCTTTATAATGATTGTAAGTGAGCAAGGCACTAAATTGTATCTAGAAGTATTTCCTAAAAATAAAGCAAATTTTGTATTTAGATTTCATGTCTTGATGATGACGATGATGAGAATAATGAGAAAAAGAAAAGAAGTAGCAGAAGAATTCTGTATTTACAAAACACGTATCTTCCCCCGTTTCTCCGTTTTGACCTCCACCCCGAAGTTTGAGACTACTGAGTAATTATTAAGGATAAGTGCTGCCACAGAGGCAAATCTCAGTTGAGTATGTTCATTTGTCTTTCCAACCCTGGAAGTATATACATCGTTATATGGTGGTGATCTCACAAGTTTTTTAACTATGAATCACTATGAATCACGTGCTATGTCCTTTAGGGAGGTGTAAGATGGACTCCAGGGCAAATTTAAATGTCTTTTCATGGCCTGGGTGTATATACGTGGTTATACGAGGGGTATCTCAATAGTCCCCGTGTCATGACGCAAAGACTGAGTCCCTCGGGGTAGGGACGTAGCCAGCAGTCAAAGTCATTTGTATGTATAAATGTGTATATAGGGTATAAATCCCAATAGTTTCCAAAGTATGATCCAAGGACTAAATCCCTTCGTGTAGGGATGGACCCTGGGATCCAAGTCAGTTACTTATATAAATGTTCATTTTCATTCTCAGTAACCATATATATGGTTATAGACTGGGGTCCCAATACTTTCTACGTTATGAACAGGGACCAAGTTCGTCGGGGTAGGAAAATAATCTGGGGTATCATGCATGGATCATAGTCTGATACGTGTTGACGCTTGAGTTATTGACATATATGTAAGTTTTATGATATGTAAGACATACAAGTGAGTGGTTATTTGAAATTAATGTAAAATCTCCACCGCCTCATCGACCCCCACTCTCCCCCCCCCCTCACTACCACCATTGCCCCATGCAAGGGACGTGGTCAGTGTTCCTAAAGTCTTGGTACACAGGCAAGAACCACAGCTCTATCATCAACATACGCTTCATATCTCTAGGAGAAGTTCAAGGACATTACACAAGTACGACTGTGTGGTTCTTCGATAACAAAAAAGAACTGATATGACTAAAATGTAATGTAGTTTCCATGTACTACTCTAGTTCACCAAAATACTCATTTATGTGTGCTGCTAGTATAACTCCTGTAGGAAGATATATCTAAGGGTTGCATAAAGTGATCTGGTATTTTTATATATGATGATATAAGGACACGTTTACAATGTGTGAAAAATATGGAAATGAAAATCTATTAGACCTATTTCACCAAGTATATATATATATATATATATATATATATATATATATATATATATATATATCACTCTTAAGTATATAATAAAAATGTGTCATTTACAGTCAGATCTGCGCAACGTGCATGCTGTAGATGTTTTAAATCATTCAAACTTTCTTACTTTACACACTTACAGCATTGATGTTATCACCCTGATTTTACGTTCGAGTTATCTCAGAATATGGATGATTGATACAAAGTTAAAACTATTGTACACAGATTTTGCCCAATTACATGTTTATGTCAGAAGCATATGATCAGTCAGTCCCATACCTTACCAGCTGGAAAAAGAGCATATATATGTATATATATATATATATATATATATATATATATATATATATATATATATATATATATATATATATATATATATATATATTATATTGGTTCAAATTTTACTTTTGTATTGGTTTCTTAAAGCTGAGCCTATCATAATAAAAACTAATTAAGACAGTGAGGCATTATAAATAGGTGGTTAAAAAATGGCGTCGGACACATGTTGATTAATACAAAACAAGAACCAACCCTAGTTGTTCTCCCACGGCTTGTTTGGCACAGTGCCAGCTCACATGATACATACATTTACTTTACCTTTGTACACACGCAATAGAAATATATTCTGCACAATGATTATTTCTATACACGCCCCCCCCCCCTCCTCCGAAACAAAATATATCAGCTTTCAGTGCGCATTTTTATATATGACATGTGCCTTACTTTATTGTTTCCTTGCCTTTAAAAATAGTCTTATTAGACATAGTCGAGCAAGCGACACGTGAACTTTATGATTTTAACAAATTGAATAACGGGGTTAAGAAATAACTTATATGGTGAGGTGCAATGCTCCTTGTTAAATATATTGTGCTGATATAAGTTACATGTTCGTGTTATAATGGACCCGATTAGAAATGGGTTCAGTATAAACTGCAAGGCATTTCGTGCGCTAAGAGAAACATTAAGGAGTCAGAAAATAAAGACATGGTGGTGATATTTAGATCATGGAATGAGGTTTAAAAGCATCATGCGGATGACACGTTGATATCTGTCTAGGAATTATACCTCTAATTATTAAATCAGCATGATACTAGTCTCGAAAAATATTAGAAACCGTATTTATACCTTGAAGATCGGGCCATTTGTTGTAACATCCGCGTGTACTTTTTCCTTTTACTTTTCTGCAACTTTTATCAGTTCTTTCATCTCCTTCATAGATTATATCTGTGCAGGTACACGATTTTCTTTTTCTTCTTTCCGGCAGGCTAAAATTACCACGTGCCTACCCGGTGCGAAATTGATTATTGCAATAGATTTTGTCTCTACCCGTTTTATTTCAAGAAAATGCTGCAAGCAAGATACTTTTCATTGTTCAAAACATTTGCCTTTACTTCAATCAAGATGAGCATGTATTGTGTGCTGGATCATCTACTGCACAAAATAGTTATTATTTCTCAGATGTTAACATTTTTGTTCATTCACCTTGCAAGATAAAGAGGTAACGTTTTCTAATATAGTGCAAGGTAAATCCAATTGCAACTCTGGTTTGTGTCTCTTTTTTTATGGCACTATAGTCGTCAATCAGCTCTAGCACTATTACATTATTGTATATATGGAAAACGTCTACGTACACATAATATTGTAAAATTCATATCAAGACAGTAACATTAGTATACAGATACTAGATAATATGGAACAATTCAATATCATGGTAGAAACACATTAATCTATATTGTATACATATTAATCCCCTACAGAGCCTCAACTGTATCTTCTTTATGTCACTAACGGCTTTAGATTTCAACTTGAACAGAGAGATCAATATCGAATGTTTTATTATAAACAAAAACCTAATGGACTGTTATTGAAAAGAACCTTTAAGTGGGGCAATATTAAAATGAAATTATTTTAACACATCGCATAAGCAAGGGAAGGGTAATCTTCGCTAATGAAATTTAAAATGTGAAGACTAATTTTAATGTCAAGAGATGATTGTAATTTAGGTAACACAGCTATTGATAGATTAAGTGACTTTATCATATTGTGCAAAAGTCAGCTAGACAGAATATCATAATTCGAAATTTTGATCTGCATTAATTTTTTTTCCTAACTGGGGGTTCATGAAGGCAAGGAGGTGGGTAAGGTGTAGATATTAGAAGACGAAAAACTAACATTTGGTCTACAATGAATGAGAGTGTCATATTAAAAGTATGTTCAAAAAGTAAAGAAAAGTGCCCTTGTTTATACAAATAAGCTGATGACTTTGCAAGTCGTATGAAGAAATAAAAAAGCAATTTCATGCTCTTAAACTGGAACCGACTGTAAATTTTAAAAAATGGTGTCGGCATGGTAAATAGTAAATTTCTGCAAAGATTTCTAAAAGACAGCTAATCCACATCAGACACACACGCACGCACGCACGCACAGACACACAACCTCGTATCAAAATTTATTTCTGTCATCTACAATGCAAATGTTTTACCAACAGAAATAATAAGTAACTCATTTATTAAAAATGTCAAAGCTCCTCTGAATGGGATTATAAATGTAACTTCTTCCTATTATTGCGTAGGTGATTGGGTGTTGTTACGACTCTATAGTCTAAGAAAAATGTAACAGAAAGAAAGTGAAACCAACAAATCAAGTAAAAAATCAACAAGCAATTTATTACTAGATAATTAAAATGAAAAATCAAAAAGTCACATAAAGTAATATGTTTTGAAATCCTAATAATCCAATAAGAATGATTGTTCTATCACAAGTCCTAAATATAGAATGTTTAGAATTCACGGTTGTGTCCTTGAATGTTATGATGTGCTAATGGTCTCCAAAGTCCTGATGTACTAGAAATCTTGATGTGCTGATGTCAAAATGAAGTATTCCAAAATCTCTGAATAAGTTCAGTTAAATTCCAAAATCATCAATTAAAAATCCAAAATCCAAAAGTTTATGAGCACTGTTATAATCCAATGAATATTTAAAATAATTCCTCCCTTAGAATTTGGAATGAATTTTCACAACTGTAATAGCTCTTTACAAGACTGATGGTAATGTCAAAACTGAATAAATGTCCACCAAACATGGCATATATAAAGATTGGTCACATGACAGAATGTTCTAGAATATGAGTCATCTTAATGGAATTTTTACTTGTAAATAAAAATCAACCTTGACCTTCAAATTGAGAAAACATATTGATCAAAACAACCTAATTCAAGGACACTAGTTAAACATGTTTTTCCTGATAAACATTAAGATTTAAGCAAATATTAAAGTGAAGAAACATTTATAATTTCCTAAAATATTTATAATATTATATAAACATCATACATAGCACCTCCCCTCATAAAGAAAAAGAAAGATTTATGTAATAAAGCTTTCTTTTGAATATACATCTAATACTATAATAACCAAAATTACATAAGAACATGTTTTATGATACTGGACTTAATTACATCAAGCAATATTACATTTCTAGGCACGTGAGAGTGCATCTGCAATCACATTGTCTTTTCCCCTGATGTGTTTGATGTCAATGTTATATTCCTGCAATATCAAACTCCATCTCAACAATCTCCGATTTTTATCTTTCATTTTGTTGATGAAAGTAAGGGGATTGTGATCACTGTACACAATAATTGGAGAAAGAGCTGAGGTAACATACACTTCAAAATGCTGTAAAGCCAATATCAAAGCCAAACATTCCTTCTCAATTGTGGAATAATTTTTCTGGTGCTTGTTTAGTTTTTTAGAAAAATAACACACAGGGTGATCCACACCACTTTTGTCTTCCTGAATCAATACTCCACCAACCCCTACATCACTTGCATCAACAGATAATTTAAATGATTGGCTAAAATTTGGTGCAGAAAGAACTGGTGCATTCTTAAGCATGGCCTTTAACTTGTCAAAAGATTCCTGACACTTGTCAGACCAATGAAATTTGGTTTTCTTACTCAATAAACTTGTCAAAGGTTCAGCAATTTTGGAAAAATTGGAACAAAATTTCCGATAATATCCAGCCATACCTAGAAATCGCATCAGTTGCTTTTTACAAATTGGAACTTGAAATTCAGAGATAGCTTTGACCTTAGCTTCTATAGGTTTAACTTGACCTTGTCCCACAATATGTCCTAAAAATGTGACACAAGCATGGCAAAACTCACTTTTGCTCAAATTAATTGTCAGATTCGCATCACTGAGTCGATCGAAGAATTTTCGAATGGTTTCCAAATGATCTTCCCATGTGTTGTTGTAGATAATAACGTCATCGATATAAGCGTCACAATTATCAAGACCAAATGTTATCATGTTCATCAGACGTTGAAACGTTGCAGGCGAATTTTTCATTCCAAACGGCATGACTTTATATTGATAAAGTCCATCTGGAGTTACAAATGTTGAAATTTCTTTTGCCCTTTCCGTCAGTGGAATTTGCCAGAATCCTTTTAAAAGGTCAAACTTGGTGACATATTCCGCATTTCCAATTTTATCAATGCAATCGTCCATTCTTGGGATTGGAAATTAATCAGTTTTGGTGACACTGTTGACTTTTCTATAGTCAGTACACATACGGAATGTATTATCTGGCTTGGGAACAAGAATACATGGTGAACTCCAGTTACTTTTACTTGGTTCTATGAAATCATTCTCCAGTAGATACTGAATTTCTTTCTTCAGATAGTTCTGTTTGAGAGGATTCATCCTATAAGGATGCTGTTTCACAGGCGCAGAATCTACAATGTCAACGTCATGATAAATTGTATTTGTTCTTGTTGGAACATCAGGAAACAAGTGCTCATAGTCATGTAATAGCTGTTTTAGTTCATTTCTTTCCTGTTGTTGTAGATGTGAAAGTTTCTGGTCTAGGTTGTTCAATATTTCTGAATTCCGAAGATTGGTTATACCAGAGTCACTATAGTCTGATCGTACTCCATCGTTGATATCTTCACTGTGTGGGACAGGTACAACTAAATTAACTGAATAATTAGCTGGGCTATCTCTGTCAAAATATTCCTTTAACATATTTATATGACAAAGTTGTTTCTGTTTCCGTCTCCCAGGAGTGGTAATGATATAATTTAAGTCATTTACTTTCTTTTCAACGGTATAAGGACCAAAAAATTTAGCCTGAAGAGGATTCTGAGGTATGGGAAAGAGAGCCAGAACTTTGTCACCAGGTTTAAAACTCCTTTCCTGTGAATTTCTGTCATACCTTAATTTCATTTTTGACTGGGTATTGTGAAGATTAGTTCTTGCTACTTCACAGGTTTTTGACAACTTGTATTTGAAATCAGAAACATAATCAAGAAGATTAATCTTTGAGTCTTCATTTGAAAGAAGTTTCTCTTTCAATAATTTCAATGGTCCACGGACAGTATGACCAAAAACTAGTTCAAAGGGACTAAAACCCAACGACTCTTGAACTGATTCCCTAACAGCAAACAACAACAAATGAACACCCTCATCCCAATCCTTTTCTGTATCAAAGCAATATGATCGAATCATATTCTTCAAAGTTTGATGAAATCTTTCCAAAGCACCTTGACTTTCAGGGTGATAGGCAGAAGATTTAAACTGTTGGATGCCTAATTCATGCATAACTTGTTGGAAAATTCCAGACATAAAATTGGACCCTTGATCTGACTGGACAGATTTGGGAAGGCCAACAAGTGTTAAAAACTTCACCAAAGCTTTCACAATAGTTTTAGTTTTTATATTTCTCAGAGGAATTGCCTCTGGAAATCTTGTAGATGCACACATGATGGTCAACAAGTATTGGTTGCCTGACTTGGTTTTAGGTAAAAGACCAACACAGTCTACTATTATTCTACTAAATGGTTCATCAAATGCAGGAATAGGTTGCAGATGAGCCTTAGGTATCTTCTGATTGAGTTTTCCTACCATTTGACAAGTGTGACAAGATCTGCAGTATTTAGAAACATCACTTTTGAGTTTCGGCCAATAAAAATGATTCAAGGTCTTGTGATAAGTCTTACGGACTCCTAAATGACCAGCCAAAGGAGTTTCATGGGCTAAATTAAGAAGTTCCTGTCGATATGACTTAGGAACAACAATTTGATAGCTCACTGACCACTCGTCACCAGCGGGTACATCAGGTGGTCTCCATTTCCTCATAAGGACCCCATTTTTCACAAAGTAACACACTGGAACTTGTGTGGCTTCAGTTTCACTAATAGCCCTCTGAAACAAACAAGATATCTCGGGATCTTGCTCCTGTTCAACGACAAGGGATTGTCGTTTGTCATCCTGATTAGAACAAAGAGAATGAGTTGCCAAAAGAGGATCACTGTGATCAATACCATTTGATTGATCAATACCTGAGGAAAAAGTGACCTCATCAAAAGACTGACCAATACATGTGTCAGCTAAAGGAATAATATCCTGATCAACATCACTCTCAAGAGCTCTTTTTGCCATAGCTCTAGTAACTGCACAAGCAGGGTACAAATCAGGAATTTCAGTTTCGACAGGATCAACTTTCTGATCCAAACAAGGCTTGTCAATTACAAGTGGATTAACCACAACCTTATCTCCAGCTAGGTCATTGCCTAGTAATAAATGAACACCCTCTATGGGTAAAGAAGTCACTGCCCCAACAGTCACAGGTCCAGAAACTAAGTCTGATGCCACATTTACACAATGAAGAGGAACATTTACAAAGCCGCACTCTACTCCCTGAACAAGAACACTTTCACTTGAAGAAGACTCCTCAGACAAAGGCAAAGTACCTGATAATACAAGACTCTGAGAAGCTCCAGTGTCCCTTAATATTTTAATTGGGATAGGTTTGGCAGAATCACCAAAAAGTGATATAGAACCTTCTGACATGAATGGTTCATAAGCATCTAAAATAGAATCAGACTGGGATTTGTTTGACCCAACAAATGTATTGTTTTCAATACAAGACCGTGACCTTGACCTCGTAGAAATAAGAGCATTTGGAAAAGCTCTGTCTTTACTCTGTTGCTTATTTTTCAACTTGAAGCAATCAGAAATAACGTGCCCTTTCTTTTTACAATAAGTGCACGTAGGAAGAGATAAGGATTTCTGATCAGTCTTATCAGATGTTTGATTCCTAACAGTTGTGCTGTTGTGAAATTTGGAAGTACTCGAATGAGATTGAAATGGTTTTTTACCAGAAAACTGCTGAGAGGACGACATATTGCCAAATGAAATTTTGTGAGTCAAGGAATAATCATCAGCCATACGAGCAGCATTTTCCAAAGTTTCCACATTCTGCTCGTCAAGATAGGTTTTAACATCACTATGGATGCACCTCTTGAACTCTTCAATTAATACGAGCTGTCTGAGGCTATCATAACCTTGATCAACTTTCTTGGCTGAGCACCACCTATCAAATAGTTGTTCTTTATCCCTTGCAAATTCGACATGAGTTTGTCCAGTTTCTTTTCTACAATTCCTAAACCTTTGTCGATATGCCTCTGGTACCAACTCATAAGCTTTCAAGATGTACTCCTTAACCACATGATAATCAGTGCTTTGTTGTACTGACAGTGAAGTGTAGACTTCACGAGCTTTGCCAATTAGTACACTTTGTAATAACAAAGTCCAATGCTTTCTGGGCCATTTCAAGTTTTCAGCTATTTTCTCTAAATGAAGAAAGTATTTATCTACTTCTTTTTCCTGAAAAGGGGGTACTAACCTAATATATCTAGTAACATCAAAACCTGAACTTGTTTTTAAAGGAGTGGAGTGTGCTCTGTTTGCCAGTTCTAATTCTCTTAATTTAAATTGCATTTCCCTTTCTTCTCTTTGCATCTGCATCTGCATTTGTATTTGTCTATCTTCTTTCTCTCTTTCTCTCTCTCCATCTGCATTTGCCTCTCTTCTTTTTCTCTCTCCATCTGCCTCTCTTCTTTTTCTCTCTCCATCTGTATCCGCCTATCTTCTTTCTCTCTCTCCATCTGTATCTGCCTCTCTTCTTTCTTCATTTGTATCTGCCTCTCTTCCTTCTCTCTCTCCATCTGTATCTGCCTCTCTTCTTTCTGCATTTGTATCTGCCTCTCTTCCTTCTCTCTCTCTCTCTGAATCTGAAGCTTTGCCAATTCTAAATCAATCTGGTTCTTTAACTCTAATTCCCTTAATTTCCTGTCAGAACCAGATAAGGCTTTCTCTTCAAACTTAAAGCACTGCTATCAAAAATTCCCTTTCCTACTAAATACTGAATCAAAATAATCTTTATCTCCTGTTTTGTCAATGATACTTTTGCCTCAGATAGACTGTATTTTCTGGCAAGCTCGAGCAACTCATCCTTTCTCATGCACTCTAACCCCTCCTGGGTAGGTTTTGAAATGAAATTCTGAACATTAGATGCCATTGTAAATGCTTGTTGGTTTCACACAAAAAAAAATTCTCTATTAAAAATCTTTGCCAAAGACAAAAAAAAATTATCCGTGACAAAATCAATATGAATTTCAAAGATAAATTTAATATCTCTAATATGCTTTAATGAAATTCAGATCCCAGAAGACGAGCCCCCAATTTCTGTTACGACTCTATGGTCTAAGAAAAATGTAACAGAAAGAAAGTTAAATCAACAAATCAAGTAAAAAATCAACAAGCAATTTATTACTAGATAATTAAAATGAAAAATCAAAAAGTCACTTACAGTAATGTGTTTTGAAATCCTAATAATCCAATAAGAATGATTGTTCTAATCACAAGTCCTAAATATAGAATGTTTAGAATTCACGGTTGTGTCCTTGAATGTTATGATGTGCTAATGGTTTCCAAAGTCCTGATGTACTAGAAATCTTGATGTGCTGATGTCAAAATGAAGTATTCCAAAATATCTGAATAAGTTCAGTTAAATTCCAAAATCATCAATTAAAAATCCAAAATCCAAAAGTTTATGAGCACTGTTATAATCCAATGAATATTTAAAATAATTCCTCCCTTAGAATTTGGAATGAATTTTCACAACTGTAATAGCTCTTTACAAGACTGATGGTAATGTCAAAACTGAATAAATGTCCACCAAACATGGCATATATAAAGATTGGTCACATGACAGAATGTTCTAGAATATGAGTCATCTTAATGGAATTTTTACTTGTAAACAAAAATCAACCTTGACCTTCAAATTGAGAAAACATATTGATCAAAACAACCTAATTCAAGGACACTAGTTAAACATGTTTTTCCTGATAAACATTAAGATTTAAGCAAATATTAAAGTGAAGAAACATTTATAATTTCCTAAAATATTTATAATATTATATAAACATCATACATAACAGTGTTTGAAACCCATCATACTCGAATTGATAACCAAATGTAATACTTTAAATAACGATTTAATCTTAAATCTCCTTTCCAACAGCAGGTACTGCACATGTGATCATATCAAAACAGCTGAATACTTTATATGAAAATGTCAATAATATGTAGCTCTAAGACATTTTTAAAAAAAATTTAATAGTTTTTTTTCTTCACATTGCCATATCGACTTACAGCTAAGAGTTTATTGCTCGGCTGCTCCGTGTACTTTGATGAAAATAATACACACATTTACTTGGCAGTGGAAACCGTCATAAAACTATCTCAACGCTCTTCAGATTAATACATCACTCACAGCGACTCCTATATTTTATTTTTATATAGCTGTCTGTAATAATTTCATATACTAGAATCAATTAATTATATATTTATATATGCTAGTAATCTATGCACTTTAAGTCAGTATACAAATACTGATTATTAAAATGTCTTTGCAACATGGGAGAGGTGTTTAATAACTTTCAGCTTTCTAACTTAATTCCCAAATATTGCAATGTTTTAAATTATATACTAAGTGTTTTCTTGATTAAATAGTGTTTAAACTAAACGAAACAAAAACTCTCCGAAATCAAGACAGAGGAAAATTGCACGCCCAGTGTGATTCGAGGAATGAGTAAGATCAGTTTCAGATTTATTGCGTACATCTTTGAAGTAAATCTTCCTTCCTTCCTTCACAACTGAACATCAAGAAACCTACATTAGCCTTTACAATTAAATTCTATCTATCTATCTACCTATCTATCTATCTTTCTTTCTATCTATCTATCGATCAATCGATCAATCTATCTATCTATCGATCAATCGATCAATCTATCTATCTATATATATATATATATATATATATATATATATATATATATATATATATATATATTGTATCGACATGTGCATACATTTATCAGATTGACCTGCCCACATACATACATAAGTTGTAGTTATGACTGACTGATTCAATGACTTATTGGTATCTAATGACACGTCAGTACATATATGATTATATCGCGCTCAGTCAGTAGTAGTAAAGTGATTTGATCAGAGGCACACCACGCCGACCTTGCCGGTCTGGCATGGGTATGAATTCTTTATCCTGTCCAAAAATACTTACGCATTGTGCAGAATTTAGTGTGCAGGGCCAAAGATTTCACAACTGGCCTGCAGACCTTCACATGCAAACCATAGCATTTTACCGTCCCTATATGCTCAAAAGTCGGCTGTTCCAATATTTATATTTTCAGAATACGGAGTAACTTGTCCACAACGGACACTCAGTAGAGCACAGCATGTCCTTTGTCCTTTATGGGAAAATATCCTTTGACTAGATTTTAGAATGGTATAGAGGATTGCGCAATTGTGAGTTCTACTCTAACTGTATTTCGTGCTTTTTAGCTCACCTGACCGTAATGCCAATTGAGCCTTATGTATGGTAATGCTTCCGTCGTACGTCCACCAACATTAAATAGATTTTAGATTGATAATAAGAATGACATATCCTTTATTAGAAGTGTCCGTTTTATAGAAGAATATTCAATATCAAGTTCTCATGTACTCCTATTTCACGGTTTCTAACTCGTCCATTTGTCAACAGTTGCTAGTTTAAAATTCCAAAAAAAAAAAAACACTGGAAAAAATCTGAACCATGAAAGATTTAAAGTCTGTACAGATGGTTACGATCAAATATGGCCGCCGTTACTGTGTATAGGAAAAAAATCTTTAAATGACTTCCTCTGAAAAATGTCGCTAAACAGAATTCGATCAAATTTAAATATTGCATTCTGGCATAAAGGGCTTTCAAACGACAATAATGTCATTAAATATGGCCGCTGTTACTAAAATTGAAACACCGTTTAACGATTTCTTTTCAAAATCCGCTGAACACACATGTAATTTAACTAAATTTGACAGAAGATATTCTGGCATAAAGGGCTTTCAAATTTATGCAAATAACACTGATTTGATTTTATATATGATCGTCCTTACTAAAAATATAAAAAGTTTTAAACGACTTCTTAGCGAAACAATTTCGTTAAAATTTGATAAAATCTAACAGAAAGTATCCTGGTATAAAGAGCTTTTAAGTTTGTACAAAAGTATATCGAGTTTCTATACAATATGACCACATTCACCAAAAATAGACAAACCTCGAAATTATTTCTTCTCCAAAAACAGCTCAAAGGAATTTGACCATATCTGACAGAAAGCATATTGGCATGAATTACATTTCCGCTTTATACAAAAGATCTTTATCCATCATAAAATGTATCTGCTGTTATTTAAGTGTTAAAACTTTAAAAAGATTTCTTCTCAGAAATGGCTCAAAAGAATTCGATAAAATTTGACAGAAACCATTCTGACATAAAGGGTTTTCAATTCTATACAAATTGTGTTGATTATTTTCCATCAAATATTGCCATTGAAACTGCTAATAAGAATTTAACAAAATTCAGTCAAATGCATCCTGGAATAAATGACTTTTAATTTTGCACAAGTGATGCCAATTTGCTCACAAATGTGGCAACCGTTGCTAAAATTAGAAAATTAGAAAAACTTTAAACACCTTCCTCTCAACAACCGCTCAAAAATTCGTCTCCATTATACCTAAAACTACTCCGGTATAAAGATTTTAAATTTATACAAATAATGCCGATACGCCATATCTATATCTGTATCTATCTATCTATCTATCTATCTATCTATCTATCTATCTATCTATCTTACTATCTATCTATCTATATATTTGTATGTGTGTCTGTGAATGTTTGTGTACCTTGTTTGAAAATAGACTGCCTTCCTATTAAAAATTCTTAATTTCTTCTAAATAACTGCTTAACAGAATTTGACAATATTTGTTATAAAGTGTCCTAGCTTGAATGCTTTTGAGATTGATCTAAAAGATGCTGTTCCGCCATCATGTGTGGCTGTCATTACTCAAAGTTGAAATTAATTTAGAAACCTTTGTCTAAAATAAATGCTGAACTGAATTTGATCAACTTTGTTACAAAGCACCCTGGCATATGGGCTTTCAATATTGGACAAATTATGTTGATGTGCTATCAGATATGGATGACAATTCAAAAGATTAAGAAACCTTGAAACAACTGTTTTAATGACATATGAAATCAAATACCCTGGAGAAATGTCAACAGAGCATTCCACTGATGCAGATTGTTTGTCCAACTGCTTTTACCTTTTGATATTATGCAATCTCAGGTCTTTTGTTTTTACACAAACCAACTTGTCAAGGTATACAACAACACTGAATTAAAAAGTCCAACATCTGTTGCGAACAAAATAATAACTTGATGTCTTTTATTTTTTTACACAACATAAGCAATGCCATGAAGCTTCAATGTATTGATATCAATAGTTTTCACAGCAGTGATATAAATATTTTATAAACTTAGCATGAAAGCAACACTGTCGGTATCAACAGATAATACTTATTTGTTTACAAGTTTGGACGGGATAAAAGTGAACTCAAAGCTAGACGTGTTACATAATAACATTCATTGCAATAAAGGTGTTCATTTGATGATTTACAACATCAAAATGATTTACTCGATTGTTTTAGAAAAGTGCAAATTTACAGACCAAATTTATTGATGATAACTTGGAAATAAGCAAGATCAAACCTACTATCAGAATGTTTTAAAAAGTTCGGTATTAGGTACGAATAAATTACGCTTAGTTTTAGGAAATACTCAAATTTGTATTCAGCTAAATTTAGAGTGTACTTTAAATATCTTGTAAACTTTGCAAGGTTACTCAACAACGACTCAACAAAAACGTATATAGACTTTATGGTGTTACGACTCTATGGTCTAAGAAAAATGTAACAGAAAGAAAGTGAAACCAACAAATCAAGTAAAAATCAACAAGCAATTTATTACTAGATAATTAAAATGAAAAATCAAAAAGTCACTTACAGTAATGTGTTTTGAAATCCTAATAATCCAATAAGAATGATTGTTCTAATCACAAGTCCTAAATATAGAATGTTCTGAATTCACGGTTGTGTCCTTGAATGTTATGATGTACTAATGGTCTCCAAAGTCCTGATGTACTAGAAATCTTGATGTGCTGATGTCAAAATGAAGTATTCCAAAATCTCTGAATAAGTTCACTTAAATTCCAAAATCATTAATTAAAAATCCAAAATCCAAAAGTTTATGAGCACTGTTATAATCCAATGAATATTTAAAATAATTCCTCTCTTAGAATTTGGAATGAATTTTCACAACTGTAATAGCTCTCTACAAGACTGATGGTAATGTCAAAACTGAATAAATGTCCACCAAACATGGCATATATAAAGATTGGTCACATGACAGAATGTTCTAGAATATGAGTCATCTTAATGGAATTTTTACTTGTAAACAAAAATCAACCTTGACCTTCAAATTGAGAAAACATATTGATCAAAACAACCTAATTCAAGGACACTAGTTAAAAATGTTTTTCCTGATAAGAGATTTAAGCAAATATTAAAGTGAAGAAACATTTATAATTTCCTAAAATATTTATAATATTATATAAACATCATACATAACACCTCCCCTCATAAAGAAAAAGAAAGATTTATATAATAAAGCTTTCTTTTGAATATACATCTAATACTATAATAACCAAAATTACATAAGAACATGTTTTATGATACTGGACTTAATTACATCAAGCAATATTACATTTCTAGGCACGTGAGAGTGCATCTGCAATCACATTGTCTTTTCCCCTGATGTGTTTGATGTCAATGTTATATTCCTGCAATATCAAACTCCATCTCAACAATCTCCGATTTTTATCTTTCATTTTGTTGATGAAAGTAAGGGGATTGTGATCACTGTACACAATAATTGGAGAAAGAGCTGAGGTGACATACACTTCAAAATGCTGTAAAGCCAATATCAAAGCCAAACATTCCTTCTCAATTGTGGAATAATTTTTCTGGTGCTTGTTTAGTTTTTTAGAAAAATAACACACAGGGTGATCCACACCACTTTTGTCTTCCTGAATCAATACTCCACCAACCCCTACATCACTTGTAACAACAGATAATTTAAATGATTGGCTAAAATTTGGTGCAGAAAGAACTGGTGCATTCTTAAGCATGGCCTTTAACTTGTCAAAAGATTCCTGACACTTGTCAGACCAATGAAATTTGGTTTTCTTACTCAATAAACTTGTCAAAGGTTCAGCAATTTTGAAAAAATTGGAACAAAATTTCCGATAATATCCAGCCATACCTAGAAATCGCATCAGTTGCTTTTTACAAATTGGAACTTGAAATTCAGAGATAGCTTTGACCTTAGCTTCTATAGGTTTAACTTGACCTTGTCCCACAATATGTCCTAAAAATGTGACACAAGCATGGCAAAACTCACTTTTGCTCAAATTAATTGTCAGATTCGCATCACTGAGTCGATCGAAGAATTTTCGAATGGTTTCCAAATGATCTTCCCATGTGTTGTTGTAGATAATAACGTCATCGATATAAGCGTCACAATTATCAAGACCAAATGTTATCATGTTCATCAGACGTTGAAACGTTGCAGGCGATTTTTTCATTCCAAACGGCATGACTTTATATTGATAAAGTCCATCTGGAGTTGTAAATCCTGAAATTTCTTTTGCCCTTTCCGTCAGTGGAATTTGCCAGAATCCTTTTAAAAGGTCAAACTTGGTGACATATTCCGCATTTCCAATTTTATCAATGCAATCGTCCATTCTTGGGATTGGAAATGAATCAGTTTTGGTGACACTGTTGACTTTTCTATAGTCAGTACACATACGGAATGTATTATCTGGCTTGGGAACAAGAATACATGGTGAACTCCAGTTACTTTTACTTGGTTCTATGAAATCATTCTCCAGTAGATACTGAATTTCTTTCTTCAGATAGTTCTGTTTGAGAGGAGATTCATTCTATAAGGATGCTGTTTCACAGGCGCAGAATCTACAATGTCAACGTCATGATACATTTTACTTGTTCGTGTTGGAACATCAGGAAACAAGTGCTCATAGTCATGTAATAGCTGTTTTAGTTCATTTCTTTCCTGTTGTTGTAGATGTGAAAGTTTCTGGTCTAGGTTGTTCAATATTTCTGAATTCCGAAGATTGGTTATACCAGAGTCACTATAGTCTGATTGTATTCCATCGTTGATATCTTCACTGTGTGGGACAGGTACAACTAAATTAACTGAATAATTAGCTGGGCTATCTCTGTCAAAATATTCCTTTAACATATTTATATGACAAAGTTGTTTCTGTTTCCGTCTCCCAGGAGTGGTAATGATATAATTTAAGTCATTTACTTTCTTTTCAACGGTATAAGGACCAAAAAATTTAGCCTGAAGAGGATTCTGAGGTATGGGAAAGAGAGCCAGAACTTTGTCACCAGGTTTAAAACTCCTTTCCTGTGAATTTCTGTCATACCTTAATTTCATTTTTGACTGGGTATTGTGAAGATTAGTTCTTGCTACTTCACAGGCCTTTGACAACTTGTATTTGAAGTCAGAACCATAATCAAGAAGATTAATCTTTGAGTCTTCATTTGAAAGAAGTTTCTCTTTCAATAATTTCAGTGGTCCACGGACAGTATGACCAAAAACTAGTTCAAAGGGACTAAAACCCAACGACTCTTGAACTGATTCCCTAACAGCAAACAACAACAAATGAACACCCTCATCCCAATCCTTTTCTGTATCAAAGCAATATGATCGAATCATATTCTTCAAAGTTTGATGAAATCTTTCCAAAGCACCTTGACTTTCAGGGTGATAGGCAGAAGATTTAAACTGTTGGATGCCTAATTCATGCATAACTTGTTGGAAAATTCCAGACATAAAATTGGACTCTTGATCTGACTGGACAGATTTGGGAAGGCCAACAAGTGTAAAAAACTTCACCAAAGCTTTCACAATAGTTTTAGTTTTTATATTTCTCAGAGGAATTGCTTCTGGAAATCTTGTAGATGTACACATGATGGTCAACAAGTATTGGTTGCCTGACTTGGTTTTAGGTAAAGGACCAACACAGTCTACTATTATTCTACTAAATGGTTCATCAAATGCAGGAATAGGTTGCAGATGAGCCTTAGGTATCTTCTGATTGGGTTTTCCTACCATTTGACAAGTGTGACAAGATCTGCAGTATTTAGAAACATCACTTTTGAGTTTCGGCCAATAAAAATGATTCAAGGTCTTGTGATAAGTCTTACGGACTCCTAAATGACCAGCCAAAGGAGTTTCATGGGCTAAATTAAGAATTTCCTGTCGATATGACTTAGGAACAACAATTTGATAGCTCACTGACCACTCGTCACCAGCGGGTACATCAGGTGGTCTCCATTTCCTCATAAGGACCCCATTTTTCACAAAGTAACACACTGGAACTTGTGTGGCTTCAGTTTCATTAATAGCCCTCTGAAACAAACAAGATATCTCGGGATCTTGCTCCTGTTCAACGACAAGGGATTGTCGTTTGTCATCCTGATTAGAACAAAGAGAATGAGTTGCCAAAAGAGGATCACTGTGATCAATACCATTTGATTGATCAATACCTGAGGAAAAAGTGACCTCATCAAAAGACTGACCAATACATGTGTCAGCTAAAGGAATAATATCCTGATCAACATCAATCTCAAGAGCTCTTTTTGCCATAGCTCTAGTAACTGCACAAGCAGGGTACAAATCAGGGATTTCAGTTTCGACAGGATCAACTTTCTGATCCAAACAAGGCTTGTCAATTACAAGTGGATTAACCACAACCTTATCTCCAGCTAGGTCATTGCCTAGTAATAAATGAACACCCTCTATGGGTAAAGAAGTCACTGCCCCAACAGTCACAGGTCCAGAAACTAAGTCTGATGCCAAATTTACACAATGGAGAGGAACATTTACAAAGCCGCACTCTACTCCCTGAACAAGAACACTTTCACTTGAAGAAGACTCCTCAGACAAAGGCAAAGTACCTGACAATAAAAGACTCTGAGAAGCTCCAGTGTCCCTTAATATTTTAATTGGGATAGGTTTGGCAGAATCACCAATAAGTGATATAGAACCTTCTGACATGAATGGTTCATAAGCCTCCAAAATAGAATCAGACTGGGTTTTGTTTGACCCAACAAATGTATTGCTTTCAATACAAGACCGTGACCTTGACCTCGTAGAAATAAGAGCATTTGGAAAAGTTCTGTCTTTACTCTGTTGCTTATTTTTCAACTTGAAGCAATCAGAAATAACGTGCCCTTTCGTTTTACAATAAGTGCACGTAGGAAGAGATAAGGATTTCTGATCAGTCTTATCAGATGTTTGATTCCTAACAGTTGTGCTGTTGTGAAATTTGGAAGTACTCGAATGAGATTGAAATGGTTTTTTACCAGAAAACTGCTGAGAGGACGACTTATTGCCAATTGAAATTTTGTGAGTCAAGGAATAATCATCAGCCATACGAGCAGCATTTTCCAAAGTTTCCACATTCTGCTCGTCAAGATAGGTTTTAACATCACTATGGATGCACCTTTTGAACTCTTCAATTAACTTTCTCATGCACTCTATTCCCTCCTGGATAGGTTTTGAAATGTAATTCTGAACATTTGATGCCATTGTAAATGCTTGTTGGTTTCACACAAAAAAAAATTACTCTTTTAAAAAATCTTTGCCAAAGACAAAAAAAAATTCCAAGACAAAATCAATATGAATTTCAAAGACAAATTTAATATCTCTAATATGCTTTAATGAAATTCAGATCCCAGAAGACGAGCCCCCAATTTCTGTTACGACTCTATGGTCTAAGAAAAATGTAACAGAAAGAAAGTGAAACCAACAAATCAAGTAAAAATCAACAAGGAATTTATTACTAGATAATTAAAATGAAAAATCAAAAAGTCACTTACAGTAATATGTTTTGAAATCCTAATAATCCAATAAGAATGATTGTTCTAATCACAAGTCCTAAATATAGAATGTTCCGAATTCACGGTTGTGTCCTTGAATGTTATGATGTGCTAATGGTCTCCAAAGTCCTGATGTACTAGAAATCTTGATGTGCTGATGTCAAAATGAAGTATTCCAAAATATCTGAATAAGTTCAGTTAAATTCCAAAATCATCAATTAAAAATCCAAAATCCAAAAGTTTATGAGCACTGTTATAATCCAATGAATATTTAAAATAATTCCTCTCTTAGAATTTGGAATGAATTTTCACAACTGTAATAGCTCTTTACAAGACTGATGGTAATGTCAAAACTGAATAAATGTCCACCAAACATGGCATATATAAAGATTGGTCACATGACAGAATGTTCTAGAATATGAGTCATCTTAATGGAATTTTTACTTGTAAACAAAAATCAACCTTGACCTTCAAATTGAGAAAACATATTGATCAAAACAACCTAATTCAAGGACACTAGTTAAAAATGTTTTTCCTGATAAGAGATTTAAGCAAATATTAAAGTGAAGAAACATTTATAATTTCCTAAAATATTTATAATATTATATAAACATCATACATAACAGTGGGGAATACAACTAAATTTAAGCTGTAGCAGATTCAACCATACGAATGGCACAATTTAACAACAATGTGCAATCATTCATCAATGGAAACGATTGAAGAAACGTTGGAAATTGCTGAAAATATTAAGTACGTGTTGTAGATGGATGTTCTGCTGCGCTGCTATAACACCTAAAGGCCGTCTATCGCGGGTGAAGCATTTTCTAGATGTTGTTGCCGTTTTAAAGGATATACCAAATATACACGTTTCCATCGGAGACGATCAACAAAGAACAGTATTCAAGACATCTTTACAACATTTCTGAAAGTCCGGTTAATTACACAAATATCAAATAATTGTGGGGACAAATTACACAAGGCACAAAAAACCCAACAACAAACAAACAAACAAAAAACCGCTGAAGTGAGGATTGGTTAACTGAACAATCCACTTACAGATGACACAAGCAAAACAGAGTATTTTCCTACAAAAGAGTATATATTGTTCACGTGGATCATCAATAGGAGGCAGACACATTTTATATGCAATCATATAAAAATACAACAGCCAATACATATATATTTTGACCCTAATATATATCTTCTTTCAGTACTGTTGAGCTGAAAATTAAAACAAAATAAGAGAAGACATACACATTTTTTAAAGAGGTCTGTAAAAAGAAAACCTGCAAAGTTATAGTTTAATGAGGGAAAAGAGTTTTACAACAGGGTATTTAATGAGGGAAAAGAGTTTTACAACAGGGTATTTAATGAGGGAAAAGAGTTTTACAACAGGGTATTTAATGAGGGAAAAGAGTTTTACAACAGGGTATTTAATGAGGAAAAAGAGTTTTACAACAGGGTATTTAAGGATTTTCTGGAAAAGGAAAATATTAAATACTTTTGAACTTACTCAGACAAAATGCATCTGTAGTAGAAAGGTTTAACAGAACCTTAAGACTAGAATGTGGATGTACTTTACTTTCAATGAAGCCATAAAAGGTTTCTGACATTTTTTCATAGGTAATTGATAGATGCAATAACAATTATAACATATCAATAGACATGAATCTGTTTGTAGCAGACAAGGAGGAAAACAGATGAAAACTATGGATCAGTCTATTCAGTTAACAGTCAGAATTTCCAAATACAAAACAATGTTTTGAAAACGGCTACTTTCCTAACTTCACGCAGGAAACATCTATAATTAGGCATGTAGTTTTTAGATAATTCAGTTGTCTACAAACTAGAAGGCTTGAAAGGAGAGAATATTGAGGGCATGTTTTATGAACAAGAGTTATCTCTGTGCAACAGACAAGATGACATATATAAAGCTGAAAAAAATATTAAAGACCAAAGTAATGAACTGTACGGAATACATACTTATGAAATAGAACGGATGCATCGTGTAGCAGTTGGGAATTGCCTGAACAGATTATGCCATTAAATAAATAAAATAAATGATACTTCCCCTTCATGAAAGACTGAAGAAGAGTATATAAATAGAAGTAATAAAAATATGACAACTTTGAGTTTTTAAAGATAATTAGTTTTTAGTATATGCTAGTTACAAAACAAACGAGCATTAGAGAGTGAATGAGTTATCTCATGCAAGACATATCCATTATTTTGATTATGAAACCACAGGGAAAAGCAAAGTACATCAAAGAACATCACCACTAAAGAGCAAAATCGTACGCGTGAAAAACATCATAAGCTAACTACAACCTTGACAATGTTCTAGCATTGTAATAATTGCAATTAGTACAGAAGAAATGAAGAGACAACATTCAACAATATGAGGCTGATTCCAACTATATCTCAAAATGATAAAAAACAAATAAAGCTTAAAAGACTACAAACTTGTATATGAGATTGTAAACAAAATAACGGGTAATGAAATTCACATAATTGTTGAACATTTAATTCTTTATCAAATTTCAATCAAAATTTGTATAGCAAGACTTCTCGCAATTACACAATCAACAGTGCATTTTAATGGAAAAATATTTTACCATGGATAATTTTAAAACATCTATGAAACCGTTTGTTACAAATAATTACCACAAAATTAACCAAATCAGTTAATAATTGTCTTTATACCATATGGATAATACAATCCAATACACCGTTAACGGTATGTAATTGTACAGATTTTGAAGCTACATTTTGTTCAGAACTTTCATTTGATATATAGTAGTAATCGAAAACAATTTACATAAATAAATGGTATAATTGACATTGCATGCTGTCATTGAAGTTCAATGGTCACTAGAGCTATGAAGAAGAACACGTGCCGAGGGCACATCGATATACGGGAAAGAAATAACGTGCCGAAAGCATCATGTTTAGGATCTACGAAGTGTACGATTGAATTAGATATAAAATGTTATAAATGCAAAAGAGAAAAAAAAATATAAAGGAAATGAAAAAACGAAATACAAAATACCAGGGATGTAAAGACTGAGTAAAGTAAAAAAAAAAAAGAACAACTAACAGCTAACAAGTAATTCAGTCTGAAGCCGCATACCCAGCCTGAACATATATGGAGATATATCAAACAAATTTGACTAGATAACGATTTAATTAATTCTCTAGAAAAAAAATGATTATTCAATAGACATGACACACTTTTCTCTATAGATAACGGAATAGCGACATTAAACCAAAAGATTAGAACATATGTACTATGTGTATTGGGCAGACAAGTTATTA
The DNA here is from genome assembly GCA_029931535.1 of Margaritifera margaritifera. Classification (NCBI taxonomy): domain Eukaryota; kingdom Metazoa; phylum Mollusca; class Bivalvia; order Unionida; family Margaritiferidae; genus Margaritifera; species Margaritifera margaritifera. The sequence goes on along the minus strand of JAQPZY010001661.1, from coordinate 2,351,666 downwards.
AACAACATCTATTACGCACTCTGTATCCACTCTACAGGATACGATTCAAAAAAGTAATATAACTATGTATTTTAGGAACAAGAAATGACGGGTATAACAGAAAAATTATATCGGCTTTTCAAAATGACAGGAGATACTCCAAATTAAAATCCGACTACGTTCTTGATAGCGACGATACATATATTTAATGAGTGACATCGTTATGAAAATGAGTATTATCATTGGATATAACAACAATTTACGTATATCAAAATACTCCTTTAAACTTTGATTAAGTCCTGCTATTAGTATATATATATATGTTAATTATCTTCTCTGTTCCAAAGGCTGATAATCAATCTCTAACAATTAGATAAGAAACTGAAAAAAATAATAAAGTACAAAGTGAGTAAAAATAATGTAGAGAAGAATGATTGTGATGGTAGCCCTCGTGTAACTCCCAATGTGTTTAGATGCTCGGACGTTCAGGGGACATGTTGCAATTTAGAAAAAATACAATACTGACCACGAAATAAACAGGTAATTATTTATATTGATAATAACGGTTCCACTTTTGAAATTTGTCACAAACCTCAAGATCTGCTACATGCTCTATTTACACATGCAATCAAAAATGCAAATAATAAACCCATTAATGTAAAAACAAGTAAATCAACACGTTCGACTAGGAACAAGACAACCTATCCAGCAGTTTTCAAAACATATCATATCACGCTGCCAATAATACCAGATAATGTTAATGTACGTTTTTGTGCTAATCTATAAGAAATAATTGCCGATTTTTATTAAAGACTTTTTAATTTCGTCAACGAACAAGTCATCTTTGCCTCTTGACGGAGCATGACACCTCCATCATCTTCCAAACCCTTCACAAAATAAGATATAGACAGAACAACAGCTGATATACATATATCTATTAGAGTGGCTATAGCACTTATTGTTACACCGTTTCTTTAAACAGCCGTTTAGATTTTCACACAGAGGTAATTTATATTTAATGTTTTAATTGATTTAGTCCCTTATTTCTGTGAAAGTTCTGTCCAGCTGAGTTAGATGCCCAACTGCTTGCACTCGCATGCTTTCAACCCTTTCCAGCTGTTTCTGCAATACAGTTACTTTTGTATTTGGGTCTACCTCTTTGTTGATACTTTAATTTACTCTTCAATCCGTTTTCATTTATTTAAATATCACATTGGATAGATTCTTTGTCATAATCGAGATCTTCTGTAGCATTTGCTTAACCCCTTCATTCTCTTTCCAAATAAATATTCAAAGTCATAGCTTTAAGTAGCAAAGAAATGTACAAATTACAACTGGATAAATAAATTATGATTTATCGATGACAAAAGTAGCAATAACTCCATTTTAAAGAAACTGACCAGGATAAAGAGGAAATAAATATATATATATTGAAAAGAAACATACAAAGGGATACAAATTTAAATGAAATATAGCTGGAAAGGATGAATGCAAAATAAATCAAGAAGACATATGAAATTAACTCTAGAGCTGATAAATTTTCCAAATGATTGTCAGGTGTTGAAATTTATAATGTGATGTCATTCGTTAGCAGATATTTCCCGACCGATATTTAGACAGTTTATAGAGAAACATATGAAAGATGATTACATGTCACCAAATGGTTATCAAATTCTTCACTGGAGTTATGCCATTCAAATTTGGATTGCCTCTATTTCAATTGAGTGCTTGTTTGATAAGTTTCAAAGATATTGTTCTTTTAAAGAAACACCTCCTCAAAGAATAGTTTTAACAAGGCAACAGAACGCACGGAGGAAATAGGAAATATTGAAAATATAACGGATAAATACAATTCGTACTTGTTTTTTTATTTTAGTTTTTTTTTAATTCATATGTGCCTGTAGCCACAATTGTTAGAATTGATGTCAGTACAGGAGTACTGTTTACCATGTAATACAGTCTCAAAGGGACAACAGAGCAGATGATACTGTTCAGATTTCATTAATGATGAAGTTGGCAATCCAAACTGATTCAACATTTTTCTTGTACCCTTCTATGTCTTTTTTCGAAGGTATCTTAGCTTTTATGCACTTATTCATTGACTTTCATGAATCTAGTGTTTGACTAGTAAAAGTATTTTTCATATTGTTCAAGATCAGACAAATCAAGTAATGAACATTGTATGACTTGATGAATGTCTAACTCTTGTTGACTAATTCCTTCAGGCTTTGCAAAATTTTATAAACTGTAGCCACGCTTGGTTGAAGTAAATAGTTAGAACACTGGGTGTTTTTTGTTTTAAAGACCTTAGTAGGATTGGTTTCGGTGGCCACTTGGAAAACGTTCAGAGAGATTGTTTTGTTTTGTTTTTTTAAAACAAAAAAAAAGCCAAAGTTGTGCGTGTAAAGAAAGAACCACAAGCCTGTAAAACGTCGAAGGTTGTGCAAAGCACAACGTCCAATATTGCAAGAAATGATAAAATTTCAGCGCGATCTATTATTTGAAAGGTGGTGGTATAGTTCTTTTAGGTATTTAGGTATCTTTTTAATTTGGACAAAAAGTAAAGTTGTTTCTTTACAAAGTCGTCAACATTTTGTCTTTGGCAGAGAACGATCCAATTTTGCCAAACATCCATCTTGTACTTTCATTTATTTTGTGTACAAATGTGGCATGTAAAATGTCAAATAATCGTTCAAGGGCATTATCAATTTCCCCTCTATTTAATATATCTCGAGACTTTGTCACATGTTAAAAATTGATATACTCAACTACCTCTGTCTCACAGATGGGTCTCATTACAAGTCTAATCGTTAAGTCTAACTGTCTCACAGATGGGTCTCATTACAAGTCTAATCGTTAAGTCTAACTGTCTCACAGATGGGTCTCATTACAAGTCTAATTGTTAAGTCTAACTGTCTCACAGATGGGTCTCATTACAAGTCTAATCGTTAAGTCTAACTGTCTCACAGATGGGTCTCATTACAAGTCTAATCGTTAAGTCTAACTGTCTCACAGATGGGTCTCATTACAAGTCTAATCGTTAAGTCTAACTGTCTCACAGATGGGTCTCATTACAAGTCTAATCGTTAAGTCTAACTGTCTCACAGATGGGTCTCATTACAAGTCTAATCGTTAAGTCTAACTGTCTTACAGATGGGTCTCATTACAAGTCTAATCGTTAAGTCTAACTGTCTCACAGATGGGTCTCATTACAAGTCTAATCGTTAAGTCTAACTGAGCTTTAACAAGACTTCATTGTGCAATTTTTCGAATGATGGACTTTTATGAATACGGATCAGCGCCATTAAAAAGCATGTATAAATCTTGACTGCTGCTATTGTAAAATATATTCTCGTTGCAATCTCTGTAAAATGAATTTCTAAGTCCTTTAGACATAATTCATTTTTTAATTCGGCTATTAATACGTTTTACTTCTTTTCTTGTGTGGCCAAGTATTTAAGGCGGCGGTAATCTTTGCATTGTTCATATCAATAACTTTAACTTTGAAAGAGAATATGTATATATATATATATATATATATATATATATATATATATATATATATATATATATATATATAAAGGAATGCAGAAAACTTGGACATATCTCAATCAAAATTGTGCATGTACATACATATACATATACCATATACTAAATGTTTGAGCTGGAAGTTGACCAATGCATGCGAGTATAGACGCTTTTTACACAATGTAAACCAGTCTATAGCTTCCAATGCACAGATGGAGAAATAGAGTAAAAATTTGGGCACAGAATTTACTTAAGTATCTAGTGTTCCTATGGTTACTTTCGTTTAATTATTTTTCATTACAACGTAACTTTATGCCTTTGTTTACTTTGTATATAAGCATTTCAAATTATTATTTTTTGCTCGCCAGAAATTTTTTATTTCTTTTTTCTTAATGTTGTTATATCTACATGTATGAATTTGTGTAAAAATACCAATAAAAAACATTGCTACAGGCAAAATAGGATCTGATAGCTAGAACTTTCCTACTCTTAATTAGTTACGAATAAAAAGCACGTACTTTGTTTGGACGCATTAGGACACTTTAGTAACTTCTACACAACTAACACAGAATAGAGAATGATTAAAATGTATAAACAATATTATCATTGTTACTCTACATTTTCACATAATTTTTACACTCATTTGTGTATCAGTAAAACACATATGCAATGCAATATACTACTACGCACATCCAGTACTAGTGATACCACGTATATTGTCATTGAGAAAATGTGTAAAACATTGGTATCGTTATGACATGAGTAACAAATATATGTGCAAAAATGAATGTATTGACCAAAACAGTTTTACGTGTCAATTATTATTTTATTGGGTTTTTTTTCATACATATGTTATTATTTTATTCATGGCTAATTCAAATTCACTACATACGTTCTCTTAAAAGTTGATTATAAGCACAAAGTATTCAGACAAAATAGTTTGCAACTATATAAATAGAAAAAAACACCATACATGACCTGTAATTACAGTTGCAGTAAAGTATAATGCAAGCGGCTCAGATATAGTAATTTTAGAATAGAAAGCATTAGGTGATAGTAATGTAAGAAAATATTTTTCTGACACAAATCGCACAAACTGTGAGGAAATACTGACATAACCATATTAATTTATTAGCACGAGGAAATCACGAAAAAACATGTAACAGGACACAAACATACGATGCGGTGTTGTCTGCAACGCGGGGTATTCATATCAATCAATAAACGGTCCTTATCTACACATCACGCTATGAAGTGTTGGGGAGGATCCAGAAATATCCTTTCGGAGGGGGTGGGGGCAGAGGCATAAACAAAATAGGCGAGGAGTCTGTGGGATGGAACCGCCGGCGGCGAATGAGGAGGCAAAACCTTTGGAAACTCCTGCATTTTAATCGTTTCTAGGGCATAGTTTTAACCATTTAAATGTGAAGAGATCTTACTCTAGGAGACGTTCCGGTTGTTTCGCTCTCATTTCTAGTGGGGTGTTGGAGGCGGGGGCGCGGGTGAAGATGATGTGAAGGGGTTGGAGTTGGGGCCAGGGTGATGGCGCCGGCTCCGCCCTCGCCTTGATCTGCTTGAACTATCGTTGTATAAAAGAATCTCTCTACTACGTGTCTCATCAGCATGTGAATACAACAACTGGCCCTAAGAATTAAACATGTATTAGCATACAACATCCTTCATACCACCTTTCCGTTAAAATAATCCGTATGCTTTCGTGATATACCTTATTCAAATAATTTTTCTCATATCTTTCAGAACACTGACAAAACCTTATGGCCTCACAAGACAGATCTTCATCCAATGACATGGGAGTTAATGATGAAATATTTTTCACTGCAGTTGAAGCTCCAGTTGAATGTTTCCCGCGAATCGAGTTCTTCCAATCTAAACTGAAGGATTTGTTCTCTAGATTCCAAAGATTGCTAGGTATGTGTATACATTTGTATATTAATATATGATGTTGTTGCATATATAAAATACACATCTATTAATAGATCGATAGATAGACAGACAGACAGACAGACACCATCAATCAAACTAAAACTATGACAAACACAATTTCATATTAGGCATATTGAATTCATCGAGAGTATTACAGGACACTTTGTTCCTTCACCATATTCCCATGCTCCATATAGTGGCATAGAATTTCGATGTTGTATACGAGTTGTTTCAAATTTGTTGTGTATGCTGGTCACATTGACGTATTTACCACATTTATTTTCTATGCCACCATTCTTTAACGCTTATATTAAAATATTGTATTAAATATTTGCGGATGGCCAATAGGTTAATTGCAAATAAACTTTCTGTTATTGTGGCTATTGCCTGTATACATTAGTTCAGTGGTTCGTGCTAAGAAGTAAATATGAGTTGGTATGAAGAAAATTGATTTAGGTAGCTAAATGTCCAGTTTTGACATCTTTTTCCCTGTTGTTTTCAAGAACTATTAAACCTTTATACATTTCAAACCAGTATTGAACTTTTCTTGTTTGATATGCCGTGAGAAACGAATAACGGGTTGCGTGTTCAGAATAGACATAAACCAATGAAACGATGAAACGCCCAGGAATAATGGAGGACAATAATAAGCCATATACATGGATGCTACTATCAACAAACCGTCAAGGCTTGGGGTGACCATGTTACATAGAATACGCTATCTAAAACTAGTCCATGAGGAAGAATGATGACTTAATACCATATGTAGTTATGCAAACTTCAGTGGACAGATCCAACACTTGAAATCTGCACGAGTATTTTGATCATTTAAGAACATAGTTAATGGTACTTAAAAACATGGTTCTATGGGTTCTAACTTAACACAAAGCGTATGTTATTACACCGTGTACATAAAGGTTCCTCTGTTCAGTTTCGTAATTTGCATAGGGTTTGATTTTTAAAGAGAAAACAATTCCTAGATTTTCCTCACTGGTGTTCCTGGCTATTTAAATAGACCTTGCATATCTTAGTTACTATTAAAAGAACTTTTAATTCCCTTTCTTTTGGTGTATTATTGCTGGATATATTTTGGATTGGAGAGTATACAGCTTGGCCTTACTTTAGATATTCGCCAATCAAAAAACTGCTAGCTCCGAATGGTTATTTTCACTTTTTGGACTTCCAACGTAAACTGGAAACAAACAAGTCGATAACGTTTCGTTACTTTTCATATATTTTATAATTCAGTTATTTCACTTGAATACTTACTGAAATTAAAAAGATTTATTTAAGTGGCTCATGGTGGTAATGAGATAATTATTAAATGATAAATATGCATGGATATCATAGAAGAGAACACGACTTCTTTTTTAAAATTTGTATTACGGTAATAATGACATCCTATAATTTGAAGAAACTATTAAAACATGAAATCATGGAACAATCCTACAAACCCAGCACTTAATGATTGTTGATTTGAGTACATACTTGTTATTGAGGAACTGTGTACATATATAATCTCATTGGAGGACCTGTAAAAAAAAATATTGATATATGCAGCGAAACCAAACTTATAAGCATTAAAATACTTAGTACGTCAAACATTTGGAGGATTCAGGGAATGCAGAAAGATTATCATATGTTTACAAAGTATAAACCTTTAAAAATACTGATTAGCTCGATGCATTTTTAACAGCAATAATGGCATGTAATGCAAGATGGCAAAAAGGAACTTATCTGGGCTATCATCCAGTATATATGTTTCTCTGCAATTGCATATGCATTATTTCCTTATTTAATTTTGAATAAAAATTAAAGAAAATTCATCCTTCACTATATGCAGTCCATTGTTATCATTGTTTCTTCTTTTTCTTTGAGAACTGATTCCAGAGAGTCTAAAACCGCCTAAAATTAAATTGAGTTCTCTCAACGACGCCATGGATCAATTGACTGTTTCCAGTATTGAGCTTCTCATGTTCGGTCCGAAACATCCCAAAATTCCAAAGAGGGATTTGGTCAAGAAATTCAGAGATACGAAAGATGAGACCCGCTGTCTGGAAAAAATACCTTATTTAGATGACAAAAAGAAGAAACACAAGCTGTTAGGAGTTATCTGTACCCTTAGAATGATTGATACACAAAAGGTATTGCCTATATTTGAATCGATGTCATTGATTTATGATTTAGTATTATAATACGCAATCACAAATTGCACGAGCACTAATGATCATGATGCAATAGAGCCAGTTGGTCTTGTACATATGTGATGTCAAGTGAGCTTTTTAAAACAATCAGACAAATAACAGACCAATTATGGATATTTGTAGAGTTCTGATTTACACCACAGTCATAATAAAAATGACACAAGTAAGCTAACCACATATTGATACTTTTGCCCTCTCTTACCTGATAACACAGACATTAGAAACATAAAATTCACCACAACATGTATTGTATCCAATGATATTCTGCTGTGGTTGATGTCAGTTGTTATTCATAAGAAATTTAACGTATTAACATGTTTCACCCTGCAGCAAAATGTATGCAACAGTGTAGGCATTTGTATATTGTTGATTTTCTTTATTAGTACATATTCATTCGTAACATCAATAAGAATGGTAAACATCCAGCAGGGAAACTTCATTAACGTAAAATAATAATCAAAAAGAGTGCGTATTGTACGAAACATTATTTGTTAAACGTTTTTGAAAGTTTTCAGTGTCGCTGACGGTTTTCGGGCTGAAAGGTGAGGTACTTCTTCAGTCGTGGTTGAGAACTACTCATGAAAATATATACCAAATTGTATCTACGTTTGAATGTCTTCGTCTTTGTTTTGCTGTGGAAGATTTATCCCGACTTCATGACATCATTAACTAGCAAAATAAAGACATCTAAATAGTTTCATCTCTTACGACAAAACATATAAATTTCGTTTCTAGGGAAAGGAGACATTGCTGAAACTGAAAGACTGCGTCGGAGTAGAAAACATGCTGTTCTTTGTGGATGCCGAATACGAGTCTGACAAGGACTTGGTTTGCAATAAGTTACGAGATTTTCTGGAGCACAAAATGACTGTTGTCTATCAAAGTGAAAACAAACTGTCTACTACCATCAGCGACCACATAGAGCATAAGTGTATCCGCGCATTTCATTTGCTTAACCAGTACTTGCTACAGGCCACAGAGAAAACAACACATTCATATGGATGTATCTTTGGACGAGAAGACGCAAAGAAGCAGCTTGCCATGACCATAGAGGCGTTTTTCATGACTCCATTAACTTTTTTAGACTTATTTTTAACCACAGAGCCTGCATCTGCCGAAAGGGCGATCAAAAGTGCAACTGTACGTATCACAAGGAATGTGCTCATCAGAGAGATTGTGAACACATATAAACTGAAAAGTATTAGAGTCACCGACTATTTAGAGGAAGAACAGTTCAATGATAAATGCATGATGCTTTTGGAAAAACGCAATATTGTGAAGAAAGACCTACCTAAATCTCGTCTGATCACAGAGTTACAGGAGATTGCTGAAAATCACAAGGAAGAAACATCTGTCGCGAAACTACGTTCTGCGCATGAACTGGTTGAACGATTATCCAATCAAAACCAAAATGAAAAAGGGGAAAAACGAGGATTACATAAACAATTCAAAACGTTTTCAGAAGCCATTGCGATGGAAGCTGCGAATGCCTTACTGAGATACTTCCTAGATATGGGTAGCAATATTAACGTCGTAAGGAATAATTTAGACATTTTAGCACGTGTAAGGAAGGAACTTCTGAACATTATGGAAAAGACAATCGATGGAAAAAAATACGATGAGATTATGCCTAAACTACCAAACTGGAGAAGTCTCTTCGGAAGGTTAGTATGCTGCGCACACTTTTTGGATTATGTAGATTCCACGTAAGATGTGACTACCACGCCCAATAAAATATATTTGACAAAATCCACCAATGTGTGATGCTTTTGTTATCTTCTATTTAATTTCATTTATTCTAATACTCGCCTAATAATAAAATAACTGGGTATAATGGGCAAATAATATTTCACAAATTCTAGTCTCTATATTGGTTTTAAAAAAATTAAGAAATTATTTTAGTTATGATGAAAAATATAATGAACACAAAAGAGCGATACGATATTAAATGTTATGAAGTAGCAAAGCAATGGTGGAAGTCAAATCAATCCAGCTGTAGTATATAGGGGTTTAGTGTTATTCATAGCATCTACATGTTGTTGTCTAGCTTGTGGGAGTGCACGAACCACACTCGGTACTAATTCTGTCTATGTTTCAGGGACCTTTCCAACTTCTATACCCAGGTTACTGCACTTTATTACTTTTTCTTGTTCCTCGCGTACGACACGACAGTCCTCTGGAATAAGTAAGGTTTCTCAACCAATATCACGCTTGTTCTCCTGTGCTGTATCCAGTAGTTAGTCTGGATATTGAAATGTCGCATCATTTTCAATTTTCTGTTGTCAGCCATTTTCCAGGCTTAGTGATCGTACCATTTATGACGCACTTAAACACATAGCTCTTAGACATATTTCATTCAACAGTTTAGGCTAGTTTGCTATGTCGACGTTTGTACTCACACTTTACTAGCTTACTGTGCTCACTAAATCAGATGATTCACTGTCTCATCCGTATGCATGCGCATTATGTACAAAGATGAGACGTCTTGGTTTTGTACACTTGCTTTCACCTTCTTGACCATATGTGCCTGGTCCTGCATTGTCATAAAAAAATTCAAAGAAAAAAAAAACAATAATTTTTTCTTCTCTCTATTCTGTCCTGCTCCACAAGAGCCATCACTATCTGCCCTCGCTGGTCTTTTGTTCTGTTTCTCTTGCAAAGTGCCCATGGATTGAGTTGAACATGTATTGCTATGTTCTGTCAGTGCGCTTCCTCTGCTGGTAATTGTCTTCCTTGCTCTCTTTGTTCTCACGTTTCCTTAGACACATTTGTAGGCTTATCTTTCCTTTGCTAAAGGTTTGAGCGGCTTATCAGACCTACTCCCATATCATTTTAGGGATATACAGTCTTCCTTTTAATTTTTTATTTTTTATTTTGTTATAACCACAACTGCAGGTGTGAGTTTCAAACTGCTTAAGTAGTTATGGCTGCACCTTTGTTTCCTACATTGAGCTTAAAACCTATATTTTCTTTGGCCTCTGATAGTATTGTTTATGATTTTAGTTTCAGGTCTTCATCTATTGTGTTGTCTTCCTCAATAACGCCTAGTTAGTTGTAGTTACCTCCTCCTCCCCCAAGTTGTAGTTTTTTGAGAACCGTATGCCTTTAGTTGTTTTCTTCATGACAATAACCTTGCACTTGTCGATTCCGAATTTAATTAGGATGGCAGCGGTAACACTCCCTACTGTATTCAACAAGAAGTATAAGTAAGACTTATCTTGCCTATAGAAACTGAGATCGTCCATGAACACCTGGTGATTGATCTCTATGGAGTTATTTATGGGCTTGTATCCTGTATAATGCTGTATCAAAACGCATCAGCGGAATGAGTGTAGTCATGAACATCAGCGCTGGCAGCAATACCTTTTGGGAAGTACCGCTTTTGAGCTTGAAATCCTTAGTATATAGTCCTGAATCTAGCGTTGTGATCTCCAAAACCTGGTGTTCTTAGTCATAATTCTTGATATGCTCATCTCTATGGCAACTGCATCAGTATAGTCCAGGATCCGTGAGTTGGTTAACTCGTCATAAGCCATCTTGTCAGTCAAGATTGCTGAGGTCATATATAATCTTTGCCAGCCACTTTGCATTGCATTTATATATACCTTTACCAGCTATTTTGCATTGTCTCTGTGCTTGGTTGGTGTGACCCAAATGCTGCTCCAGAATGTTGTGGTTTCCTGCTTATTGGACATTGCATTGTAATCACACTTTTCTTCCCCTAAGAGGTCTCCTCATATCTGTCATTATTTAATCTTGAGTTACTTTTCTTGTTGTATTGTCTACTCTATACCTCATGATTGGTGCCGATATCCCCGGCCTTAATTAGCCATACAGTTCTATCAGAAGGGTTTCTATTTTCACTTTGATTTGTGTATGTGTGTGTGAACGAAATACCCCAAAAACATATCAGAGAATCTAAAAAGAGGTTGGCATGGTTACTGAGTGATACAGTAATACAATTAATTAAACTGGGTTGTTTCTTTGTCAAAAGCTTTTTAAGGAATGTCATTGTGAATATTACTTTTACTATGTATTATGTGTGTTGTTCATTTTTTTCACTTGGTATAATTCAGCTTTCGTTACTTTGAAAATGAAACTCGCACTAGATGTAGCATCCTTGAGTTGGGATTATTTTGCCTTAGAATATCAATATTTACTTACATAGTGTACACAATACAGCACATACGAGAATGATCATGCTTTAGGGCTATAGACGCCTCTCTAATATATTGTTGCAATTCGATAATAACTCTCATCCATGTTTCACAGTGTAGATTGTACATCTTGTTCAGGCGTGCTGTTCTTCCAGTTGCTTGCTTCCTTTCTTATCCCAGTAGTTCCAGACATAATACGTGTTCTCTTTTCTCATCTACTTTCCTCTGGAACCGTTGTCTTCATACAAGAAGTGTTTCCCTCTTGTTGATTTTATTGCGTGGTTTATACCTTGCGCTTTGCTTTCTACCTCTGTGGTGGCAGGCTGAATGAGTCAATTTCTTTCGTTGCTTGATGGTTCTTCAACTTTTATCTCTTTCATTTCTTTCATCTATATATTTTGTTTGATGGAAAGGATATCATCATTTATGCTTCTATGTTCTCTTCGATGTTTCTTCACAAATAGGAATATATGTTTAAAGATGATTATTATGTTCTGATGCAACCATTTCTATGATATATGGTATATGCCCTTCCGAAACAAACCGTGCTTGGATATGAAACGCACCTTCTAAGTCAACACATGTTCAATCAGAGGCTGCTGGTATGACTTTTTCTAGTCCATGGTAATGCATCTGATTTTAACAGCCTTTATTCTAGCCAACTGCTGAAGTAGCACCCAATAAATATCTTGTTTTTTTGCTACTTGTACATGCCACTACTGCCTCTGCATTCTGGCATATATTGAACGACATCATAGACGCCTTCAACACACCAACTGATTATTATTATTATTATCATTATTGAACGGTGTAATTTATAATTTGAATACGTGTAAGACACGCCATAGTTTGTAAGACATTTAACGAATGAAATAAGTTTATGTCAATATCACAATAAGGTATTTAAAACATTTCAAATAATAAAAAAATACTATTTTACAGGACAAAAGAGGTTAAAGCAATTCTTCACATTGGCGGGAAACTCACTGTACTCGTGGAAAAATCAGAATCTGCTGAACGTGCAAGCGAGGTTAAAACATATATCTTAAAAGGTTTAAGAGATTATCCGGGTGAAATTCTTGTTGAAGGTTACTCTGATTCTCTTTATGGTGGAGGAGGCGTGCCTGAAAGTTCCAAACAAATAGCCATGGGTGACGCATTTGTTTGTGATTCTCGTCGTGCCACAATCGGACTCTTCATGGATAAAATTGAGAATGAACGTGAAAGCCTTCATTTTATTACATGCAGTCATGCCGTTTTAGGGTCTGAAAGAGTCACAACCGATGACCAGAATCCAATTGCCCTTGGACAACGCTCAATCCTCTTGAAGACTGAAGATAGTCTGTTAGATATCGCTGCCATACAGATTCATAAAGAAATGAGAGCTCACTGCAATCCCTACTTCCCGGTTAACAATGAACCTCCGGAATGCAGTATTCTGGATATGGATGGTATCAAGAAACTGAAGGCATTTGAACAAGTATATAGAATAGGTCCAGCAAGCCAGATAACACAAGGATGCATCTTATCTATAGATTTGGAAAAAGTTGGACTGAAGAACCATAATATTGTCATTGGTGTGCCATCTGGGTGTGAAGCCAAAATTAGAGAGAAGGGTTTTGCGGAAAAAGGTGACAGCGGGGCTGTAGTGTATACCAAAACAGCAACAGGTGAAATCCAGTATATAGGCATAATCATGGGAGAATTATTATCAAACGAACTGGAAGGCAATTCTAGACTTGCCGGCGAGAAAAAAACGCATGGTCCTTTAATTGTGACTAGCTTACTCTGGGAAGGATTGAATCAAATTGAAAAGAATTCTCCTGCAAATTAACTTTACCAAAACCAGAAGTAAACCAACCAGAAGAGAAAAACCCAAATGTTGCTTAACAGAGCAACAATCTTCTCTATAGCCTTACAACATCATGCACTCACTAATAAATCTTGGCAGGAATGCAAGCATCCCTGCAGAGTTTATTTGAAGATTACATTGCAATGCTCATCTGACTGTGAAATCAAAGAAGGTAGAAAAATTCAGGATTCAACGTATTCAAGTTAAACGTAAAGTTTAGAACCTACATTACATCAATTCTTTCATGAGTAAGACAACAACAAAAATAAACACAGATGTTTCAATTGTCGAAAGAACCGATGTTACGTAAAGCACGGCACAAAGGATACACCAAATCCATACTAACTGACGGGAGAACAATCTCTCTCGACAAGTTTTAAGTTTTTAAAGTATATATAACCTTAGTTCCTAATTCTTTTCATGCCAACCGCATTACGGACGGAGTAATTATAGGAATATTAAAAACAACAGTGACTTCAGTTTTAGAGGTGATATTTCGTAAAAAGAAGACACTTGAAGAGTAAATGCAATTTTATATGTTAAACTCTTGATACAAGGGATTGGTGATATCAAAATTTTAATTCGGTAGATTGTTACACCTATTGCAGAATGAAACAAATTATGTGTCAGATTTATTTCGTGTTACACATTTTTTAAAATAAGGCAAATTAATAGAGGTTTTCTTTCATTTGTTGCGTTCTTCTGGTGTGAGGTTGTTTAAAAAAAGCATACTGTTGTCAGATTCGTTTTTCAAATAGACAATACTTAACTGTGTAAGGAAGGAGAAGTAACTCTTCTAACATACACCAATTGATGAAATTTTAAAACAAATATTTCAGCTACCAAGCGAAAGAATAAATGGAAAGGTAAGATTAATACGTCCAATTATTGATGTTCTTTACACTAAGGTCTTGACGCATTTGCACCTGTCATCAGTCGATGAAATGTGTTTGTATATATTTGCCTTTTCATCCATTTTAAGAAAGAACGAAACATTTATCATGCATTTTTCAACAAGGACATGTTTTTTTAAGAATGCCTCATTTATATAATTTGATTAATATTTAGTGAATATAGTCTATTTCCTTAGGCCGATGAAATGAAGTGTCTCTGTTCAGACAAAATGTATATACTGGACATAAAGTTAAGCTAATTAACTTTCAACATAAAAAACAGAAACATTTTTTGGAAAAGGAAAACATTTCTGTTTAGTTTGCAAACTTTTCTCAGATGTAATTAATGCTGATATTATGATTGCTTTGATATCGTATAAAATGAACCTTTTAAGAAAAATTTTGTAATAAGTTGAACAGTAAAACATAGATTTTCTAATGCTTATTTTTTTATTCTTCAGCCTTTTTAAAGTACTTGTGTCAGTTTTATTTTTTTGTGATAGTGTTTAGTTGTTTTCATATATGTGATATTTGTCTTGATGATTTTAGTTATCTGTAAAATCTTTCATGCCAATATACTTCTGGAAATTAGAAATATTTGTTATAGCTATCCTAATTTGAGGGCATTCGTATTCCTCTACCTACTGAAATTTAAAATTAAGAATATAAATTCATATTTAGACTACGTCACAGTCATATTCAATGTGATCATTGTTTACATTACTGTGTTTTTCTCTACGCCAAACAAATTTATATTAATATGTTTACTCCTATTTTATCGTAAATAGATCTGCACTGCTGAGGATATATTGTGAACGGTCATGACCAGCTGTATTTATATCAGTAACCTGGTCCAGCAGGCCAACAGCCCATCCGTGTTCGGTCAGTTTGTCCTTGTTGCGTAAGTCTGTTGGCACAAATTGAATTAAAAGTAATCATATTTTATTTTCGATTTTTCAAAAAAGAGTGAAATACAATGGAATCTTCAGATCCCAAATGTTCCCCTTGTCATGGGTAATGAAGATGGTGTATATACAATTGTAACTTCAAATGAATGTTTCCACACAGATTGAGATAAGATCATATGTTGTGACGATGTTTCAGGAAGATGAATATACGTAAACCAACACTTTATAATCCGGAAGCAGTAGACGGGTGGGGTGGAGTGACGCGGGGTTAGGAGGCGTGGGTCAAAAGTAAAAGGTCATATTCTCAATAGCAATCAGGTGCGGATATTTTGTAATTGATTCTATCTCTAATTTTATATAAAGTGATATGTATCACCTACGTTTACATTTGCTTCTACTGATACATGAAGGCCACGCTCTAAACTTATTGATTGAATGTGTTGAGTCTAAACTATGTCCGATGTTAGAAAAGAGTGTTTTGCAATCCAAAATGCAATTAACTCATTAACAAATATGCCTACTACAAGTCTTATATTTTCCATTTGCTCTCTATCATAAGCTGAAAGTTTTCACAGTAACCGAGAATTCTTTGTCAAAACAACAACTGCTTATTTCCATAATCTTACGTTGTGTTACTGGAGGCAAATTATCAAAAAGGAATTTTCAAACGTTCTTCAGACTCTCTGACATTTTACATTACCGGTTGATAATTTAACGTACATTGCGGATTGGTCATTCTCAGTTGAATGTATTTGTAAATTCATCGAATACATGATGTCATGTTGTCCCATTTTTGATGGAAAGCGAACCGTGTTTATTCATTTACAGCCAACTTGTACACTAAAACGTGTTAAAAATTCATGTACAGACAAACTGTACACTAAATTGTTTATTCACGTAGAGCTAAACTGTAAAGTTAAACCATGTTAATTCGTGTACAGCCAACGTGTACACTAAACCGTGTTTATTCATGTAGAGCCAACTTGTATAATAGCTGTGTTTTTTCGTGCACAGCCTGCTTCTTGTACACTAAACCGTGTTTATTTATGTAGAGCTAACTTGTACACCTGTTTATTCATGTGCAACCAACTTTAAAGCTAAACCGCGTTTACTCATGTATATACAACCTGTACACTAAACCGTGTTTATTCATGTAGAGCCAATTAGTATACAAGACTGTGTTTATTCATGTAGAGCCAATTAGTATACAAGACTGTGATTATTCATCTAGAGCCAATTAGTATACAATACTGTGCTTATTCTTGTAGAGTCAATTAGTATACAAGACGTTGTTTGTTCATGTAGAGCCAATTAGTATACAAGACTGTGTTTTCTCGTGTAGAGCCAATTTGTATACAAGACTGTGTTTATTCATGTAGAGCCAATTAGTATACAAGATAGTGTTTATTCATGTTGAGCCAACTTGTACAGAAAAACCGTCTTTATACACGAAGAGCCGAATTGTACATAAACCATGTTTATTGATGCATAGCCAACTTGTACACTACTTAAGAAAGAAGACTACTCGAATAATTTACATTCAACATGTTTTTATTTTAAAGTAAACTGAGCTTCATCTTGGTAAGTATATAAAAGGGAACAGCGTATGGGTCACATAACTATTTTGGTCAGAAATGGAAATTATTGTTTTATTATATTTCCTATTGGATTTTGCAATTGATAGTTTGCCCAGTTTGGATATTGTCCGCAAGATTTTTTTCAATTTCTAACTTCCATTATAGTAAATACTTTGCAGAGGTATTTCAAATGATCTTAGCTTCGGAGATACGAATGAACCTTCATAGGTCACTGTGCTCGGATTAAACCTACCGAAAAATAGTTCATGAACAGCATAACGATAAGGAAACCTCCTGTATCAGACTGTGTTGACTCAGGCCGGAATACTTTCTGAATTTTATGTTCACATATGATCCGTTTATTCAGTTTGTTTTGTACATTAATTAATTTGATCAACAAATGCATTAGTTGTCTTCATCTGATTATGATAAATTCATCTGAAAGCCATTCTTATTTCAGAGCATTGTCTGGCGTTTCATAAAGTTAGTTACTTCCCTCGCAGTTCAGTTAAACACAAACACATTTTTCAATTAAATTAATTTCTTTTTGTACATAATTATATACCATATTTGTGTTTTGCATTAATTGTCTTCATCTGATTATGATAGACGTTGATGTTGTATTTTGATTTACTACTATGTGAAGTACTCATATGCGCATGAAACTTTTAAATATGTGCCTTTCTTGTAATATTTTGATTCCTATGATACCTTTATGTTGTAATATGGAAATTGTGTAACGCAGAATTTACAATGTATGTATCTATTTATCTGAATCTTTCTCTTGTGTTACAAGTTTTGCCTGGATAACGTTTTTTCACCATTTATATTTGCAATGTATATGAATGATTAGGAGAAGGATATAATATCAGTATACTTGATACAATGATGTGTTTGCTGATTATATTGCTGGTTTTAATGACAAAATCCAGCGCGGTCTCATAACCTTGCGTGAACAGTGTTAAAACTGGAAACCGACTGCTAATGGTTTTTAAACCAAAGATCTCAATTTCATGTCGTGTGGTGCAATTAGAATAAATCAGAAAGCCTTGCTTATTGTCCATCAATAAGTACATTTATGCGAGTCATGCAACGACTTTATTTGTTTCTCGCTGTACTTGTGGGTGGATAAATAAGGTAAGCGTTCTGGCAGATTTTGTATATTTACTGTCTGGTCTTCTTGAGTGAACGAAGTAAAGAACTGAAACTCATGTTGGAGTTTGCCATCAGATAACAGTTAGTCAGAAAACTCACAAATGACCGACTAATGAAAATAAGATTCCCTCTCTCTCTGGAAAAAAGACATGCAACTATCATCAGCGCCTGTGCACCCACCATGACCAACCATATGCGATCAAGGACAAATTTTATGAAGACCTGGAGTCTCTTATCGCAGAAGGAAGACAAGATCATCATCCTTGGTAACTTCAATGCAAGAGTTGGCACAGATTACCAGACATGGCCAGGTCCATCGGCACCTTTAATTATAGAGAGAAACAATTAATGTCACTGCAGCACTCGTATACATTTGCTTATCGATTTATATTCTGCGATGCCAAGAAATTAGTAGATGATGGAGTTCAAATAAAAATATTTTAAAAAGGAGTATTGTGAGAGTACGTATAAGAACAAATATTTTAACAGTGAATTGGGACATTCGCCTTTATTATTGGATAGAATATGTAAAAGAATCTGCTTTGTGTTCTAATATTCAATATTGAGGAGAGGTACTCCAATATAATTATTTAAGATATGAGAGTAAAGTGTACCAGAATAAAGTCATTTGAACTTGTCTTGCTAAGAAAATGCTTCACAAATGTGGATTTGGATATGTTTGTGAATAACAAGGATAACATTGCGGAAAGGATTTTGTTTTAGCATTCCAACAATGTGTTTTTTCTTTCTTCTTAAAAATGAAGGATTTGATATTTCAGAGCTTCCCGAACCATATTATGCAGATATGTTTATAGACAAATTACCAATAAACTATTTTTTCAAAGTGAAGGTTTAGAAATTTTGACTTGCCATTGCACGATTAAGAATTTCTGCACACATTGCATGCCTATAAAACGAGCTTAATTGGGTAGAGTATGGGGACTTATTCTAAACAATTGTATCATATTTGTAGTACTTTAGAAGACGAGTATCGTTTCATTTTTACGTCTCCCATTTCTGATGAATTGCGGAAAAATATACAAAGTCATTCTTTATTTTAAACAAAACCTGACGCAATTAATATTCTGCAGATATTAGAGAGTGCAAACATTTGAGAAATTCATGCCGTTTTGTTATTATGGCCCCAAATCACATCATGATATTTACATTTTTTCTCTATGTAGTATAATGTTTACTATTGACATATTCATGTGTTCCTGTTATTTATTACTTCTGTAATTTTTGCGTTGTATCATCATTGAATTTCACAGTATGGACTTAGGCCAAATTGCCTATTATAGAAAACAGACAATATATTCAATTCCCCATAGACCGTAAAATTAATACAGTTTTGATATAAGACCTGCAACACACACTTACATCATATGCATGATCTATCCAAGAGTAAACTTTTAAAACGATGAAACTTATATAGTACGCATCCCATTTTTGAGAACTATTCTTTAGTAGGCGCCCACTATCAAACTCTGACCCGGTGATATCATCCCGTTTGCATCTGGAAGTACGTGTCTGACGAATACGATAAAATGAAAATGCTTTTTAGTTGAGGCCTACTATTGCGAAAAAATTAACAATGCGTAGAATTGTTTGGAACAATATTTTAGTATTTTTTTTTTCTTTCTGGTAATTCTGCCTAACGAATCAGCAACCTTTATTATTTTAACTATGGTATTTAGTCTTCCACCACACATAGTCTGGTTCCATAGTTTATAAAATAATTAGTTGTCTGTTACATAAAATCAAATCTTATTTTCATAATAATGTCTCATTCTCATAAGCATTTTCCCTCAAAACATTCTGCAAATGGATAGCTGTTTCGCAATTACCGTTTTGAAGATACTGAGGAATTTGTTTCAATTTGACATTCCGCTGCAATAATAAAATGAAAACAATTTCCACAAGAGAATACAATTTCCCTCTGAAACTGTTTGATAAAGGTGTTATTGTGCTTTGTATGTCGATACGATATGTATATCCGAAGCTAAATGAATTACTATGAACATTGCAACAGGACACTAAAAGAGTAAGGTAATCTGGGTTCAAAAATACAATATTTTCAGACAGACTTTACTCTAAAAACTTTTCTTTTTTCATTCTAAAACTTTCTATTCCCTGATCTCTAATTGACGCAATCACTGGAGACAAGTATTATTAATAGCGCTGCTCACAAAATGAATTACGCAATCATTTCATGAACCCATCCTAGGATACCGGATAATTCAGCGTGACAAAAATGTGGAGCTGTAAGTAAAAGCGTCTAAAGCCAAGATTTGTACTGCAAAGGAGATGTATTTTCGGCATTACTACTTTACTATCTTGACATGCTATATCAGTTAAAATGAAAATTAAACACATATTACGAGTTTGCTGAATATTTTATGTATATGTATGTTCCTCAAAACATTCAAGAGTATTAGGGTACTTTAAAGAACGTCTCACAAGAGAATTTGTTACAAATAATTCCAACATTCAACAGCAGAGTTAGAATAGTTTGTATTTTTTCCTAAATTCAGCTACTGTTTTGTCTATAATTATGAGCAAATCTAGCATATTTAAGCATACACGAAATAATGTCGTATTATACCAAATGGGTCAGTTTGTTATTTCCCTTCCATTATCACCCTACTATTTGCTTGTAAGTGTTTCCTGCACGTCGGTTAAAATAATTCAAAAGGAGGATGAAGAGACTTGTCTACAGGATCGCTGGCGTAGCCAGTTGATGTTATAGAAAGCAGTATGAAATATATTGTAATTCACAGACAATTTAATGCCAAAGATACCTGCTTCCATACCATTTCATGGACTCTAACATTTTAAAAAAAGTAAAAAATAAGTTTTTTTTAAGTGCTTGTTTATGCTAAATACACTCTATTAACCCAGTGTGGCAGCAAGGTATTGTCTGACTAATTCACTGGCTGGAGTACACCTGTGCTTGCACTTTCCTCATGAACGCCAGCTAAATGTGTACGTGCAACAAATATTTGCATATAAGTCGAATCCTACTGTAAACAACATATACCTAGATCTGCCAGCCCACAATTTATATATATATATATATATGTGTGTGTGTGTGTGTGTGTGTGTGTGTGTGTGTGTCATTTCAATTTTCATTCATATATTGCTTTAAATCATTTTATCACTAGACTGCTGTCTTTTATAGTTTAATTTTCTGTAATATATACCCAGCTAATGACTTCCTATGCAAATTGATTGTATGGTTTAATCCAGTACATTTTTCACTTGTTGGAGTACAGACAACTAATTCATTTCCCATATATCATAATGGTAATATTTCTTAAAATAAATATAGTATCGTGGTAAAACTCTCATAAACAAGACATAGCTGTTAATACCTAAGACCTAGTGTCACCTTTTGAAATAATGAGAATTATATGTATCTGCCTTGTACTGTTGCACCAGCAGTCTGCAGCTAGGAATATCCCTTTATTCACAGTTTGGAGTAGATGTCTATGAATTGGTTTGTAATAAACAATGAATCTAAATCAAGTAATTAACTTGGTAGTAATACCATAGTACTATATTATTTTTCAGCGAAAAAGTGTGCATGCATACCATCAGATTATCCACCAGTAGCATTCACTTATTTCTGACTTCAGATATACCACCACAAGCTGGATGGTTTTATGTCTCATAAATAATTAGTTGACTATGACCTAAAGAGACTGACAAGACTGCTCAATCATACGTTTTCTTTTATTATACTTGACACTTTTGTATTATGTGGCAAGTTTTGACTACTTTCATAAATATAAATGCAAGGGATTTATGTACATTGCTATGAATTTAACATTAAGGCATTATAAACAATGTCAGAGTACCTATACACAAAAAAAGAATGTAAAATATTTGTTTATTTGCAATTTTATTAAACTGTAATACATATATCTATAGTGGTTCTCTATTTATTCCATGCTCTTACATCTCTACATACTCTAAAACATCACCAACAACAGTTAAGTGATAAAGGTAGCAAATGTCACCGTGATCATGTTTTTAACAATGTCTTTAGAAATATAGACATTTATCTTAAATAAAAGTGTCCATTCTTCATTAAAAATATGTTATCTGATCTAATAAAGTATCTACCTTTCTCTAAAACTTGGTCTATCATATCTCTTACCCCCTGTGAATTGCCAAGTGAAGAATTTGACCTGGTTCATGCTGGATCCAGTTGATGACAGTTAGGCAGTAATGTGATATGAATTCCTCAAACACAAACAGAATTAAAATACCAATTGATTTATCCCAGAATTTAAACAAAGGGTTTCTATAACATATGCCAGCCTACAGAGAAAAGTGAATGCAAAATCAAGCTAGTGTCTTATTATGCAACAATATCTGACAATATGATCTGAAGCTATACAAACTAGCAACAGAAATTACAGTCAAGATTGTTTTTTACGTTCTTGGATACAACCTTTGCTCTGTTAGAACGTTTGAGTTTAATTTCACCGGCCAAATTCGCATTTACTATATATTCCAAAGGCTTTGTTATAGAGCTCCTTTGCTCTAACTTTTAATTGGTTATAGCGTTTGATTGGTGTTCTCCACCTGAGAAAATTAGCTTAATTATAACGTATTTATCGCCTGATGCCCCGAAGCCAGTTAAACAAATTCGGTCGTTTAAATGACAAGGCGTCAGGTAACAAAAGTGTGATAATCACACGTCATTCATAGTGGATACATAACAAAGGCCCCAACAAGGCACCAGGTAACAAAGGCGTTCACACTTCATTCATAGCCAGTATTTTAGAATCAGGGGTTGCTGTTTGAATGCAATTAAAGCATGAAAATAAATGTTTTTGTTTTGTTCTTTTTTGACTAAATAATTTAGAAATATACTTTAGTTATCCTTCTGTACCTGTATGTTGATTAATTTAGTACAGCTCGAAGTAAATCTTAATTTTGAATTCTAACTGTTTGTGAAAATGGCTGAAAATTCGCAGATAAAGAAAATATGTCTTTTTAGACGTAAAGAAAGGTTTACGGTGTTTGCTTGTTCAAACATGAATGATCCGAAAAAATGAAAGTTTTGGTTTTCGGCAAATCTAAAAGTCCACGTTGTTTATAAGTCATTACCAGTTGATTAACATGCACACAAGCGTGTGTGGCTGACAACAGAAGTATTTTCACAGATTAATAAAAAAAAAACAGATGATTATTGACAATTTCTTCAAATCCAAATTAACAAAGGACTAATTAATAAACCTTCAGTTATTGAACAATGACCTTTTCAACAGTGAGGAAAACCTGGGAAATTCTTTTTCTTTAAAAATCTAACCCTATGCAAAATAAGAAACTCCAGAGAGCCACCTTAAACAAAATATGAAAATGTGTGCAATTGCTTTTCTCTTTCTCGTATCATCATGCATGTTTTTATCAACAAAATGGTGTATTAACATAGAGCAAATAAGCTTACCATGACTATTTTGTCTTTTAGCATAACATTGGTTGCTATTGTTGTGAGAAAATGCAATGTGCATTTTTAAAATAGCTCACTTTTCATCATGGGGGGGGGGAGAGCGACTTGGCTTGTGTGTGGCCTTGCTACTAATGAATACTGTTCTGTGGACAAAAATACATGAGAATTATTCAAAAGAACTGTTTACATGCTTGCGACTTAAAATGTTTCAGCTATACAACCAAAATTAAATCAGATAATAATAATACATATGTGGTCTAAATGCAGGCGTTCTACAGATATTATGTACTTCTGAGAGAGTGACAGGTGTAAGGTGAAGTTGTTTGAATTTGCAACATGCACAAGAAAGAGAATGTTAGTATACCTCTATGCTATTTTCATGTGCTGTGGCTGACATCTCTTTACATATTCTACTGGTGGAAATTGTACATGATCTAGGTACACAGCTGACAAAATGGCCGCTCCCATGTGCTCGAAAAATCAGCTTGAATTAGTCCGAAATACACTATTTTAGCAATTATTAAAATAGGAAAATCGAATCTTGTCAGAGTAGACAATACCAGCTTCTGAAAGTACAATGAATGAATTAAAAAATATATAAAAAGAAAGAAAAGTTATCGGCTTATTTTTTAAAATTTACCTTTGAAGTCCAGGAAGTGAAAACGTCCAAGCGGGGCTAGCAGTTTTTTTATAGGTGCACATCTGAGGTGGGACCAAGCTGTATACTCAACAACCCAAACTGCACCCATTAATCATACACCAAAATAAAGAGAATTAAGAGCTCTTTTAATAATACGTAAGATATACAAGGTCTTTTTTTAAATAGCCTAGATAACCAGTGAGGATATCCTGGGAAATTCTTTCTCTTTAAAAATCTAACACTATTCAAAATACGAAATTATAGAGCGCGACCTTAAAATGAATACGGAAATGTATGCAATTGCTTTTATTTTTCTCATAACATCATGCATGATTTTATCAACAAAATGGTGTAATAACATTGATGTTATGCATGCAAATAAGCTAACTATGCCTATTTTGCTCTTGTTTACACAATACGCCTTGTGGCAGTATTGTGTGTGCAATGACCTTAATTATGGGAAAATTAGAAGTCTTAGAACACTGGAGTAAAGTCAACTTAAATTTGAAACTGTGCATTAAATTAAATAAAAATATAGCAAAAATGTTTCTTTTCACTCATTTGTAATAAAATTAAGGAAAAAATGATAAAGCAGATTCGCTTTCTTCCATATACTAGTGTTAGAAGAATTAGCAAACGTTTTACACTTTCGCCTTTGACCTCTGTGAACCTGATCTGTTCCATCCCTGTTCAAACTGTACATTTTATTATTGACATCTCAGGAATAACTGCGGCAAGTTTCCTGTTCCTGTCTTTTAGCATAACATTGGTTGCTATTGTTGTGAGAAAATGCAATGTGTATTTTTAAAATAGCTCACTTTTCATCATGGGGGGGGGGAGGGAGGAGGGGCTTGGCTTGTGTGGGACTTTGCTACTAATGAATGCTGTTCTGTGGACAAAATACATGAGAATTATTCAAAAGAACTGTTTACATGCTTGCGACTTAAAATGTTTCAGCTATACAACCAAAATTAAATCAGATAATAATAATACATATGTGGTCTAAATGCAGGCGCTCTACAGATTTTATGTACTTCTGAGAGAGTGACAGGTGTAAGGTGAAGTTGTTTGAATTTGCAACATGCACAAGAAAGAGAATGTCAGTATACCTCTATGCTATTTTCATGTGCTGTGGCTGAAATTTCTTTACATATTGTACTTGTGGAAACTGTTCATGATCTAGGTACACAGCTGACAAAAATGGCCGCTCCCATGCTTTCGAAAAATCAGCCTGAATTAGTCAAAAATACACTAGTTTTAGCAATTATTAAAAAAGGAAAATCAAATTTTGCCAGAATATGCAATACCAGCTTCTGAAAGTACAATGATTGAATTACAAAATATATAAAAAGTTAAAAGGTTATCGGCTTTTTTTTTTTTACAATTTACCTTTGAAGTCCAGGAAGTGAAAATGACCAACAGTTTTTTTTTATAGGTGCACATCTGAAGTAAGACCCAGCTGTACACTCTATAACCCAAATTGCACCCATCAATCATACACCAAAATAAAGAGAATTAACAGTCCTTTTAATAATACCTAAGATATACAATTTTTATTTTAAATAGCCAGTATAATCAGTGAAGAAAACCTGGAAAATTCTTTTTCTTCAAAAATCTAACTATGCAAAATACGAAACTGTAGGGTGCCACCTTGATTACTTCTTGAGATTACTTTCAGGTAGTCAAAAGCTTTTTTTCCTCAAATTATATGGTTCTTTCCTGTCTTTCCTGTTACAGATTCTCAATATTTATATTCGTACAATTTCTCATAACAAAAATTAGGTTAATATATTACAAGCGATTGAAAAAATAATTTCGACACGTACCAAAAAGTGATGTTGTTAAAGAAATTCATTCATAATCAAAGTCAAAGAATATCAATGGTAAATGACTATGAAAATTACATATTCTAAAGGACAAACAAATCAAAATGGTGTTTTCGGATTGGTGTAATGCTAGTGAAGACGTAATGAGAACACTTATAGATTTATTTACCTGTGGTACTTGTAAACGAACAATATATTTCATGCATGCCTCTGTGACATTTATGTACTGCCACTTCATAGTAATAACTTGTAACTTTGTATCAGTGACTAATACTACATCAGACTTGCACACAGTTTCTCCCCAATACGTTTTAATTCAATAATCTCTTTTATGCGTTTTCTTCCAATTATCTCCTGTATGATAAAATACATGTACATTCAGAAAATCTACAGTCTTAAATTGATTGTGAAAACGAGTTTCAAAAATGAAATTGAGATTAACGAAGAAAGCTGTAACCACTGGGTAAAAAATATATAAAACTAACATTAAAACAGCAGCAATCTTATTGCGGAACAACAGACCAGTAATTATCAGCTTTATTTACGTTTCACTGTTTATTTCTCATTTCTCATCACCATTGACGATGGATGCAAAGAGGAGAGTTATACATATTTACAATTTACGAATGGATAAACATAGTGATTGACGTCAATTTTCATTTTGCCTTCTGGCGGTTGCTATTCCTTTTGAGCTATATTATTATTATTATTATTATTATTATTATTATTATTATATTTTTTAGCAATAAAATGAGTTAGAATCAAATTATAGGACCAGTAAGCGACAGCTACCCCTCAAGATTTGCAAACTGCTATTCCGTTGGGTAATCCTGGAATTACTTTTGCTCTCTCTCTCACACACACACACGCAAACATACAGACATAGATAGACACACATAGATACACACACACACACACACACACCAAGCAGTATTTGTATCAGGAAAAGATAATTTATGTACAGTTTTGGTCATTTCATTCAATGTGCTCGCTTTTTTTCATTCCAATGTCATCGTTTGTTAGTTACAGATAGTTTATTATTTATTTATTTATTTGTTTGCGATTCATATATAGGTGTGATGAATCGATGTTAAGAGAGAGAGAGAGACATAAACTTGGTAACAACATATATATGAGTGATAGACAGTAACCGAAACTGGCGATTGTCTTGCTAAATATATGGCAACAACTTAACTATGGCATCTTTGCATTTCTTAATGACAAACGGAATAACACAATTAATAATATTATCATACACCCGCGCAAATTGTATTCAAGTGCAAACAAAAAATGTGGTTGTTTTATCTGGATGATTCCAATAAACGTTTCTTTCCGTAACGGATAGTTTTTAATACTAAACAGTGTCATGGCGAGTTCGGCTAGGGGAATATTGTTTACACACTTGAACAGCTCAAACACTAGATGCAACCATATTCACAACATTAAAGGCCGAATGTGTTCTAATACTGACCGCACTTTAAATTAACATGAAACATTTATGTGCATTGGAAGTGGTAGCATCAAGCACCTTTTATGCACTCAGTGAGTTTGTCTCACAGTGTGACTAATTGCAAGATTTTAATGCAGAAATGAAAACCTATATTACCTATACATATCTTTTTTTATATGGTAAGTCTAAAACATAAACAAAAATATATTTTAAAAAATTGCATTTATGTAATCTAAAATTGTATTAATAACGCTGACTAACCTCTCAGCTAAGCAGCGACTTTACCGGGTTTGTTGCAAACCGCGTTTCGAGCTTTTACAATCTTTGACGTTATTGCAGAGGCATACTCAATATTGATCGCAGCGGTGTTGTGTTCCATATCTATAGAACACCACCTACAGAAAGTCATCGGCAATTGATATAATACCTCGCAAGAGAAATGCTGTTGCGTTCATTTGTATGTCCATTTACCAGATCACCTATTGTGCTACAGGTGAGAATAGTGATTTTACAGCTTAACAATATCTCGCCTTCAGTTTGGAATGCTAATTTACATTTCCCATTATATGACAATTGCAGAAAAAATAAGGATTTGATGCTAATGATATTCAAAATAAAAGGATAATTTTTTTTCAGGACCAAACGTTGTCAGATGTAATAAACATGGCTTCTAGGTTTGAGAGAAAAATATTTTAATGTTCTTTCCATTAAGAAAAGGAATTGTAAGCATAAAGTTTACTTGAATGTGGTGGTAACTAACATTTACAAGGCTTTAAAAGTTTAAACAACTCTAAAAATAAGATGTAAAACTAACAGTGTATGTGCAGTCTGAATGAAATGACAGATTAAAAATAGCAAATTGCAAATGTTTTGCTGCTTTTTTTAAATTTGTGTCAGTAGAAGCATTTTTGCAGATTGTAATTAGTGTTTCCATAATTTACAAAAGGCACGTTTTCACTCTCTTCTCTGGTTATGTCCTTTTATAATGAATCAGAATTGATCATTTTGCTGCATGTTTGAGCGTTGTACAATCAACAAACCGTAAAAACATTTTAGTGATCGATTTCAAGGAACGTTAGCTGGGGCAAATTCTCAAACATATTTATTCTGCAGATTTTTAGATTTTTCCTGCAATTTATTGGTTTTCAAGTTTGCTTCCATAATTTTTATGCTATACCTTCCAAAAGCCCAGGCATTATTGGTCTTTTAGAAGGTGAAACGTGTATATTTTCTGTCCCCAAAATCAAGCCACAAAGAGATATCAATTTAACAGCATTTTCATCGATATCATGATTATGATCTTCATTGAATAACTTTTATCAGCATTATTATTTATCGTCATTGTAGCTTTTATCGGCCATTTCGAAAACATTGAAACTGTCGCACAAGAAATAATCAAGCATGGTGGGACCTACGCACTGAAAATTCAAACAAACAGACAAAGGACATGATCGATCGCAACATCTCCAACAAAGAGCTGATATAATGATGGAAACCAATGACACAGAGGAATATTTTTATCTGACACAATATGACATTTACTGTGAGGCTGTACGTGTACCTACTCAACAGTATTTGTCACTATTTGTGATGTTTAAAGGTACAGTGGCATCATGAAGTATCAGACCAACGGCAATAGTCACAACTTAGTCATTTTACTGACAAAACAGCTATCAGAGTAGCCGGTTAATGTCATATTGTGACACTTATCGGCGATAAAAGAGCCAATAAATGTCACAACCGCTTAAGGTCACTTTATGACATTTACTGGTGTTTGTAACACTTACGGACCCTGTGCGGTTTTGTCGTGCCTTCGCGAGTCGTAATGATGACAGAAATATTTGCACGCTGATTGTATTTAAAAATGAAAAATATGTAAGGGGTAAATATAGTGGGCATTGGTTTTACTCAGGACCATTTTACTTTTGCAACCTGTTGTTTGATTTTGCTTTGTGTGTGTGTGTGTGTGTGTGTGTGTGTGTGTGTGTGCGCGCGCTAGCGCGCTTATTGGTGAGGAAACCTGGGAAATTCTTTACCAAGAACAAAATGTAGAGCGGAACCTATGCCACCATCATAAGTTTCTTTATTATATATCCAGCTCGTGACTTCCTGTGCCAATACATTGTGTTAGATGATCCAGTAAATTTTCCACCTATTGGACATTATCTATCATTGCGTTGGATGATCCAGTAAATTTTGCCACTTACTAGACATTGTCAAGCATTGCGTGGGATGATGCAGTAAATTTTGCCACCTATTGGACATTTTCAAGCATTGCGTGGGATGATCCAGTAAATTTTCCACCTACTGGACATTGTCAAGCATTTATTGGGTACTGTTAAGCACATGTAGGATCCAATAATTTAGCTACTATGTAACATGACGTCACAGAAGGTCTATCATGTCAAGTCATGTATTGATATAAAACAATCAGAGTAGGATTTCTTTTCAAACACGTTAGTATTCACTATAATTTTGAGAAAAACAATTAAGATACATAGAGGATATCTTATCTTATGTTAATACTGCATACATTTCGCTCTGTGGTACGGCGCCCCGGGTGACCGAGTGGTCTAAGGGTCTCGCCTTTACAGATCACTGACATCTCACCTCAGTCCACATGGGGAAAATCTTGTATCTTCACATGTGAACATATACAGATTATTTTTCATATGTGAAACATAGGAATGAAAAATATTTCATAAATAATTTTCTATATTTCACACGTAAATATATGATAAATTATATTATTTAATAAATGAGGGGTTTTAATAAGTCAATAATAGTGCTTTTGCTGTTGAATATTGTGGTTGAATATTGTAGTTGAATAGTGTGGTTGAATACTGTGGTCTCACCCGAAGTACATGGGGCTCGCAAGCTTACCCTGTTGTACTACCAAATTTTGCACAGAGTTCCGTATACATTCACTAATTTGTCTTGATAATAGCTGATGACAAACCTATGTGCAATGCACAGTGTGTGTGTGTGTGTGTGTGTGTGTGTGTGTGTGTGTGTGTGTGTGTGTGTTGGGGGTGGGGGTGATTTCTATCAATAAAGAATGATAAGTTTGAAAAAAAAAGAAAGATAAAGAAGACAAACAAATACGATTTACTCTATTTGCCGTTCATAGTTCAGACCATCTAAATGAATGTATTGTAACACGCAAGGGGTGTAAGAGTACCTTACAAACGAGCCAATCAAACAACACGTGAGGCCGATGTTTCCCTCTATTTCCTAGGGCCTCAAGACAACAGTTAATGTTAATTGAAAGGTTCCTGAAATACCACAAATAATTTTTATTTAATCAACTAATGACCACACATTCCCGAGACTATAAGTTTACACTTGCTTCACGTTTGTAGGATTTATCAGGACGCTTTTCTAAGTCGCAGATAGGTATTTCACGCCAGCTACTACAAACATGACGCAAACGATTACCACACATATATATTCATTTCTCAAATGACCAAACACTTATACGTGAGAATATGCCTGGAATGCTTTAATTCAAGAAATTAGGGAGGGTCCATTTTACGAATCTAATCCATATTACCATAAAGTCTCGTGAAAACTGAACTTTATCAGGTCTGCTCCCAGTAACTGGGGAATTATTCAGTTTTAGAAACATCATCCCAACACCGACTCCCCATAATCAAATAAATAATCACCAAAGTCTAACAGAGCTATAAACTGAAACGTGAATATATTAAAAACATCACATACCCTAGGTTTGGTAAAGTATTTCTGATCAACAGCATGTATGAGAGAGAGAGAGAGAGAGAGAGAGAGAGAGAGAGAGAGAGAGAGAGAGTACTTTCCAGGCTTACTCATACGCTTTATTGGGTGTATTGACCTTTACTTCCTAGTAATACCCAAACCACTTCTCTTACGAATCACAACCAAGCTTTAGCTGATTTTTTACCCCAACTTCTCGATCAAAAAGACTTTGTAAGAGTTAGCTCTAAAATGTTCAAAATTATTGTGTATAAAAGTTATATATTCTAATTGCAATAGGACCTAAGCAGAATGTTTACTTTCATTAAGTTTTCTTTAGGGCACGATGTCATATTAAACATAACAAAGCGACTCGAATAAACTCGGGCAGACCTACTCAATACCGCCTTAATTATAAACTCACCATGTCCTTGCCAGATGCTTTCAAAATTATAAATATGTACGTTTATTTGTTCAAATGTTGCTCTCTCGCGCTCTCTCTCTCTCTCTCTCTCTCTCTCTCTCTCTCTCTCTCTCTCTCTCTCTCTCTCTCTCTGTATATTACTTTAATTCTTGATGGATCGTACATTTATTTTTGTTTTGAAAAAGATTTTTTTTGGTACTGAATTAAGTATCGTCATTCACATCATTTTATTTTACACTGTACATAGGAGCTGCAATTTCCAATACACTGCCCCCGTAGTCGATGTAATCAAAGATTAGCTTGCAATTTAAATTTTTTTTTTAAATTTTTTTTTTCATGATTTTCTGCGAATGGTCTGAAAAGTAGGAATAGTTCTATAGAAATAATAATAATAATAATAATAATAATAATAATAATAATAATAATAATATTAATAATAATAATAATAATACTGAGAGGAAGATAGATAGAGGGATGGATAGATAAAACATGCCGTCCCAAACGTGTGACTGCAAAATTTCCGTTTTTGCACATGGTGGTGGCGCTTACGTCCCCGCCCTCATGAGATCAGACGTCACTGACTGAATGACGTTACATGCAAGAACTGCAGATTAGGTCTTTGAGAAGGGTAAATCTTAAAATAAATTAACCTTATTTAAATCTATTGCCTTCTCACATATTTATAGAAATATAGTCTTCTCCTTTCCTTCATGTTAATAATAATATTTATATTAATAATGTAACCTCGCTGGTCTGGAAAATTAGTCAGGTTTTTCAGATTTTCCAAACCTTGAAGCTACAAGGCGTTAGACTGCCTCTAGCCATAGGGATGAAAAACGATATTCAGGACAGATTTATTCAAAATCTTCCCATATTTATTTTGTCATGATGATGAGAAATATTCTCATCGCAATTTACAAATTCAGTCTTAAACACAGAAATATAATTACAAACATATTAGGTGTTTCTCCACTATTTCAACAGTAGTTTTATAAATTCCTATTTCATACAATGACTCAGCCTGTTTCTAGACAGTTAAAAATGTGGGCACATTTTATACTTTGAAATAAGTGGTTTCATTATGTCCAAGTACCTAAACCGAAATTCACAGGTAAGTTCGTTTGCTTAAGTAATGAGAAATTTGTAATTCAAAGTCGTGGTTCAAAAATATATAGACTACGAAATTTTGATTTTGTACATCAAAATTTTCTAGATGAAATTTCCTTATCAAATATTTAGATCTATTACCTCACTCATTTTTGCTGAAAGTCTGGATCGCATTCTACAACCTTGACTCTACGGGCTCAATTTTACAAGTACGTAATTTTGAATGCCGACACTGTTTATTTACAAGACTGGCACATATCAGTATTCTGGTAAACAAAGCATGGATTGGTGGGCATTCCAATCGATAGTCCAATCTGAAACGACCTTGCCGTGGGAACATGACCTCGCGACTTGAATACAGACACAACTCCGTAATTCAAATCACCTACATTCAGACAATAATAGGAGATATCGTCTGTAATGACAAACTTGCCCGAATATATGGATGAAATCTTTGACTGTTTGAGCAGGTCATTTTATTTGACAATCTTGCATTGTTGTACAAAATACGCGAAAGGGTCACGAGCGTCATCTAAGAATGGATGATCACTACTAACAACGCGGTCGACTAAAATCAGCTAATTGGAGGATACGCAAAGTAGTAGCATAGCAATAATAATAATAATAATAATAAAGGATGATAATAATAAAAGTATTACCATTATTATAATTGTTACGATTATGATTCTTGTTGCGATTTTTGTTGTTATTATTGCTGTTCTTGTTCTTTCCGTTTACCTTCATGAATGTACTACGGTAAATATTCATAAGAAAGCAAGTGAAACAACTTCGCTAATCAATACTTGTAACTATTTTGACACCTTCCCTGAACAACCTACAACTGACAGAAAACGCTCGAATTAGGCGAGACAGTTTGCTCTTTCACTTTAAGTCGATTTTATTTTTAATGAATTTAGATAATTTGGTCAGCACAGTCAAAACACTTCTTAATATCCACTTTTCCAGAAAGAAAATGGGCTTGCGGATGAATTGATCAAAGGAGGGAAATCAAAAAGCTAATACCCCGAGACGAGAACATATGATGATGCAAATTTTGTTAAACAATAACTTGCTGAAACATTAAGGAACTGATCAAACAGTGAGAGAATACAAATATCTAATAAGATAAACTTTTGGATGATTTGTTATTTTAAAATCAGAAACACTCGACCTATTCATTTCACAAAATAAATGCTAACTTAACCTGTATAACCCTCAAAGATTAATACTGTTAAAAAGCGTTAGAAAAAAGAAAACGAGAAAATATTTAGTTTCGAATTCATGTTTTTATCGTTGTTGTGTA
This sequence comes from Margaritifera margaritifera, assembly GCA_029931535.1. Taxonomy (NCBI): domain Eukaryota; kingdom Metazoa; phylum Mollusca; class Bivalvia; order Unionida; family Margaritiferidae; genus Margaritifera; species Margaritifera margaritifera. The sequence continues at coordinate 2,317,541 of JAQPZY010001661.1, read as the reverse complement.
CATTTCAATTTCACGTTATTACTGTATACGTGAACATTTTCTAACGTTTCCGTTTATTGTTTTGTTTTGTTTTCTTGTATGTGTCATATGCAAATGCTTTAATGAACGTGAATGGAAAAATTAAAACATAGTGAGGAAAACAGCAAGGCAAGGGAGAGGGCAGTAGAATGAAAGTGGGTAATGGGTCAATGGTACGAAATTAGGGAGTGCTTACCTGGTCATCCTGAAACATGCTTCATAAAAAAGAGGGATGAACAATAATCATGTTTCAAACAATATCCTACCTTTTTTCTCAACATTCCAATCAAATTTGGACTTTAAATCTAAGAGGTACTGATACAAGTATTAAGACATTGTAGACTTACAAAACAGTGGGCGATATAATAATGAAAACCAAATTTTTCCGACGTCATATACACATTTTCACAGATTAAATGAAGCCTTTATTCAATATGGCAATGCATGATATTCGTTAGAACTGACATTTAATATCTAGATCTTGAATATCAGTTTAGGTGTTTTCATCCAAGTTTGTTATTTTAGATCATTAAGCGTTACACAGACATTACATTGTAAACTGCAAAACAATTTTGTACGAAATTTTAACGCTGAATGACTTTACTTTTTTAAGTTTGCTATCTTACATGTTTATAACGTGTCTTTGTATACAGTATATTGTACGTATGATAAATCAATTTATTTCTTGCGCAAAGTAATGAGATGAAGTACAAAGTATCAAACACTCTCGTTTGAGAGGAGGTAGGATATAGTAGCCCTATTAGTAATAGCAATAGTGCTAGAGTTGTATCTAAGTTTTATTTACTATGCAGTTCGATTCCATTGGGCATATATACAGTGTACATTCTGACAAATAACTAAAAGGTCCCCCTGCTTTATTTTTGCAGTGCTTCCATATTAATGGTAATCATCAAAACCTAGCGTTGGTCACTCTAAGAATAATCTATATCTATGGAATTCTTATTTCATATCCCCTCCAACCATCTATTCAAATATGGATTGAAAAAGAAAATAATATTCGTAATCAAATTGTAAATGTCACCCCCAACGTTTGATATCTAATGATTTCGACATACTGAATATATAAGCAATCATGTATTGGAAACCTTATCGTTGAATTCCATACACGCATTGCAATATTTCTGATTAGCGTCGTCCACTGTGTTATTCTTTATTATCTGATGCAAGTAAGATGGAGAATCTACATACATGTATATGTTTATCTCGATACGGTAAAGAATGTTTGCTTCAAATACAATACCCTTTTTTAGATTTTAACATACATATAACGTGTTTTCTTCCATCGTATTTAAAACAACGTTATATATTAGCAGTTAACACAAGACTGTCAAGATCGAGGACACTATTATTATTGTAGAAACGTTATGCTACTAGTGTGTACTTTATTTCAGGAAGTGATTTTCGAATTTCCTTTTAACTCCAGTTCAGGTGCAAATGTATGCCCCCTATGATAATATTACGACTGTATTCATGATATCAACCAAAGTATTGTTTGCATAGATTCTGCATTACTACATCCTGCCCAGTTATGATAATTAAGTTCACAGCCTGGTCTCCTATTTGCTCACATTTTATTTAGTGTCCATCAGGTCGCAGTTCCATATTGTCAGAGAGCTGCGGCATCGCAGCAGGTAGAGCGTCGAACGTGTATCAAATGGACGCTGGTTCCATACCCATCCAGGCCATCCCGGGTGAGTTGCCTAAGTGTGTCTTAATGAAAGGCACTTAGTTCCCATTTCTACGTCATGATAATAACACTACTTCGCTGGACAGGCAATTTAAAGATGCATCTTGATTCAAGAGTACAGAACCTGTTGAACTGAGTTATATTAATGTTCAATACTATTTATCAAAGTGGTATTTTTAACATTGAAGTCCTTATAGGTTCAAGGTCAGTTATTTGTATTTAAGTATGATTGTGCTTGACTCAAATATATGATCAATAATCATCGTCGAATAAAAAGATATTCCAACGTTGAGGGCCTTTCTAATCAGACGTGAATCAATGCAACTCTCCCAGGGCGCATACCAAGGCTAATTTAAAAAATTGAAATAACCCACACAATGCTGCGGCAAAACCAGCCTTATACCAATATATGAACAGGCTACATAATGGACGTTATCTTCTTTCTGCTTAAGAAACACGCGTATTGGATATTTCTTCGATTGGATTGACTTTAGGATTGACGAAGAGGTCGCGATTGAAAAACATAGTTCGATGCATTCGCAACTTCTCGGTCAATTCTTGTTTCGTAAATAACCGAGGTGGTCCGAAAAGCAGGTAATGGCGGCTATCAGCATACTTTCGATGTATGATCCGTACTATTAACCGAGAAGTTGCGAATATTGTCATTAATTTCGTATGCTTCTCAGGGAAGGAAGCGAGTCACAGCGAATTCTCAAAATCTTATCAGACTTAGATGTAAGGTTTCCATTCTTCTGTTTTTTTTTTTGTTTTGTTTTTTTGTTTTATTGTTGTTGTTGTTGTTCTTGGGTTTTTTTTGTTTTTTTTTTAACCTCTGTTATCACGTGTTTACTCTGGGAACATGTTTAGAAGTGTCCTTATCGAACATTAGCCTGGTATTTCAGAGCCTCATCTAGCTTTAAAGCCTGTTTTCTCCGCCATAATAATGAGCATATGAGTCAAAGTCAACACGAAATAAAACGTACAAAAAATGTGGCATAGCTACTCAAGTACCAAAAGAACCTTAAGAAATTGTTTGTGCCAACAAGAATGGTCATGTCAATCATATACTGTATAAAAAACGATCGCGTTGTGAAAAACAAAACACATCTTACATTTTATGAAATATAACCCTTTATTGTTTGCCTTCAAGAAACATTTTTATCAATTTTGTCTTATCTGTAAATATGATTAGATATTTTCCATTCTGATGAAATGTTTCACGAGATCAAGATGTGCTGCATTTTAAATCCAATAAATAAAGAAGATTCATGTGTTTAATATACTAGTTTATATAGATTTAATTGTGGCACTCAGTCATATAAAGGACAAACCTCCTGTAAAACTAATCCAAGGCTTAAGTACACAATTTTCAATTTGGCGTATGAGTATATGACAGTTTTGTGGCTGCGGGAGAAAACTGCCCTTATTATTGTGTTTTTCGCAAGATTGAATGACCTTTTATAAACATTTTTTTTTTGCTAGGTGTAGGACTTCAATTTATTCTCATTTTCTTCAGATAAGATGGTACGTGTGTGCTTTTTTGACGAGCTGCAAATAGATTTAAACTTTATTATTGTTTTATTTCAATTAATGGAAATTTCTTATTACAGTTTACAACGGTACTTAATTAAATAGTGCCAAAGACCGATGAGCTAGAGACCAAGGTAGTGTCGGTGGAAAGAAGGAAATAATATCTCCAACTTGAATGTGAGGTAATAATGTATGAAGATTTTATGCCGATATTTCGACAGTTGCTCACGCGGCTTCTTTTAGCCAATTTAAGTCTCCACGGTCCACCTCTAGACGGGTCTTTGAACGTCGGTGATTAATCTCTTTCTCTTTTCACAAACAAAACAGAAATAGTTACAAAGACAAAACCAGTCTTCATGAGCAAAACGCAGACATGATGACTTTTTCTTTAGACAATTATTATTTGTATAGAAATTGGAAAATTATTCTGAGCTGGACTGAAAAGGACGCACACTAAGGGGCAGTTTCCGGGAATTACTATTTGCATTTAAAAACAAATAGTCCTTCGTACCATTCATTATAAACACTTTACATGTAAGATGTTAAATTTAAACTCCATATTTTGATAGTATCTATTTAGTTGTACTTACAAATCGATAACTTCCTTTGAAATCACATTTGTATGTTTTACAGATTTTGTGCATTATTGATGAATTCCAATTTTTTTGCTGAACATTTTCAGAAAGAAGAAACGTTTCATTCACATCTTATCCCCTACGATTGGCCAGCGAAACGTGAAATTACTTTTAAGAATCACAGTACTTGATATAGAGATGGTCAAGATCCTGTCTTAAAGGAGATAATATGCACCATAGCAGGAGAGTAAAAGGTCCCTGAAATCTTTTACCTCGTCACATGAGATCGCCTATATCCCATACCTTTAAATGATTTCATATCTTGTGATAATTCAAATGTATGTTGCTAATATTAACTTATGATATCATGTGCGAGAGTAAAATGCGCAGAAGCTGTGTCCGTCGTTGATGATGACAAGACCCGTGTCTCGGCTTTTTTGTATTGTTGTTCAACAGTTCTAGAATAATATTTCATTAGTTTTTGCAATATGTGTATATTTTTCCGTATACTTCGAAGCAAAATTAGTTTTTGAAGTTGATTTAAAATTTAACAAATCATAGATCATTACATAGATAAAATGCATAGCCGCTCTTTTCCATTATTGATGTAAAGATGTTAGTACCGTTTATGTATGGTTCAATACTTTTGTCATTACCTGATGTTCACAAACGCTTGAATTTTGATGCAAAGACTAATTTTCCTGTGCTCACTTCCAGGCAGGAATTGTGGGTATAACTAAGGCCGGAAAGTCCTGTCTAGCTATATATCTTCTTCGTCATGATGGTGGGGGGGGGGGGGGGCGGTCTGCATTGACGGTTGTCGGATTTCTGACATGGCCCTTCACGATCTCCATTCCACAGCAGGTAATAGCTACGTTAAATTCAATCATGGGTTAGGTTCGTTTAAGTGACATCAGTTACATCGAAGTTTTTTCAAGGAAAAATAAGCTAAAAACAACAATCAAGCAAGCTATCCTAATGTCAATCATAAATAGTGAAGATTAATTGAAAATTATATTCCGGTGAAGGAAATATACATCTTCCTCTCTTACAGAAAAGGAAACGTAAAGGACATAAAACTTATTCTAACGTAAATGTTGTCGGTGCTGATGCTTTTCCTACAACCTTGTATGAAAATTAGAAAGAAAACAAAATTACTTACACTTTGTTGTATGACGACGGTTTTCTCATCAGATCTTTCCTGTGTTCTAAATTCTGGTAACCCAAGGCTAGGCTGTGGAGTATCCGTGAATGGTATTACACGGATGGGCTTTACCAAGTGGACTATAGATTAGACTCTGCCTCTCCTCTTCGGACGAATACGTCTATGTCACAATGAGAGAGACAGACAGACAGAGAGAGACAGACAGACAGAGAGACAGACAGACAGACAGAGAGAGACAGACAGAGAGAGAGAGAGAGAAAGAAAGACAGAGAGAGATAGAGAGATTTTCGACATCCATTCAGAGAACACAAATAAATTATGGGCATTCGAAATGTATTGCATTTATTGTACCATCGTGTCAGTCAAAAATAAAAGAAAACATCGAATTGAAAAAAAAACACAAATGAATCAAAGCTAGGGAAAAATGCCACTAAACTCCTTCTTAACCATTGCTCTACGAATTAAATACAGAAATATATTATAGTATTGGCGTCAGTATATTCAGTTTGAGGTATTTTGGCAATACTTTGCTGGAATAAAGTCCGCAAAACTCATTCTAACACAATATGAATATTTTCCAGAAAATAAAGCAATGTAATATTTCCAGGTAAATTTAGGTTGCACTGTAAGACAACGTTGGCCCTTTCAAGCTAATTTTTCTTCAGCAGATGGAATAATGTCACTTTTTTTCAGTAGCAGAATATTGTCAAGAAACAGTTAAATTTGCATGTCAAATTGTCCAAACTCTTCCTTAAATACGGCATGAATTTCCATTTAATAAGATCATTAACTATAAGCCTAGATAATGTCTTTACGTACCGTTCTGCCTTCAACATGGTCCAAAGTGGGTTGCAAAATGATGTAGAATAGTCTTGTCCTGAACACATCACAGTTCTGTCCAACATACATGTACAAACGATGCGTTAATGAGAGATTTGAAAGAGACAGGAGTTATGATCACGTGAGCAGTCGAAAGTAAGTGGTTGCATTTATCCTCATCATGCGACATTCAAACAAAATAAACTGGGATGCCGGAGAAAGAGAAGCAAAAAGGAAAGATATGTGGCCCAGATGAGGAAAGGGAGTTTACCATGTAAAGATCGGAAAGAATGCGGTGGTTATAGAATAAATCAATAAGAAAATATTCGTGTGTTACCGGTTAAATCGTAGGGTGGGATACTCCAATGGTATTGGCAGGTAAAACTCGGGCGCTGAAGAAACCCTCTATTTCTCTACCAATACCCTTTATGAAGCAATGACAATTTCATGCATTGAGTTTTCTAGTAGCAAGTACTGATTTTGTTCTTTTTCATTTCTAAGTAACCAAATATATTCATGTGCTGGTGCTTTTCTTGCACACGCTATTGTAAGGATCATGTTTCTCCTCCTTAATATCAAATATAACCCTTTTTGTCTGAAATCTTGATGATGATCCTTGAACTGTTCAACAATTAAACGGATGTACAGAAAATTCTACAACAAGCACATCTCAAATCTATTGTCCTGGGGCTAGTATGTGAAAAAATCTACAAATATAAACAGGGTAGACAACATTTAAAGCATTGCATACGTATGTATTTCTTTTAAGTTATGCATATATTTAGTGACCGGTTTCGCTTTATTGCTTCTTCGGACTGAATCCAGATCATTAAGCCCCTTTGGTTTTTAAGAGATTAACGTTATAAATAAAATGACGTCATGTCGTGAATCGTTCTGAGACGTTCTAACTACAATTTTATATAATGTCTTACATGTCTAAATAAACATGGGAAAATGACATTAAAATATGCATACAACTGCATCATTAAGATGCACACGTTTCTATTGAAAAATGTAACAAGAGAACATAGAGAAAAGAGAGACAAACAGTTTTATTTCCTTTGAATATGTATAATTGATTAAATATTATGAATTTATCAATTAATGAAGCCTATAAATAATCTTACAATTACAACCTGTTTGGTGTGTCTAACAGTATTCAAACGGTGAATCCAATATGTTTCCTATAAGAGACGTTAATATTATTGTGCAAAGTTTTCAAGATTGTAATATTTTATAATATCAAACTTTAAAGTAAGAAATAATATCATTCAAGGTATTTTGTTATTAACTTATTAAAGACATAGTTCAAAAGAAAGACATAGAGAAGGATATCCATTTATAAATTACACAATACTTTTGTATTACTATTTTTGTAAATCAAATGGACAAACAGTTCGTTTCATCTATCGGGAATAAATTATCCTGTAAAATTTCATCACAAAGAACTTTATGGTAAAACACTAAGCAGTCGAACGGTATATATACTTAAAATTATCCAATAAGCAGTCGAACGGTATATATACTGAAAATTATCCATTAAGCAGTCGAACGGTATATATACTGAAAATTATCCATTAAGCAGTCGAACGGTATATATACTTAAAATTATCCATTAAGCACTCGAACGGTATATATACTTAAAATTATCCATTAAGCAGTCGAACGGTATATATACTTAAAATTATCGTAAGCACGAACGAACAAATAATTAAAGACCTTTCTTTTATCAATATGTAATGACCTTGTTTTATTCCGTCAGGATATTACTCCGTATAGTTTAGGGCAGCTACAATTAGTATGCCTATCGAAAGTTTTTTTGCATAAGCCCAATAACTTTATGCTAAATGAGGTCAAGGCGACTCTTGATATGGAACAGATGACCTCATCCAGTGAACAATATGCAAAGAATTAATGCAATACACATATCTTGCCATAGCCGACAGACTCAACACCATTTGGATTATGACATGTAAGCTGAGTATGTGGCTTGAAAGTGTTAATCACGAGTAGAGTGTGTACGGGCGAGGTGGCGGTACATACCACAAGAGAGAGTGTGCTATGGAAGGGGTTGTCTGTGGAAGATAAACAACTCACAAAAGGTTCAATAATTTCAAGCTTGCCAAGAGACAGAAAGTTGGCTTTTGGTACTGAATATGTCTTCCATGGAGCTCTTTATCTGTAAATGAAAGAGAATGTGTTACCCAAATGTGTTACCCAAATGTTAGGGAATTAAAGAACAATACATGTTTTCTTCAACCTTCCAGATATCAAAAGGTGTCTATTAGCTTGCGACATTATGCAAGGCAGTTTCTAACGTTCTACGTTGTAAAAGGTCTGTCTTAAATACTTCTAGATGTCTGCAATGACACCAAATGACAGTCTGTGGATCTTAAAGGACGACGAAAGGCAAAGTACGAAACATTATCTGAGATTAACAAGCAAATACATTTTTGAACTCAACAGGTTTCTGAGATCGTCTAGCATACACTGGTTAGAAATCATATTGCCCTTTAATATTAAACATCAGTCTGGTATTTCGGAGAGTATGGTTAACACAGGTAAAACCTTTTTAGCTTTACCTCCTTTTAAGTTTTGAACTTAGGAAATGATCATTAGATATGTGAGGTCTACACTCAGTAGAATGAGAGAAGGGTAAGAGTATAGATTATAGAACCAGTTCAGTACGAAACCAAATGAAGAATGACATTACTTATAGGTCAGTAAGCATTTAAAATTGAAGCAAAGATACGCAGAAACTACTTGAATTTCAACAACTTTAGTTGACACAGAACGGACTCGCGCAGAATGACACAGAATGGACTCGCGCACAATGGCACAGAATGGACTCACGCAAAATGACACAGAACAGACTCGCGCAATATGTGCAAACCCTGTATGTTTCGTATTCACATATAAGTATATATATATATATTTATATATATATATATATATATATATATATATATATATATATATATATATATGTACTATGACTGTAGTGTATATTTAGTGTTTAGTGTATATTTACTATAGGTATATTGTATTTACTTGATTCTTAATGCAAAAGATGGCCGAACTAGGGTCTTGGGAATAATAAAGTGAAATGAGAACATAGCGTCCCATAACGTCTTGGGTGCTGATAATTGTAGATTAGAAGGGATGTGAGATAAAACACAAATAGAACTTCAGTACGTCGTTTACAAAACGAGATTGGAAGATGGATAAACACCTTTAGAGAGGAAATAGTGTGTACTGTATGTAATTAAAACGACATGGGTGTTGAGTTTTACTATATACTTAACTGCGGTTACTTCAAAGAGCAAAACGGACCTATATTTTATGAAAGCAACACTATAGTAGACCATATATTTTAACTTTAAATGCTTTTTTATCATCAGAAGAATGAAGTTATGAATCTCTGAAAATGTATTAGGGCTAATATGGACAAATAAAATTCTTTAGCATAGCTCTACCTTTCAATTCATTGGTCGTAACATATGTATTAAGTGAAAAATATTTACCACGAATTAGTATGAATTTTGACTTACTAAACAATATATGATTAATATGTCTTACTTTATTATACTATCATTAGTTTATACACGTTGTGCACCAAACAGGTTTGCGTTTACATAAGTTGTCCCCGGTTAATTAGGACAATAATTAATGTGATTAATTTATATTGTTACAATCATGTTGATCTATTAATTATATATTATTTTGCATTCCCCATCTGCCCCAAGGTAACCTGACTATCTAATACGCCGGCTGATATGATTGTATTGTCATAATCATTCATAATCATTCCGTAAATGCCCCCAAACTATGGCATTTATTACACCGAACGGATTGTCCTATCCGATTCATAACTACTACATGTAACTAATGCTTAGAGAGAAAGCCTATGCCCTAGATGAAATTCGGAATGTTCAAGGCACTAGAATCATTGCTTCTGAATCGCAAATTCCATTGATCAGAGTTAAACTCGCCAGGTAACAAGTTAAAGGACAAGTTTTCGATATTTAACGGAGTGGTCAAGGATGCAAACCTTGTATGATATATCAGTTGTCTAGATGTCTTTTTAAATCACCATCATCGTGGATATTTAAATAAAATGTAGGACCTGGTCCACCTACCAGACTATCCTTCATCTTTTTTCTTCAAACCCTAGACCACCCACCCTCTTATCATCAAATTTGTCTTAAACCCTATGTATCCCACCCTCCTATCCACCAAATCTTTTAAAATAAATCCTAGACATTGCTACCCATTTTGTTTTTGGAAAACCATAACCAACCCACACTCCTATCCTAACTTTAAAAACAAAACATAGGACGCCTACCCGCCTATCCTCTGATGTTTTGTTAAAATATTCTAGGCCACCCACATTCCTATTCTTTTCTAAAACACCATATTCTACCCTCTACAAGATAAAATTCTTTTTTAAACTATAGGCCACTTACCCGCCTGTTCTCCAAACTTAAGATAGTTCTAAGCCACCCATGCTCCTATCCTACATTTTGTTAAGACCCTAGTCCACACACTTCTATCCTTGCTCTTTAGTAAAACACTATACCACCTAATCGCCTATCCTCCACATTTTCTTTCTCAAAACCCATCTGTTGTTATGAAAGAAAGCTTACATTTATAATATTGATTGTTTCTATGTTTTGATTACTAATTACTAACTTTATCTGGTCTTAATTACCCGTATATACTCGCGTATAAGGCGGGTCAAAATGCATAATGCGCCGGCAGATCAGGGTCTATGTTGTTTGTTCCACTGATTAGTCCTTTGAAACTGCATAGAACCAGATCTGCCACTGCACTATGCCACAGCAGATCTGAGTCTATGCAGTTTGCAGTTGGTATCGTCTTATACGCGAGTATACGGTACTGGAGGATATAGGAACATCTGATGTGCTCCAAAATATGTTCTTCAGATGCTCTGGGAACTCTTAAATTAGGACAAACAATTTTTTAGATTTTGTATAATAAATTTGATAAATTATGTTTTTCTTCAGAAGATAAATGAGAGCATAGGAGGACATTTAATAGTCTAGTGTTCTTGAAACAAAATTTGGAGGCTAAGCGGATGGGTATCCTAGTCTTTTCTAAATTTGAAGGATAGGCGGAATGATAGACTATTTTTTTAAAAGTCTATTAATTGTGTCGAGGGTAGAGTGTTGTTGTTTCAAAATATAGACAGGATAGACGGGTGGGCGGCGTATTTTTTTTTTAACAAAGAAAAGACAAAAAAAAAACCCAACCAATTTAGTTGATAGTAAGGTTTGTTCTTTTTTTTAAATATTGACGGATAGGAGGCTGGATAGCCTAGAGTTAAAAAAATCGAGGAAAGGAGGATGGGTAGTTTAGGATATTTTATAAGCAATTAAATTGTAAAGTCTAAGGTTTAAAAGAAAATTAGGTGGATATGAGGGTGGGTGGTTTAGGATTTAAAAGTTGGATAGGCGGGTGGGTGGCTCAGGTCCTAGATTTTATATCTTACATTTGTATTCTAATTCCTCAAGAAGTTCCAATAGATGACTTTGAATTGTGCACTATTAATTGTAGTATAATTTAAGTGAGGCTCAGTCGTGTTTCGTTAATGGCTTTTGTGTTACTCAGAGAATTTTTATTAAACTTTATCTTTGTCGCTGTATTTCGTTTTCTCTTGTTTTATGAACAGAAACTTGACGATAAACACCGTTTTATCATGTTATACTCTTTTTTTTACATGTGTGCCCTGTCAGATAAATATAATTCCTAACTGTATAAAAGCCGCGCTTTATCTAATTTCCAACTTAAACAATTGCCCATTTCCGATCATAAAAAATATATGAATATTATATACCAAGATATTCCCCCTCAGACTCTTTTCTCTCTCTTGAGGCATTCAAAGCAAATCGTTTTAAATGACAAGTGCTAAATTGACACACTGTAGATCTTCATATGTAGCTCAATACAGGTGATTGCACTGATTATTATTGTTGTCATTGTTGTGGCAGAATGATTTGCACCTATGGGATAAACCAGTAAGGTCATCATTTCCTAAAGCGTATGTACAGTACATATAAGACGTCGGTGTAATGAAAAAAGACTGTTATGGTCCCTTTGTTTTTATAGGAAAAACTATCAAAAGAGAAAGCTATACAAGCATTGTTCATATCTTATGCATGCATGTTACAACTGTAGATACTTATTAAGTATATTAATGTAGGTTAAAGTAGAGTAGAAAATAGCAGAGAAAATAACAATAGATGACTATATACAAACTGGAATGATACGACAGTTTGTGAAATAACTTGTGTTGTCCTTTTCGATATTCGGAGAAACTGACAAAACTACTAGTGCGAACAAATTGAGAGTAAATCAAGTCATGGTTGATTACAACAGGCAAGTATATTGCACAAAAGAACAAACAGAACGGCAAGTTAGATCGAGTAAACAAGATTTGAAATAACTTGTTTTCCGTGACAGAAAAGTAAACACTCTTTTTCAATCTCGTGCCTGTATGCATTTAATACACCGTGATACTTTGGAAAATATTTAGTCACAGTAAAGAAGTAGTTGTAAAGGATTAAATTATCCTAGTTGGGTATTTATCGATATGTACATTTTACCTAATCACTTACAAAGTAGATAAGTCCAACGGACTTTATGTTAATTTTGTGTATTTATGACAGGTTCATTGGTTAACTAAATGTTATTCACATACATATTTTGATGTAGAAGGACGACGTATTCCGGCCGTGGTGATACAGAAAAATGTCACTTATTATCTGTACACTGACATCAGTATTTAAGCCTGTCATACACCTATTTTTTTAAATATGTTGAAACATCCGAAAGCTACATAATCTACAGCAACGACGATAGTCACGTAAAGGAGAGAACAATATTTAACAGACTCTTGCAAATTTTTTACTTTGCAGAACTGATTCTAGCAACATTTTGAATTATAAACCAGAGGACTGTGAAGTTTCTGTTTTGAAAATAAGCCGAGAATTAACAATTTCCCCGATGAATGTAAAGCTGTTTATAAAAAAAACCCAATATGTTTTGAGCATTGATCGGGGTAATTTTTAGTTCTAGGCCCATTTTAAAGATATAAATGTCTGATTCCTATGTCTAAACTCAAACTCATGACCGAGTCCTCATTCCTTACAAAATGAATAAGGGCGTATATTATTGTGATTATGTAAGCAATGGAATTTCACACTTATACGATTCTTACCTTTTATCTGATGAATACGTAGTTTATTCATAAAGTACCGGGTTTGGCTGGCCATCAATAGGAAGGTATATACCTTGATAAGTTCAACGGATTTAATTGCACCTATTTCACGTGTGGGGGTGAAAAATGGGTGGAGGTTCGTCGTGGTAGATTCCTTTCTCCGGAGAAGGTCTATTCATATCTTTCCAAAACAAAGCCAAAAATTAGGAAGGAGTGTAAATGAATGCACCTCGACAGAGATGACTTACTAGCCAGTTTATATATTTTTCTTATTTCGTCATTTTGGCTGTTTCGATCAGCTCAATTCCGAATATCATTACATTTCTGTCAGTAAATACTAACTCTCTTTCATGTTCAAGAATTCTTTCTCTTCAGAGGACATGAATAAACTTGTGGTGATTTTCAAATTTAATGTACATAGGTAAAGGTTTTTATAAGAAAAGATTACCAACTCAGAGTCGGAATGTATGGTGACTGTTAAATAGTGCCATTGGCAGTGATGTGTCAGGATTGTATGACTTGTTGCCTTAGAACATCTGTTTTCTGTTCTTATTATATTTCTTTTTCTTTCTTTGATTCTTTTTAAGAACGGGAGGTATAGTTGACTCTAGTAAAGAATATTGTTTTTAAGGGTTTTTATTTATGTTGCTTGCTTATGAGAAGAGCAGCTTGTTAAATGAATGCTTAAATTGGGCGTAGCCGAGTTAACTTGTCTCAGGTAAATAAAACCAAAGATTAAAAGATTTTAAAAATATCAGTTGCACATTGCAATGTATCGTTGTTGAAATATAAATTCTGACAGGTCGGTAGGAAAAAATTCATCATTCAAAGTGAGCTTTTGAATGTTTTGCAAATTTAATGGCTAAGGTTCCTTGATTCGAATTAACGTAAAGCACTAAAGAGGCATACTTTGTATTTGTTGTTAACGAGGACAAAGTATTGCTGAAAATTGGGAATTCGACTATTCATGATAAAAGTTTAAAGATTAAAGTAATGTCTACCTAAGATACCATTTATAAATATTTTGTCACATATATCAACAGAGTCTGTCATATAATAATAATAATAATAATAATAATAATAATAATAATAATAATAATAATAATATAATAATAATAATAACAATAATGTTGTATCTAAAATGAATATAAACATGTACCTTCAAAAATATCCCTTTTGTTTTTAGTATATTAGACGAGAAGTTTAGTTTTATCCTGGACTTTTGTATCCATTCATTAATCTTCCAACCTTTTTTGTTGCTTTTCTTCTAGGTTTTGCCTGTACTCGACCCCAACAACCCTTGCGCTTATCAATGGTCTTTTCGTTAAAGAAAAATAATTAGATAAAGAGACTTTTGGTCACTTTTCTTGCTTATTACATTGTCTTTTAGAAACATTTCTTTTCTGTCTGCACCAAATTTGTAATGTCTTTTCTATCTGCACCACGTTTGTAATGCATTTTCTATATCTGACCAAATTTGTAATGCCTTTTCTATCTGCACCACGTTTGTAATGCATTTTCTATATCTGACCAAGTTTGTAATGCCTTTCCATTGTGCACCAAGTTTGTAATGCCTTTTCTATCTGCACCATTTTTGAAATGTCTTTTTGTATCTGCACCAAGTTTATAATGCCTTTCATATCTGCACAAGTTGGTAATGTCCTATTTATCTGCACCAAGTTTGTAATGCCTTTCATATCTGCACAAGTTGGTAATGTCCTATTTATCTGCACCAAGTTTATAATGCCTTTCATATCTGCACAAGTTGGTAATGTCCTATTTATCTGCACCAAGTTTATAATGCCTTTCATATCTGCACAAGTTGGTAATGTCCTATTTATCTGCACCAAGTTTATAATGCCTTTCATATCTGCACAAGTTGGTAATGTCATATTTATCTGCACCAAGTTTATAATGCCTTTCATATCTGCACAAGTTGGTAATGTCCTATTTATCTGCACCAAGTTTATAATGCCTTTCATATCTGCACAAGTTGGTAATGTCCTATTTATCTGCACCAAGTTTATAATGCCTTTCATATCTGCACAAGTTGGTAATGTCCTATTTATCTGCACCAAGTTTATAATGCCTTTCATATCTGCACAAGTTGGTAATGTCCTATTTATCTGCACCAAGTTTATAATGCCTTTCATATCTGCACAAGTTGGTAATGTCCTATTTATCTGCACCAAGTTTATAATGCCTTTCATATCTGCACAAGTTGGTAATGTCCTATTTATCTGCACCAAGTTTATAATGCCTTTCGTATCTGCACAAGTTGGTAATGTCCTATTTATCTGCACCAAGTTTATAATGCCTTTCATATCTGCACAAGTTGGTAATGTCCTATTTATCTGCACCAAGTTTATAATGCCTTTCATATCTGCACAAGTTGGTAATGTCCTATTTATCTGCACCAAATTTGTAATGCATTTTCCTCCGATATACACAATGCATTATGCTCATTCCATAAATGTAAACGTGCAACCACAAAACCGGCATGTCTTCTGTTATTAAATGTTGTACTGGGCAAACCTTTTCTTTTTCTATTTGTTCGTTTTTAGAAAAGGAAACTTCATCTATATTCTTGCAGCTTGATTTAGAGTTTGGTTTTTAAAATTTAGATCAGATTTGCTAATATTAAGCATTCAGATTCTGCTTCCAGTCATCAAAATATGTACAGATTTTGATAACTGCACGTAGAAACCAAATCTTCAGCTTAGGCACGTAATGCATGTGTCTGATTTTCTACTAATCCAATTGTGTCTTTTTTATTTTATTCAACCTTCAAGGTTTTTAAAAATATAAATCTCGTTTAGAAATTAAAACTCGTCGATGGGCAAACCTGACGATTTCACGTGAAATCGTTTTGAAAAAGCAAGGGGGGGGGGAGAGACAATTAAGTGTAGAGCCCGAAGAAAGAGACACGTTGTTTGTTTCATTGATATAACTAAGAATTTTCGAGTGCTTCTAGTTTCTTTCGCCGACATCTTTGATCTTCTTTCACGCACTCAGTGCAAGCTACAGTTGACAGGAGGGCAGGAAGGGTCGAGCTGTTAAAGAGGACCGGCAGTCAGTCATGAGAGAGAGAGAGAGAACACTGAGAATTATGTGTATTTTCTCCTTTTACGAACGTTACGTGACTCTGATCTAATATTTTCGACTTTTTGTACAACATTGGAAAGGGTGATTTGTTGGTGTCACTTAACTATTGGACCTCTGATGTCATGGGCATGTAGGCTTTCTAGATTTGGGTTATCGTATCACTAGCAATGCAAATGGCGAATAACAAGGTCAAAAAATTTCGTCAAAGCTTTAGTTTCGTCTCATCTGTTAACGAACTAATGATGTAACGAATGTTATGCTCGCAATTTCTGAGGTGATACATCATCTTCCTATCGATTTTTTGCAGGTAGGGCTTTTGCTTTAAAGTCGTTTAAGTTTGCTAAGCCCGGTAGTAAGCGGCTACCCTATGCCGACACCGCGCGGTGTCTGCGAATTCCAACTTTTGAATAGGCAATGGGCTCTTACCCCACATCCCAACATACATGTCAAAATATCTAAAATGGGGGTGGGAAGGGCAAGAGAAAATTCGTTGTATTGAACTTTGTTAAAATTATTATAAACAGTCTATCCCAAAACATAACAAGCTCTGATTTTTTTTAAATAAAAATTCTCGTAGGAAACCTACAGGTTTCTCATACAGCATATACAGTGAGGAACTTTTTTTCTTAAAAATAATATTTTTCAGAAGAAATCAGTGTATACATTGTCAATAACAAAATTATCACTAGAACCCCAGATCTCACATTCATATAACAATATCAGCAAACAGTATTATCAAAAGTTTCAATTCTAAATCCAATGGTAAAGAAAAATTTCTTAATATGTTTACATTATGCTGCGATTCTCATTTTTTACCGAATAAAATGATCCCTTGTTGTTAAAAAAACAACTCTGAATGTAAATACTGATCAACTATTTCCAGGGATGTGTTATCAAATGCAAAAGAGAAACTGTCAGATTGCCTTGAACCAAATATAACTATATCTTTCTTTAAAATATTTTTTTAATTGATTTTTAATCTTTATTCTCCATTCTCTATGATATATATATATATATATATATATATATATATATATATATATATATATATATATATATATATATATATTCATTCTTCCAACACTCATAACTTTCAAAATTATCGTATACTTAGTGCCTCCACTTGCATAGTCTTTTTCCTAGCAATGTGTATGAGTTTGTAAATGGAATGAAATTGCATCTTGATTAAGTACCTCACTGATAGACAAATGAGCTTGTGCTCCTACACTGTTTTATGATTTCAACATACATGCTTATTTAGTTTGAAGATATGTTCCATTTATTAAAAATCATATTTGGCATCTACTCTCGTAGTATTTTAATCCGATATAGCATGAATGTACAGTCAAACTCCTCAAAACCGAAACTCATGTCAATTGGAATTTAATCCATTTCAAGCAGGACTTCCATAAGGATCAGTCTTTGGACCTGTACTTTTTCTGATATATATATATATATATATATATATATATATATATATATATATATATATATATATATATATATGTATAAACGCTATTGTTGATGTTTTTCATAGTCTTTAGTCTTGCAAGATTATTTGCAGAAGACAACTCTTTGGCATACGCGTCCGAAACAAAAATGCTGATGAAAGTGAATATGTTTAAATACTGATGTCGAAACTCAGAAGGCTCGGTCTAACTACTGACTAATAAAGGTTATAGTAGTGATGGAAAATGATCATCACATATGCACAATCTGCGTAATTTTGTATCGAAACTGATAAGATCACCTAGGTCACTAAAATAAACTTTTAACCTGAAGTCATCAGAAAAAATATATTTGTCATTTACACAACCGCATATAGAAGATGCAGTTGTGCATGGAAAGGCTGATCTCAAGAAGACTCGAATAAATTAGACAAACTCTATTATAAGAAGCATTAATTGTTACTGGATGGTAAAATGTTTGCGAAAGACGAACATTCCATAAAGTATGTACCTTGTATGAAATTATAGACAGTCAATGTCCATATTCTCTTTATGATCTACTACTATCTGTCACTGTCGATCTTACACACAAGAATCTAAGAAATAGATCTGATTTCGAAACTACACATTCTAGATTAGAAATATCAAAGAGGTATTTTTTTATTTCGACTTTATCTGTGTGCAACAATCTTCCTGAAGACGTAAGACTTACTTCGTCCTTTTGTGAATTTAGACAACTTATAACTAATTACACACGTCAATCACCCACACTATATATATTGTGAGAGGAAATATTCTATCCTCCATGCAAGAATTAGAAATAATTGCAGTGCTCTAAATAATGTCTTATTTAATAATCTGGTAAATCAATTATCATCATATAACTGTGGCGAGGCACCTGAATCTGCATCTCGTTGTTTTTTACAGTGTTGCCATTATGGAAATCAACGCAGCATCTTTTTTCTAAATCTTAATCACCCACTTTTACCTGCGACGATTGACCTGCTACTTTAAGGTTCATCTCAACTATCTTATGATCTCAATTATAAAGTGTTTAAAGCTGTTTAAGATTGTTTTAAGGATTTTCTTCATATGTTTGTAAATGATGACTTACAATACCTATGTAAATAGTATTATCTGCATCGCGCATATTCATGTATTGGTTGTAATAATACTATAATCAAGACTCTGGGATATTACCACTATCTAAAACAAGATATAAAAAAGGAAGTATATAAATGTGGAAAATAGGCTCAGAAGGTTTAATATACTCATTAATGATGTCGCCTATACTAGCAGCTTTATTAATTTCAAAATTTCGAATAGCCTTGTGCACTTCATCTACAATAATAGATGTATTTAATATATCATTTTCAGTGGATAATGTTGCATTAAAATCGTCAAATTCATTCGAATCAAACGCCTGCTTAAGATCGTTGAAGTATTAATAAAACACATTAATGTCCATATCAGGAGTAGTTTTGTTTTCACCAATACTATTAATTACTTTCGAGTATTATTTGGGTCTAACTTACAAAACTTTCTTAGTCTAAGTTTGGCCTAATGTTTGCTATTAAACTTGCACATTTATTTTATTGTTTTTGTATACGGTGGATTTCTTCTTGCTAAGTGGTACTTACACGTACACTTTTGCATTCCTCACAAAACTATCTTATATATACTTTTGACACAGTTTCAATTTTATTTTTGATTAATATTATTATTCATATAAGAAAGCGAACAACTGACCGCATAATGGACATCAGAAAATAATGGTTCAGATTCATAGAGGGTTATTATAGGGACGAGGATTAAGTCAATGGTGTAACGAGAATGCAAGCGCTTAATGTACACATTTTCCCATAAATAATGGGTAGTTTAGAAATAAGCTTTCCTCCTACCCACCAGGAAAAATATAAATATAAATTATACTATTTCACTTTACTGACACAATTACCAAACTTCCCATAGCCTGTATTGTGTTAATAAAAACAAACCCCACAGATAATTAAATAAACAATCACCAGGACCTTTTTTGGCGCTATGACCAAGTAAATGGTTCACCACCAAATTGTTGTTCGATTGTATTGGTGACCTCTGGTTTTGATGAAGAAAAAGAAAACTGTAATCTTTACAATTTTCCATTTCAAATGAACCAAGATCACTAAAATATCGATGTCTTTCTTTTTAATCAACCAAGTTTCCAGCGAAACAGTATGCAACGCAACAAGTTTGACCTGTCAGTTTGATCTTTCGCTAATTACTCACGCGTGACCTCTCACAAATTAGGTATTATGTATTATAGGTCACGTATCTTTCTTTCATACTATTGATGTCTCATGCGTGTACAACATGCACAGTGAATGCATACAACCATACCTATCTACCCATTTGTATAGACCCTGGTATATATCCTAATAAAGGATCCAGCTAGCTGGAATATGTTTTGACGCTATGACTACAAAATAGGTTCGAGTATATAAATAACGTGGGCTGTTACGAGAAGAAATTACTTCAGTGTCATAAATCAGCTGAAGCAACATCACCAAACCATCATAATGATCATTATTGTGGAACCAAATGTTTGGTCATAAGAGACAGTGACATGTGTCCAAAGTCTATGATATGTCATTTATCATGTAACTAACCTCTTATCGCCAGATAAGCACAAAGGTTGAATTCTACCGTAAGTTCTGTCAAAGATTGAATTTATATATATTTATCTACGTTTGTCTCCCAAAGGTTGCGGTTATCATGAAAATGTACAATGTCCGCTGAAGCTTGGTGCTTTTCATGAAAAGATAGACATAATCCATGACATTCTGCCATTTTCCAAAAAAGATAAAAATTGGGGGACAAAACTATATATCCAACAACTTTCATATTTATAACGAAATCAGTACATGCTTTTATATATCTCATACAACTTTCTATGTTATTATCCCAATGAGAAATGTCACGTATATCCGTGATTAAGGTCATGTTTCCCAATAGTCTGCACAGGTGCTCCAATGGTAGCATTCGTATATTGACATAAAAATTGATAACGGCGCGATTACAAAGTTTCCCAACGTTGCAAACCAAACAAGCTCTTCGTCAGGGGAAGAAACAACTTACATTCACAAAACAAACACTAAACACAAAAGTCAAGAGAAATTCTTGACTCCTACATGTTTCAATGACTGGGAAATAAACAAAACAAAGGATAAAAGATAGAAGTAAGAAAGAAAACAAAATTAATAAACGATCTTTAAATGATAAGCTAAATTTCGATGTTATGCTGCCATCAGCCCAACAAAGTTGTAAAACAGAATTCAAAGAAGGGATTATAATGTCTATCACACAGAGACCCAAAGTGTTTTGACCTATTTCTAGGCTGGGAACAAGGGACGGACACCATGCGTGGCGACAAATCAAAATATACAAGATAAATTATATCCCGATAAAGTTATGCATGAAGGTATCACGGAAGTATGTGAAGAGCATGGTGTAGCGGAATAATACACAAGAGTTCAAATAATAATAATAATAATAATAATAATAATAATAATAATATATAAGGAGTTACGGAATAATAGACAAGAGTTCAAATAATAATAGTAATAATAATAATAATAATAATAATAATGGTAATAATAATAATACATGTAAGGAGTTACGGAATATTTACTTGGGTAAATATTATCGCAAGAAATGCGTACTCTGATAAACTTAATGCGTACAATTGCTGCTAAAGACTACTAAAAGATTTGTATAGGTGATCTATGTAATCGTTGATTGCATTCTGTTCTTTACATTGTTTTCAATTTAGTGTTACGTGTACTTAGTATACAGCACGTTTCAAGCCTTATTTTTCACCTAGGGTGGGTTAGGAAAATAAGTTTTTAATATGATAATGATGATTTATCAAACATAAACATCGTCACGAGTACCATTTAAAATCTAAACATCATTATGAGTGCATAAAAAGCACTTCTATGAAGTCAATAAATGATTACGACTGCAAATGTTATGTCCTTTGTCTTGCATTTTGATATACGTTTGTATTCTGATGATGTGTCTTTGTTGTATTATGAGTGAGATGCTTGGTACAATTCTTACAATATGTTACTATTACCTCCTAGTATCGTATCTAATTTTGGTAAAGTAAACTTTTATTAATATGGATTGAATTCAAGCCTCTGTATACCCATTAATAAACAGTATTCTTCATTCTTATTGCACATGTGTTTAATCGTAAGGAACTACAGCCATAATTTGTCTAGAACATCCTAGTTTGTTATATTTTGTGCATTGATACCCGATATGGTCTTCGGAACCTTCTATCACATGAAAAAAACAATTTCTGACAATATAAATGTGGGACTGAAAAGGCTGTTTTTTGGGACTGAAAAGGCTGTTTTTTGAGACTGAAAAGGTTGTTTACTGAGACTGAAAAGGCTGTTTACTGAGACTGAAAAGGTTGTTTACTGAGACTGAAAAGGCTGTTTACTGGGGGATATATGTGAATACTTCGTTGATATTTAATTGCATACCACGTGCTACTAGTCCTTTTGCTAACATTTTGCGTTGCACACAGCTGTTATATTTGCATTATTACTCATAGCAAAAAACCTCATATGCATTCATTTCTTCACAGAATATTTAGGTATTACATACCCCCAGTTGTGACTTAGTCAGTTACTACTTGTTTGAGCATTTAAAGATTCCAGCAGCCAAAGCTTTGAACAATGAAGTCCAAACTCTGATTTTAATTACTATTAGGTTCATCGCAGTTATGTTCCAGACTGCCCGTCTTTATCTTGATTAAATTCAATCCTTCATTGTTCCCTTTACAACCTATGCTAAATGAAGGGGAAGTGTAAATATATTATTGCATATTTTAAATTAGTCATTGGTAGAAGATTTGGGATTCAACCAAAGAATTCACGTGGCTCTCGAATACTTCGTTGTCCAAAGGTTCCATAGCTATTTATTTTGATACAGCGAGACTAGAAGAAAAGAGGGTAAAGATGGCTAAATAGTCGAACATTGAAGCTCAATCAACATGAAATATGAGTTGCTGAAGCTGCAAGGGCTATTTATTTTAATGCACTTTCAATTTATGTTGTTTTTTGTTTTGTTTTTTTGTTCTTACTGTTGTTTTTACCTCATGTTCTCATCTTTTTCTTTTCTGTCTTTTTCCTTTCTTGTTTCTGTGTGTATGTATGCGAAGAATACAGTGATAGGGACTTTTTTCTATTAGTTCGTACGTGGGTTATTGGCTCCCACGTTATTTACACTTACTTTTCCGAAAACAACAGGTGTAACATGCATAATAGTACTTGGACTAGACAGGCCTACCGTGCATCCCCTCAGAACTCTATCGTTTTGATATTTGTTATGCTTAAGGGTATGCCAAACAAGAAGCAATACGTTAACATTGCAAATTTAGAGATGTACACGCTCTGCTGGCCTAATATTTAAGGAATACTTAAACATTAAAATATCTCAACCCATTTGGTAAATGTATATAAGACACGAGTTGGTGTTTTCACCCCAAATCAATTTTGCTTTCAAATTCATACCTTGCATGCATTTTGTTTGCAATGTTATACATAATTTTAGCCATTTTGCAAGTCTCTGGGCCGGGGCTATTGTTAATGTAATGGTATTCGACTGATCTTCCCGACTCCTAACTTGTTAAAGCTAATTTCTTTTCTGATTATATTTTGTAGATTTAGTATTTGCAGTAGTGTTCAGTGTTCGATAATTTGTTGCTTTACAACTCGTGGACCGGCACTGTAAATACACTAATCCATTATTTACCAACATAAGATGTCACAACTGTTATTGTTATTTGATCTTTCAGTGAATTGGAGTGAATGAAAAAATACAGGAAGAAAATGGATTCACAGAAGAGAAAAAGAGAAGACAGTGAAGGTTCAACTTCAGAGAAAAAGAAGAAACAGATATGCGTCGTTCACTCTTTATGAGTAAACAGTGAATTATTAACATTTTTCCCCCAAACAAACGATCCAGATAACAGACTGAGGAAGCTAAAAGATATATGTAAACAAAGATTGATTAAACCTGTAGGTTCTGAGAAAAGGAGGGAGGATACTTGTGAACAAGTACCTGATGAATACACAGAGGAACACGGATAGCACCATGACTGTTACAAGATGTTTAAAAGATGTTTAAAAGTAACCTGTCGGTACGGACAAAAACATTATAGTGTTAGGGACCCCCTGGCGAGAATCGGGCTAGAAATTATAAATTGATGAAGGACATTACTAATGTTTGTACATTTTCATATCCTTGATGCTTTGCACTTTTACAATCAGTGGGGGTGTTCAAAAAACCGGGGAGTAGCCGAATACTATACCGCTAATACTGCTGCTACTGCTACTACTACTACAACGCTGGTATTACTATTACCACTGTTACATCTATAGCTGCTGCTACCACCGCTGCTACTACTGCAGCTACTACCGCTGTTACTGCTACTACTACTGCTACTACTACTAATGCCAATGATGCTACTACTACTAGTACTATTACTACTGCTGTTGCTACTATTACTACTATTGGTACTACTACTGATGCCACTGATGCTACTACTACTACTACTATTACAACTATTGTTGCTATTATTACTACTATTGGTACTACTGCTGATGCCACTGATGCTACTACTACTACTACTATTACTACTATTGCTACTATTGGTACTACTACTAATGCCACTGATGCTAGTGTTACTACTATTACTACTGCTGTTGTTAATATTACTACTATTGGTACTACTACTGATGCCACTGACAGTACTACTACTACTATTACTACTACCGTTGCTACTATTACTACCATTGGTAATACTACTGATGCCACTGATCCTAATACTACTACTATTACTACTGCTGTTGCTACTATTACTACTATTAGTACCACTACTAATGCCACTGATGCTATTACTACTACTATTACTACTGCTGTTGCTACTATTACTAATATTGGTACTACTACTGATGCCACTGACGCTACTACTACTACCACTATTACTAATACCGTTGCTACTATTACTACAATTAGTAATACTACTGATGCCACTGATGCTAATACTACTACTATTACTACTGCTGTTGCTACTATTACTACTATTAGTACTACTACTAATGCCACTGATGATATTACTACTGCTATTACTACTGCTGTTGCTACTATTACTACTATTGGTACTACTACTGATGCCACTGATGCTACTACTACTGTTGCTACTATTACAACTATTGGTACTACTACTGATGCCACCATTGCTACTACTACTACTATTGGTACTACTACTAATGCCACTGATGCTACTACTAATATTATTACTACTACTGCTGCTACTATTACTACTATTGGTACTACTACTGATGCCACTGACGCTACTACTATTACTACTACTGTTTCTACTGTTACTACTATTGGTACTACTACTAATGCCACTGATGCTAGTACTACCACTATTACTACTACTGTTGCTACTATTACTACTATTGGTACTACTATTGATGCCACTGATGCTAATATTACTATTACTACTGCTGTTGCTACTATTACTACTGATGTTGCTACTATTACTACTATTGGTACTACTACTACTACCACTGATGCTACTACTACTACTATTACTACTGCTGTTGCTATTGGTACTACTATATGTCCTATTACTAATGCCACTGATGATACTACTGCTATTACTACTTCTGTTGCTACTATTACTACTATTGGTACTACTACCACTGATGCTACTACTGATACTACTACTATTACTATTGCTGTTGATAGTATTAATACTATTGGTACTACTACTGATGCCACTGAAGCTACTACTACTATTATTATTATTACTATTGTTGTTGCTACTATTACTACTATTGGTACTACTACTACTACCACTGATGCTACTACTACTATTACTACTGCGGTTGCTAGTAGTACTACTATTGGTACTAGAGAATCGGGCTAGAAATTATAAATTGATGAATGAAATTGCTAATGCTTGTGCATTTTTATATCCTTGATGCTTTGCACTTTTAAAATTGGTGGTGGTGGGGGGGGGGGGGTAAAAAACCGGGGAGTAGCCGAGTACTATACCGCTAATACTGCTGATACTGCTACTACTACTACAACGCTGGTATTACTATTACCGCTGTTACTTCTATTGCTGCTGCTACCACCGCTGCTACTACTGCAGCTAATACAGCTAATAAATAACACACCATGTGAACAAATATTATCTTTTCCATAATTAAACTTGACAGATATGAAATATATCATCAGTATCATCGAATGAATAAAGGACCTTGCATTTTAATATTCAAAATTTCAAACATAATCAATTTTGTTCTTTGATAGATCAGAAATAGTTTCACAGCTCCCTCATATTCTATAATATTCTATAATCGGAAACAAAGATCATAGGCCACTTGTACAGAAGTAGAGCTCAATCAATGCGACACTTATTACGAAATTTATTTTCGAGTGATCCACATAAAATAAATATTACAATGTTTGTAATATATCTTTGGCAGTTTGTTTGATTTTTTAAGATCTTATGCTCAGGTGGTAAAAAAATATTTTTAGAATAATATTATTTCATTACACTTTCTCAGTTGTTTTCAAGGTGAAAACTTTTGAAGTGACCCACTTCAGGAGACTTATTCACACAATCTGACTTAGCGCGAAGTAGTAGTGCTGTAATGACATGTTATTGATGGAAGCAAAGTTTTCAAATGTTAAATAAGAAATGAACGATAAGTATTCAAATTGTTAAATCGCGAAAGAAACATTGTAATATTATGATAAAAAACGCAATTAACGCAAAATATGGAAAGTGTATGATGACATATATATTCAGTTTAAAATGCATAGATATCTATTAACACTACTTTAGTTCCAAGTTCATTAAAAACGTTGCGTAAATGACTCTGTATGTATCATAATATCACATTGGCTTCTCATGGGCTAAACACTCACACACACATTCTTGTAAAACCTACGAAACAGAGACATAAGATTTTTACCATCAAAATGGGGGCATCTCTATCATAACAAGTTTCTGCGCAGGATGATCAGTTTTACTATGCTTTGTGTGTATATATATATATATATATATATATATATATATATATATATATGTGTGTGTGTGTGTGTTTTGCAATCGATTTGCTGTCGATTTACAAATACACACGTATTTGAATTTTCACTATATAAATGGGGACGCACAATTGTACACAAAGTGTCGGGAATTATACAATCAAAGCGAGGACATTTTATGATTTTAAATAAATAGGAAATTAATCCAAATATGGCAATAATCTCAACTCACGTGCAAGACAACGCTCGTTGTAAACTGAAGGGTTCTTAAACGCGCAAATTTAACAAATATTTCCTCTAATCACCTAATGACCGCAAATTACGAACTCTAATTTCATACTTGCATGGATTTTCTAGCTTCTCATTTGTAGGACCCATTAGTAAACCTTTCCAAGCCAAAGACTGGTACTTTACAACACGCACCACTAAACACTACCCTAACACCTAATACAAAGAATTATTCCTATCTCAAATTGCTAAACACCTATATATTAGACTACCCCTGAAAATTCCTAAGGGAGTGTCCATTTTACGAAATTAGTCCACGCTGCCATAAAGTGTTGTGAATACTGAACATTATGACGTCTGCTCCAAGAAATTGGATAATTACTCGGTTTGAGAAATATCTTCCCAACACCGACTCCCCATCAACATCAAATAATCAATATAACAAAGCTATAAACAGAGATGTAAATACAAATAGCACATACCCTAGGTTTATTACAGTATGTATAAAAATGTCCTTGTTTTGAATGCAGTTTGGCCAAGTTTTTCAAGTACTCATGGTTGTTTCTATGAAAATGTCCCCGTTTCGTATACACTTTGCCAATATTGTATACATGAATATGTCCTTGTTTTGTATGTACTAAGTCATGGTTGTGTGTTTGAAAATGTCTAGGTCGTATGATTACCATGTCATAGTTGTATGTATGACAATGTCCAAATTATGTATATTCTACGGCAAGGCTGGGTTTATGAAAATGCCACCGTTTAGTATGTACCACGTTATGGGCGTGTGTAAAAAAAAGTATTATCATTTAGTATATAACACGCTGTTTGTATGAAAATGTCCACGTGTTGTATTTATCACGTCAAGACTGTGCTCATGAAAATGATCCCATCTGGTATGATGAACTTTAAATGTTGCGTCTGAAAATCCCTCGATTGGTATTAAAAGGTAATGGCTGTGTGCATAAAAAATGACCATGATTTGTATGTACCAACTCGAGTTGATGTGTATCAAAATATCCCTTTGTCTTGAATGTACCACGCTAAGGTTGTGTGCATGGAAATGTCCCCAACTTTTATATATATATATATATATATATATATATATATATATATATATATATATATATATATATATATATCACCTGCTATGTATGAAATTACACATGTGCTGTTTGTATGCAAATGACACGTCTTGTATCCAAAATCCATAGGATGCATAAATGGGAATGTCTGTGTCTGGTCAAATTGAATATATTGCTTGTGTGTATGACAGTGTTGCCAAAAAGTCTGAAAGAAATGAAAACTTCGTATAGGAAAATGTCTCCGTTTTGTAATAAAATATAGAATTTGCGGGTAAGTTGAAGTACCTATTCAGGGTGCGAAAAAACAAAGTTCTTGGTATTAAAACGGTCCCATTTATTATGAACCGTTGAAGTTTGTATGTATGAAATGCCTCAAATTCACCAACCTGTTCTACACTTTAGTATGAACCATTTTATACAACAATATCCGTTTTCTGAATAAATGGTTCAAAAAATTATGTATGAAAGTAGCTCCGTTCAGTATTAAAAGCCACACCAAAGTCATGTAATAAAAGACTCCAGCTGAGTCTGACAAAGGCACAATATATGTGTGTAAATATTTTGGTGAGTTTGAAGTACTTAAATAATATTTTTTAGATTATAAAGCGAATCTATAATTCATGAGGAGAACATACAGAGGTAGTTTCTTTAGCATTCTTAATCTGGCAACATACGAATCATTGCCTATTTCATAGTCGCCGTTCGTTATATATGCCCAATCTGGCAACTTACGAATCATTGCCTATTGTATAGTAGCTGTTCGTTATATATGCCCATACGCTAAATATTTAATTACAGAAAAGCACTGATACACCATGTATCCACGATGAAATGATACACCATGTATCTAAGATGAAATGATTAAATATTGATTTTTGTTTTGTATTTTTGCGATGCAACTTTGTGCATGGAAGTTTTCAGTATAATATTTCTCACGGAAAGTAGTTTCCTTACTGATACAGATATTTCAGTGTTCAGTATTATCTTCTCTGATTTTTAAACGGTATTAAAACGAAATTAACAATCCATTCGCTACAGAATACTTTATTCCTTTTTCCAATTTTGCATGAACAAAAAAGTCTTACGGAGAAGACTGTCTATGATCACATGTGAGGTAAGTAAAAATTTAGGAATAGAGAATATTGTGATGCTTTTGTGTAGTATACTCAAACACAAAAGAATTTAATAAGCACATGCCAATCAATGACATTGAGTAACCATAGTAACCATTTTCTATCCCAAGGCCTTCATTATACCTAGATCTACATAAAGTCTACATAAACTAAAAGACGCTTGAATTAGTTGTATCAGTACATTATGAAAGTATTGGGATGAGTAAACAGAAACCAAATTATCTAACAATTGCAAGTAAAATTAATTAAATGCTATATATAAATGTTATTGGCACAAACACGTGATACAACCAGAAAGACGCATGACAGAATTGCTTTCATTTAACTTGTAGAAAATCATATTGAGGAAGATAAGGGACTTTAAGTTTGTAATTCGTATTAAGTGCTGAATATTTTTTTATATCAAACAAGTTTAAGATGTTTTCTATGAGCAATTTCTATGAGACACACAGTGCATACCAAATCACTTAAAATGCCAATGACGACGAGCACATCTTACGACAAAGATTATATCATCTGGCACTAGTTACTAATTGATACCGCGGGCTCCAACCATTGTTGGTTCACTTTCTGTTAAAATAGAAGAGTTGTTTACACAGGATTTTCTATGGCAATAATCACCTGACTGGCATATTCAATGTTTTCTACAGATAACTTAAGTCATAAAATCAATCAAACAGTCAATAATCTTTATTGGATATGAAAAACTAAAGAAAAGCAAAGCTTTAGATAATTACATTTATCTTCCTTGACAAAATAGATCTTAAGAATATCAATTTACCTTTCCAGATTATGTGTTAGAAGAGAAGAACTTGTATGACATGTAAGTTTACAATCCCTATGTTCATACCCATAGTAAAAATGCAAGTTTACGCATGTAAAAATAATGGAAGTATGTTTGATTCACTATTGTGTAAAAGTTGAAACACAACGATCGTATTAAAAAGAGTTAAGGAACTAATAGCATGGCTTAAAATTGTGTTTCATCATTAAATCATGTCATGGAATGAACACGTATGTATATAATATTTTTGGATTGTCATTATTTACTTATTTCAGGGCTATCCTGATTTAACAACGAAACACTTCATGTTCAGTTGAATCTTACACTGATTGGAACGTGTCAGTCCACCCAGAATCAACAACAAATCGTATTGTGACATTGTAACAAACTTCATTCGTTATGTCGCTTAAATGGCATCGATCAAAAATACTGTTTAAAATGGTCAAGCTATATAAAATCAACATATTTTCCACTCACCTGGCAACGTATGGTATCATTTATTGAAAATTAAATTTTGGTGGAAATGCAGCTCCAACAATTATGTATAGTCATGAAAGCATATAAAATGCACAAAACGGCAAAAGATGTTTTAAAACTAAATGTAATCTTAAATCTTCCGATTCAAGAATTAATTTAATCACATCTTTGCATTTTTACTTTTGGTGAGAAGCAATTATTTTATTTCTGCACAAGTGCTTTATATTTTTTCAACTTCTGCCACTCACTCCTGGCTCTTTTGCAATATAGTTCTCAATATTCCCCTTTCCAGGAACTGTCTTAATTAGAATGAATTTATTGTGATGATTTAATACAGTACTTTGTTCTTCCTCCCTTCAACGTCATTTGATATCCTTTTGGGGGTAGTTATTGACCTTCATCCTCTTTCCTGTATTTTCTCCTGCTCCTTCCAGCATCCTCTTTATACCTGTCATTTCAAAATAAGTACTAATCATACTTATGGCAAAAAGTTGCAAATCAGCCTTTTATCATCACGCCTTATTTGTACAAATCAAAGTTTAATAATTTTAAAAATTTTTACCTTATAATATTGAGTCAAAATAGAGCATCCACTGTCTACTAGTCACTAAATTAATATGGTAGAACATGTATAATCGTCTATAATTATCATAAAAAAAAACGACATACAAGATCATTCGATCGAAACAAAAATGCACTTGATTGTTACATCGTAATGTTCTTTCCATTTTTACCTGACAGAGTCATAATACATCTGCATGATAAATACAATGAGAAAACTATGGCATCGATAATATACATGTAAATACCTTACTGGCTATATTATGCAGCGAAAATGAGAGTTAAGTGCATTTACCAAGGACACACGAAAGCAGCCAATTCGGGCTGGCCTGGGTGGGTATCAAACCCGCGATTTTATATTACGAGTCCAACGCTCTACCAAATAAGCTGTGACATGCTAAAATTCGAGCAATCGCGATTGAATTCACTTGTATCCAATCCATAAACCTGTATAATTTGTTAATTAAGTATATGAAAGGAATCCTGGGAGATCCGCGCAGCTTTTTTTACTCAAATATTTTAAACATGAGTATCTAAATCGATCGAGTCTTTTGCCCAGTCTCTATTTGTTCCGTAAGCTATTTCTTATTAGTATTGAAGTCCATAGCACGTGTTCAAATTATCAATGCAACTTAACTGTTCCCTTGTTAAAATAAGTTGAAAGGTAATTCAATCCTTTTTGCAAAAATATTTGCACAGATATGGCAACTGATCCAATTTGATGAGCTGTGCTTTCACACCAAAAGGCAAATGCATTCTGAATAAACCTTGGTCTCCTTGGAGGTCGCAGCAAAGGATTAATTATTATTGTGATGTGCTCATTGAACTCATATCTCTGGTAAACATTTTGTAAGTGAAATATTACAGATTGTGTTCTCGTCTCCTTTAAGCAAACTTACATTCTATATGGACACTTTGAAGGGTGAAAAAGTAATATATTTATTTGTTAGTCAACCTTTCAAAGGTTGATGAACCGGTTCTCTGAGTTTGCACAGTCATGTATGCCTCACCGTTATATAATCAAATGACTGAAAGTAGCATTATCTGCTACTAGACTGCGCTTCACATGCGAATTCTTTTACCTCAAGTACAATAACATTTAAGTTTTGCAATGGTATCTCAATATAGCCGTATAATAGATCAAGGCGATTGGTCTTAGCATATACTTTAACCACATTTAGCATTTGTGATAAGAAAACAACAAGGGATTTCTTCGATTAAGCTATAAAAAATCTCCAATTATCATGCAAGATAAGATACATTTTTTTAAAAAAAGGAAAGCTAACTGTTTCAGGGTTGTGAAAATTAATTGTATGTACTAAGTTACTAGTAGAGCCATAGTAATTAAAAAGTCGAAGATAAACATTTACGTTGTGCTCAAATCTTTCAAAAACTTGTGCTATTAGTCTCTGGATTTCTTGCAAAGAACAAAAACATGTAAGCTAGAAAAAGAACGAAAGAGAGAAAGAAAGAAGAAAATTAGGGAAATGTAAAGAATATTAAAAGTACCGACTAAACAGAATAAAAAAGAAAGAGCGCAATAAAAGAAAGATAAAAAGAAAGAAAAGAAAAAGAAAGAAAGCGAAATATTCGACAATTTAGCTTTGAGTCTGCAAGAATCATATAAATATTTTGCTTTACATTATTTGTACTGATGTATACTTGCCCATTTAAGATACATTGAGAAACTCTGAATATAATTGTGAAATCTGCTTTGTTTTATGTCGTGGCTGGCACCGTGTACAGGTTTTTTTTTTTTTTAAATTTTTTTTTTCCAATTAGCTTAAGATCAACTTGTCGATTTAACTCTAACGCTGTAAAGAAGAAGAAAGGAACGGTTACCATTATTATGTACTTTATTACTATGTATACAATTCATTGTAATGCTCCTTTACCACAATGATGATGATGATGATGGTGGTGGGGTTGTGGTGGTGATGATGACGAAAACTACTAGTAGTAGTAGTAGTGGTGGTGGTTAACTTAATGTATGCAAATATTGAAACTGCATGCAAAAATACCAAATCACCGTTGTTACAATTTGTTAATAAAAATTCAAATCACATCCTTACAATTAGACAACAACAATCTTTAATATAACATTTTTTACTCCAATCATATTTTAACTACATTTCAAGCATTCACATTTTGCGATGTATTTCTTTTCAAAACGCAAATGACTCACAGATAAATAAAAGATAAAATGTACAAGAGAGCTGAATGGCTGGAGTCTATTGATGCCAGCTTCAGTAAGAAGTTCGGTACCAGAGTGCGCGAGAAGGCAGTGGAGCTGACAATGAGAACTTTCCCGCGTGAACGGGGACTCTGTTTTCCGACTGATACACACGCAATTCTAAGTCTATTGGGACGTGTGCATTTTTGATATGATGTGAAAAACATACCGACCA
This sequence comes from Margaritifera margaritifera, assembly GCA_029931535.1. NCBI lineage: Eukaryota > Metazoa > Mollusca > Bivalvia > Unionida > Margaritiferidae > Margaritifera > Margaritifera margaritifera. The sequence continues at coordinate 2,284,131 of JAQPZY010001661.1, read as the reverse complement.
AACAGGGACATGCTCAGCTACCCTTTTTTCAAGCTTTTTATAACTAAGTAAGATCGTGGCAATCCATTTTTGCCGCTATTACAAAACGGGGACGTCTCCGTTTCGAGTTGTGTCCCCGGTATGTTGCTGTGCATTCTCATCGATGTTCCCGTTTTCCACCTTTTACACACACACACACATATATATATATATATATATATATATATATATATATATATATATTTATACTGTGTATGCATTCCTTTGTTAGTTGGCCCTTTTAGCTTTGCTATTGTGTAAACTGGTTCGTCTGCCTTCTGAATAATTTGATCCTTTTGTCTTTCACATTTGGATTAAATTTGTTGAAAAATTACTGGTTTAACAATAAAATAAAATAGTTTGAAAGGTTACAAATTCATATCTATTAATGTGTCTAAATAAATGATGAGAGAGTGCAATAAAAGGGCAGTGTTTTTGACATACTTCATAGTTAAATGGTGAAAAGTAAGCCACTTAGGTACTAACTAAAAGGTAATACTAATTGAAAGTTATTAATGAGAACTTTCAGGAAGTGACTTTGAGTTCCAAGATTGTTAACAACTGAAGAATGATTTGGTAGATAAATAATTCAAAATGGTTTTTGATACAGATGTAATTCTTGCTGATCATGTTTATCAGCCATTGTGTAATAACTGTCTCAATTTATTGTAGTAAGATTTATAATAGCGTCACAGTAGGGCCACTCCCGTAATCATCGAATTCTGTAATATAATTTCCACTAGTCTTTCATGGCCAGGTAATCTCCATTTTTGTAAGATAATATACCCCTAGTCTTAGAGTGCCAGCGAATATACATTTTTATTTTAATTTTGTTATACACCTATGCGGTTGGGTTGGTGTGTTGCACTAGTAATTGTCTTCATAGTCTGGCTGGCCTAATAAGGTTTTAGTTTTTATGCTATACTCAAGTCTGACTGGTCCAGCCATTTTTAGAGTTGTGGATATATTAACGAAACTGGAGTTTGAATTTCTTGAAATGTTTGGCTATATTTGTTTCCATTCAGATTTTTTTTTTCTCGTTCGCCGATTCTCTCGAGCGTGTTGAAACTCTTGCCCGTAGTGCTCGGTTTTCTACGAACGCCTGCTAACATTGACACAAGACCCTCCCCCCCCCCCCCGCCTACAAAACACGTATAATCCCTATAATGAAATACCTACATATTTAATTATTAACGTTATTCCTGCAATTGTTACATGCAAAAAATAAATTAAGAAGTCATTCTTGTTCAATATCCCTAAACGTTTTGCTTACGTTGCTATAATTGATGACACGTTATGGATTTTAGTTGTGACGTCAATGAAGTTAATGCGGCTTAAAAAAAACTACGGGTTTGAGGACTGCTCAAAATAGTCACTATTTACATCCGAGGTTTTTTTCTAGAATGCGACGGAAAAGGTTAAGGACATTTGGTAGTATATCAGGTTACACGCGTTATACATATAATAATATAATCCCAAAGTTTCAGTTGAATACATCAAGTGATGCAGAAGATTTACCACTTTAATGCATTATACACAACATCTTAGTATTATTTACGACATCATAGCCGAGGGAAAAGTGATACATATTTCTTGCCATTCGCAGGCAAGACAGAACTAGTATATATTTGTTTAGGTAATTTATAATTTGGTACTTAGTATAGTTCGCCGCAGTTTGCAAAAAATAATTCAGTTTTAACTCAAAAGTGTGAAATACCCGAAACACCAATAAAACACGTCTACAATCGATGTAACTTCTATTTCAGGTGTTAGATGAATAAAAATGTGATATATAGACAGAAAATAAGAACAAGTTGATGTAAGTTTGCTTTGATAAAATGACTTACGGCACAAACCATCGAAGTTGTGTGTATTGAAACTGACATGAAGTCGACAAAGAATCACGTACCCGTGACCCAATAAAGAATCATATAGCCGTGCCCTAATAAAGAATCACGTACGCGTGGCCTAATAAAGAAACGCCACACTTAAAAACCACACGTAAAATAAAATTGTTCAGACCAACAACTGAAATACGATCAAAATAAATATGCAATCACTAAATCTGCGTACTATGTAAGTATTTAACTGTTGTCGTCATCACGACATATTTCTATAGCATACCTACACAATACGATATCTTTAAGACGAGTTAACAATTGCAATGTGTTGTTGACATTATTATAAGGACTTGATGACTACTGGATATATCTCTGTTGTCAGTAATAGAGCTGTGAGTAAAATTATTAAAACAAAACAGTCTGCAGAACTTGCTTAATGGCCATGTGTTCAACTATAATATTACCTGCGGATGTGATCCTCACTATTTACAGTCCATCATGTCAATAGATGTGTTCAATTATAATATTACCTGTGGCTGAGATCCTGTCTATTTACACTCCATCATATCAATACATGTGTTCAGTTATAATATTACCTGCTGGTGCGATCCTGTCCATTTACAATCCATCATGTCAATACATGTGTTCAATTATAATATTACCTGCTGGTGAGATCCTGTCCATTTACAATCCATCATGTCAATACATGTGTTCATTTATAATATTACCTGCGGATGAGATCCTGTCCATTTACAATCCATCATGTCAATACATGTGTTCAATTATAATATTACCTGCTGGTGAGATCCTGTCCATTTACAATCCATCATGTCAATACATGTGTTCAATTATAATATTACCTGCTGGTGAGATCCTGTCCATTTACAATCCATCATGTCAATTCATGTGTTCAGCTATAATATTACCTGTGGATGAGATCCTGTATATTTACAATTCATCATGTCAATAAACATAGCTTGATATTATCTCATTAATGATGACCGGATTTATGTAATTTATTTCATAGTTTTAGATCCGCTCGCAATTACAATACCACTGCTTTCACCGAAACTATTCATTTACATGATCTTTGGAAATTTGATTCATACTATTTAACAACATCGCGTGTAATTAACCCTTATTCAAAGGCAATAGAACACTCAGGATTGACTGGCTATTTCAATGTGTGACCTGGAGTTACAAGTATCGACAATTTTTGACTTCATATCATTCAAATTAGTAATCCCAAATTGCTCATGTGATTAGAAGTGTTGTTTTCATTATTAATCAATTCTTAAGACAGCTAAAATATTTAGAATTCTTAGGTTGAAATAATAAAATGATTTGACAAATGTTATTCATATAACACGAGTGAATACCAAAATACGTATATTTTAGTACTTTTGAGAATATATTTAGATTGATCATGTCAGTCCGTGTGTCCGTGCATTCGTCTGTCCATCAATCCGTCCGTCAGTCCCTGGGTATGATCTCATTGTAACCTGAAGTCCATCTACAATGTCTGGCATCGAGTGATCACATATTATATAATGTTGCAAGAACCGATCTTGGATACAGTCCTTATTTTATCCTCCTTGTAACCTTCACTTGAATCAATGTTAAAAAAATAGAAACATAGATTCAGAAACACATTTCTTGCTAAAACAGATAAATAAGTGGCAGACAGACATCTGAATTGTTGATGTCTTGCTAAATACGTTAAAACAGTTTTACAAAGGTGACTGAGTATTTTCAATGAATATTTAAAAATATAGTTAATAATTTCATTTTATACTTCTATAAATTGTATTCAAGTGTAAACAAAGCAGTTTTTCCACGTCTGTTAAAGAAAAATATAAGTTTTATTTTCTTTCAGATTCCTATCCAATTGAACAGTCCCCAAATGAGAGGGAACCACGCCTATGAATGAACAAAATATCTTATAAAACAATGTCTTCCTTTTGAAACTTTAATCACTTTATTACGGAGTGAGTTTTTTTACAGTGAAATATTCGTGAATATTGAATGAAAGTTAATTAAGTTATAGAAGTTGTAACGGGGATTATACCTCTTCCAGTCGTCACTAATATCTTGCGTCGACGTTACGTGACGTCACATGATGTACTAAATCTGTTATTGCCATCTCCCTTCGGAACCGACTTTCTGTAGTGTTGTCCGCTGGAGTATAGTGACCTCGCATTGGCGAGATGGTTCCAGCAAGTACAAGTATGCATATATGGTCCCCCATCCAAAGTCGGTGATTTCCTAAGTTTATCTACGCCATAAAGGACTTCAGCTTTGAAAAAGAGCATAATTTGCTCTGTACACGCAGACTGCGCATTATTTCGTTTCGCGGAGGCATGCTCAATACTCCTCGCAGTGGTATTGGGGTCGATACTTATACTAGTCCCCCTGTAGAAAGTCACTGGCGATTGAGAGATATGCCTCTAAAAAGAACTGTTGGATGTGCTGTTGTGTTCTTTAATGTCTTTTTACTAGATTACAGATTGCGCTACATGTGAGAATTGTTATTATACGCCTAAATAATATATATCTCGTCTTTAATTTCAAATACTAGTTTACATTTCCCCTTATTTTATTGCACTAAATATTAAAATTTGATGATTATGATATTACAAATCAATTAATAATTTTTTGAACGACTGGCTTCTTTCGGCTATGGTCTCTATGGATTCAGAATTTTCTGGCATATTTATACTTTAAAACAAAAGATATAACTTTTTGGGTTTGGACTACAACAGTATTTTAAAATGCAATAGTAGTTGTACTTTGTACCTCTGTTTTAAATATAATCTGATTTGTTACATATACTTTGATCATTCTCAAGATATATACACCCATTGTTTCTGTTCGTTTCGTTTCTTCATTTTTTCCATGTCGTCTTTATAGTTTCTGTTTTACCTGTATTGCACTGAGGGCTTTTATGAGACCGGTATCAGTTAACTGTGTTACCCTCATTAAATACAATTTATTTGTTTTTCTTCCTGTTTTCACACTTGTATTCACAACTAAAATTTTAGTGCTTACGAGATGGGGGAACAGTGTAGTATAAAACTTGACCCTCAACATGCCCAACAAGATATTTCAGCTGTGGAAAAATTATCTTTTCATGAAATATATTTCTTATTTTTAGTTTTGTTGTATTATTCATCACGTGAGTGTTCCTAATTAATAAAATTTTCAGTTAAAATGGAGATATTTTCCTTATCAGCGTGTCTTTTATAGGTTGAAAAATACAACGGTAACCAAAAACAATGGGGCTTTTTTGTCAAAGAATATTTTCAAGACCGAACGTTTTCCAACAAAACAAACATAGTTTCTATTTTTGATAGAAAATTACTTTCAATTTCTTTCCATCTTTTAATTATATTGTTTTAATTATTTAAAAAAATGGCATGATGTGGTGGTAACTAATATTTGCAAGGTTAAATTTGTTTTAAAAACTATAATAATAATGCTTAAAATGAAGAGGTTATATGCGACTTGGATAAAATTGCAGACTCACGAAAGCAATTTAGAAATGTTTTGTTATTTTTGTTTCAAATTTGCGGCAGTATAAACATTTTTTTCAGCTTGTTAATAGTTGTTATGGAATAAGTGCTAACAATTGTTATCGCATTACTAAGGCGTGTGTTATGTCTCTTCTGGGTTCATCTTTTGTTTGAATTAGTCATCTTTATCATTTTCATGCATGATTGAGCGTTGCACAAACAACATAGCGTAAACATATTGTAATGATCCAATTCAAGGAATGTTAGCTAGAAAAAAAATCTCAGACATGTTGCTTCTGCAAAGTTTTAGATTCTTCCCGCAATATATTCTCCACCAAGTTTATTTTCATAATTTGTACCTTATACCTTCCAATAGCACAGGCATAATTAATCTTTTTGAAGGTGAAACCAAGATATTTTCTACACCCAAATCAAACCATATAAAGATGTCACTTTCTCGGGATTTTCATCGATATCATAATTATGATCGTAATTAAATACATTCTATAAACACTGTTATTTTTGTCTCCAGCTTAGTAAGTATCGTTAAAGTCATTAAAATATGTAAATCTGGAGGCTGCTTCTTTCAACTCTTCTGCTTTTTCTTTCTACTACTTCTACAACTATTATTATTATTATTATTATTATTATTATTATTATTGTTGTTGTTATTATTATAATTATCATTATTATTGTTGTTGTTGTTTTTGTTGTTGTTGTTGTTGTTATCATGCTCATTTTTCCATTAAGATGATTTCTTTACTGAAAGCATAATATATATTTTGTTTTCTTTCCAAAGGAAATAATCCTGGTAGTTTTCTTCTTTAGCCACATCTGAAATAACGCATTCTTCTTATTTGCAGATCCTTGCTTCATTTGTTTCAATTCGCCTTTTCTATAATTTGGATATTTTGTGAAAATTAGCGAGCTTTACGCGTGTAGCACTGTGTGGAGTACATCCTGTAAATATCGCAAACACGGGTAAATGTCACTTTTAACGCCAATATAACTTCCAATGTCGCCATTAAATTTAACAATGTGATTTTTACTGGCGATGTTACCACAGGTTAAAGTCTAACACCGGTAAGCACCGTACATGCAAATTGCGACATTCACAAGCAAAGTTGCTATACGTCCTGCAATTCCTACAAACGCTGGTAAATGACACACGTGACATCGAATAACTAGTCTGCAAACTAACGACATGTTTATAAATTTCCGTGCAATATTTACGGACGCTGTGCGTCTTTTCCACGCCTTCACCAGCCGTAATAATGGCATACATATTCATACGATACGTTACTGTATAGATGCAAAATATTTCAAAGTTAAATATAGTGGCGTTTTGTTTTTACTCAAGGCCAGTATCATGGCAACCTAGTATTTCACTTTGCTCTGTGTGTGTGTGTGTGTGTGTATGTTTCTTTCTTCATTATTATTGTTTTGGAAATCTTTCGATGCCGACTGCGAATATTGATACATATTTTAAATCAGGAGCTTTAGAACATACCAGTCCATGGAATTAGGTCCGGAATATTGCCAATCCAAAATACATTCAGTGGAAGGATTTATTTGTTCGATGTCTGTTGTCATTAAATGGCCTAAAAGGTAAATGCTGACTCTGAAAGTTTAACATTATGCTTAGAATCTCTGTAGGTTACTAAAATGCAATCCCATTACGTTTTCAAAATTGTGGGATTTTTAGGAACACTACCATCCCGTGAAAGATACACTGGTACTAAACAAAACGGAGTTTAAACATAACATTTTTATTTGTAGATGGAACCGTGGTGTGTATTAGAATTGATTGCTATATTATACAGGTTACAAAACATACCAAACAGTGACTACGGTCAGTGTTAGAATCCAAACGTTTTAATCTCTCTTGGAACGGACAGTAAATGTAGAATTTCGACAGCATTTAAATCTTTCGTTTTTACGGGAGATGGGGGGTGGGGGGTGGGGGGGGGGGTGGAGGAGTAGGGTGAGAGTAAACATGTAAGCTCTATATCGTAAAATGTTCGTTGAATTCTACGACCTAACCGAAGATATTGTCGCTTGAATCACACCGTTTTATTCATATTCCGTTCATATCACCATCCTGTTGTACGGTAATTGACCACCACACAATTACATTTTTGCAAACAACAGTGACTGCGCCAAAGCTAGCATTTTTGGCAATGAGTGATACATGGGACTACACTTGAAGAACTTGACAGAAACATGTGTTAGCAAGAATGTTGGTCGAACATACGCCCCTTGTCTTCCACGAAGAGTAGTTTTGAGTTCATTTGAGGTCTAAATTCTCATATAACATTTGATTTATCGTGCCAAAACACGGTGTGCAATAGAGATATGTTGGTACCATGGGTACAGTTTTGGGCAAAAAAACTTTGACGACAATCGATGGTTGTGAATTATATAATAAATATATTTACATAATATTTCATTAGCAAAGGGTCTCAGTTTTCTCTGATAATAATATGATAATTGTGTTGCTTTCCGTTTGTGGTTTAAGTCCGATTGATTCAATCTAATGTAGGAATATTTTGTTTTATTGTATTATTTCTTTGCGTTAGATGGCCGTACAATATATGTGTTTGTAATTACTTGTCTGTGTATGAATATATGTAAATAGTTTGATAAAAGTTACTTAGCGTAAAGTTTGATAAGGTAATTAAGACAGATGAAAATGAGAAAAATGTGTAGCCAGTCAGGGACTCACGTTCTGACTGTTATTACATGTTTGCTGCTTTGTCTTACAACACACACACACACACACACACACACACACATATATATATATATATATATATATATATATATATTAGTTAATATCATTTTTTTACAACAGAAAAGAAAGATTTTAATAGATAGAATAGAATTATGCATGAAAAATAATACAAAATTTAACAAACGTTCTCTTATATAATTGAGGTTCATAGCTACGATTCGTTTTATTTATTTATGTATTTATTTATTTATTTTGGAAGCATATAAACTGGGCTTTTTTATCAGAAAAGATGTATGCAGTACCCCTAACAGTTGCCTACATGATTCAGTATATACGGTTTGGCTTGGCAAGCACAGAGTTTACTTGCTCTCTTTCCACTTTAGCAGTATAGGGATCGATACTGCGTTTTCTCATGTGCGAAGCAACACTAAGTAGGGTTTATCTGTCCCCCGACCCATCTCCAAAATCCGTCGTGCACTTGCATCTGAGTCCTTCAAACTCTAAAATGTTAAAACTTGATAATATTTGCCAAGTGTGTTGTCGAACCAGACGATCTGATGTCAATGAATGTCTTCTACATCATACCGAGATTGATATCAACAATGAAATTATTTACAATAGTTCCTTTCAGAGGGCGGTTACATAAATATGTGCTAAATATTTGAATTCACGTAAATGGTCATTATGTCAAACTAAAAACATTCACAACAAAAGGACCAGATTTTCTTTTTTTATATGAGAATGCTATGTTCCCGTTTCGCGCTTACAGCCCCCTATTGAGACAGCATTCAACCGTATTTATCTTCCCCGATGGCATCTTAGCAGTCGGGATAGTTTATTCATACAGAAAGGTCAACTCACTGACGGTTTGCAGCTTTGATTGCAAACAAAGATTGCGCATGTCTGTGAGAGCGTATTTAACATGATTATTAAGGTGTATATTTATTAAGCTGTTAACGACAACCGAGAGAAATGCTTCGCAAAAGAAGTGTTGCCTGTGTTGCTGTATTCTTGTTGATGTCGATTGTCCAGTTCGCCTACAGTACTCATGGTGAGAATTGTGATCATACTTCTGAAAATATATTTCTATTTCCGTTTTTTTTAAAAATGTTTGCATGATACATACATACATACATACATACATACATACATACATACATACATACATACATACATACATACATACATACATACATACATACATACATACAGACATACATACATACATACTTCAGTTGCGGTACCTACAACATGTATCGCTGGTATCAGAACTTTCTTGACTTGTAAAAATTACAAAGGTCTGCATCGCCAGCAGTGGTTGAAAGCGCCATATAGAAAAGTAGCTTTGCAACATACGAAAAATTTTTTTTTGTTTTTCTGACAAAAATGTAAATGTATATTTCCTTCTTTCAGAGTTTTCTTTTATTTGCTCCTTTTTATCATTAGATTTTGTTTCTTAAAAACAGAAGACCATAAGTGAAGAAATAGTAAAACAAACTTAAAGATGTGACAGTAACAAAAGCTCCGTGGTTCTTCCAAATATAGTAGTAGCTTAGGGTGAAACATTTTAAAGTAATTGACATAACTCTGTTTTGAAGAGTAATTTCCTGTCTCGTTCTTCAATGATTTTGTGATTATAGACGAGGAGCTCCTAGTTGCGGATAGTTTCGCTGTTCTTCCTTACCGAATTACGACTTACTTTAGATCTTCTATGATCGAAGATCAAAACACGTCATTTTGGTAACATTTGGTCATGATTCCTTTGTTACCATTTCTTCTAAAGAATTTCTACAATGAAAGTAATCTCGATAAATAGATGAAGCAATCTTCAAATTCGACTATTACCCTATGTAACTAGCCGCCGCAAGACTATATAGGTATTAATGACTTTAAAGAAAAATAAGATGTAAAATTTGGAGCTTGAACTACGGACACTCAGGCTTAAATTGCGAAGTGTTTCATGACTTTTTGAATTTTCGGCGAATATAATATTTTGAAGGTTTTTATATATTGTTTTCAAAATTAAGAACAAACATGTTTGGCCGCTCTTTTGACATCATTTTCCTATTTTCTTCAATTGTCATTGACAACTTGTCTTGTACGTTTTAGCGGTAGGTTAACAACTTATGTTGGTAAAGCAGAAGTAACAAATATTTAAAATAATCGATTCAAACAAAATTGAACTGAAAATATAAAAAGTCTTGCTCCTGTAACTTTAATATTTTCTTTTGTTTCAGAAACGTATGTGTGCATCAATTATGTGTTCATACTATTTCTATCACAGACCGTCCCATAACACTGGCATTGTTTAACTTATTAGCTTTTCGGAAGCAAGGCGTACACATGTGTGCTCCAACATCAAATCATTGCATTGCATACTGTAATACCAGTGATGACGCAATGATAAAATTATGTGTTAATTTACATGGGGCAATCTTAAATCAGTAACGCTAATAACCTTTTATTAAATTAGTGAATGAAAGTTATATTTATTTGTTTCATCACTGAACAATAACATACATGTAAATTCACATTTTAATATTTGTATTAATGTATGTTTTGTTTTTCTTTATGCTGATACTGTGAGTGAATAAATCACGCTCAAAATACACTCTGCAATAAAAAAAACTTTCATATTACTTGATTCGATGTATTATTTAGCTCGTCTTCATCATTAAAGATTTTGTATTATTTTTAACACAACACGATAAAATACATGCACATTCAGAAAATCTAAAGTGTTGAATTGATTGTGGAAACGAGTTTCAAAAATGAAATCTAGAAGAAAGAAGAACACTACAACCATTGGGTATAAAATATAACATTAAATCATCAATGATCTTCTTCTGTGAAAACAGATCCATAATTTCTAACTCTATTTGCTCGTCACTGTTTATTTATCATTTATGTGTCATCAGCATTTAAACGGGATTGTAAACACAGAGTATTGTTACTGTACAATTTATGAGTGGGTCAGTAATAGAAATTGACGTAATAAATTTTAAATTTGCCTTCTGGCAGTGACAATGCTTTTTTCACATATTCACTTGCTTGAAATGAAGACCTCTACACAAATGATCATATCAAAAAGTTAAATAAAGCTTATGTCGATATTAAATTACATGACTGATAAAACAGATAATAGATACAACCCATACGAAAGAATTCAGTGGGATATAGGTCTTTATGGGGAATATAGCTATAACTCCTTACTTTTTTAATTTGAAAGAAAATACACTCATCAAAATAATCAGAAACGTCATATGACCCCGGATACCACAGTAGAATACTTAGTATGAATCGGACTACTAAAACACATGAGTTGTTATGCGTCTTGGTATAAATTCATAAATAACAGTATACTACTACTACTGCTACTACTACTACTAATAATAATAATAATAATGTATAGGTAAAAATAGATGACGAATAGTTTAATAATAATAATAATAATAATGATTATTATTATTATTATTATTATTATTATTATTATTATTATAGCAGTAGTGACAATTGTATTTTTATTTTCATTTTGTTTTCTTTCTTTTCATTTCTGAACAATTATTCTGTAAGCTATAAATATTGAAATCATCTTTTCATAAATCTAAGCTAATTGTCCTAAAGATTCACAAAACCCTGGAAAATTACAACTAGATACTAGTATTATTGTTTGACACAGATTCTACCTTTCACCATAATCATGAGAAATAAAAAAGCAAACAAAATAACAAACTTGCAAAAAGCAAATAAACAACCAAAAAGAAAAAAACAGCAAACAACATCTTAAGGAACTATTTATATGCGTACATTTTTTTTTCTAAGCCAACTCTGGTCATTTCCATTTTAAATGTTCACATATCTGCTCTACGTATATCAATAATAAAACAATTTAGCTGATTCTGATCGCTACGTGTGTGTTGGGATACACATCCTTGATACATGGATGTAAAGTCTTATAGTGCAGACAAAAAGCGACAGTAATTAAAATATTCAGCAAAATTCCGAAATGTAGCACTTTTACACACTTTCTAGCGATCATGTTGTTTGCTTTAGCTAAAGTGGTTAGGGTATGCAGGTATAGAATGTAGTATGTACCCTATGCAACCAATATATTTGAATGCATACATTGTTACTTGGGGGGTGGGGTGGGGGTGGGGGTGAGGGGATAGCCAATATGTTACTTGGGGAAAGGGGTGGGGGTGGGAGGATTTGCCAGTATTTTCATTTGTATGCATTTTGAGAAGCCTTTAATCATTAGGTATGCAATATACTTTTCAATAAGCGGTGATTTTATTTCATAACAAAACAAAAGTTTTGATTTTACTGCACATCAACAGAACACTGTTATTTAGTGCCCAGGCCATTGGAGTAAAGTATCTTGCCCTGGGACACAATATCTTAGACAACCGGGGCTGATCCCATGGTATGTTTCGAACCCGTACCTTTTGGTCACGAATTCGGGACGCTAACGACATGGTCACCGCGGCTGCCTCTTATCAACAGTTATATGGGACGCTACAAAAATACATATTACAAATTGCAAGTCATAAATATTTACCATTTGCAATTAAAATTACTTAGTGATGACGTAATAAATTGTCATTTTGCACAATGGCTGATAACTGTGCTCCTTGATTTTGGCTTCATTTGAAGACTCCAACAAAATTTTATCAGATGAAACGGTTCCATAATTGTTATGTCAACGTCAAATTGAATGATAGAGGAAAAGATAGAACCTAATGAAGGAGTTACTTAGTTCAATCTCTTTCATGCAAGACTACTGACTTTATCGGACTATATGCATCAAGAATCGGATCAACAAGACTGCATCAACTATTCCACCATATCAGAACAAGCAGCATGAATAGATGATACTTAGCATAATCATAGCTTACTGCTGATGTTGCGATTGTTACTCTTTTTATTTTTTATTTTAACTCTGTTTTATTTAAGTTTGTTTTATTTCATTTTTAAGCACTCAGTTTTGCAAATAACAACAGTGATATAGCCTGAACCTTTTAATATATTGTTTTATAAATGCATACTAAATTCTGCTAGAAACTATTACAATTTAATCTTGTCGGAATCTTTATATATATATATATATATATATATATATATATATATATATATATATATATATATATATATATATATATATACGTGTGTATCTGTGTCTGTGTCTGTGTCTGTGTGTGTGTGTGTGTGTCCATGATCATGGGAACAAATAAAGAAACAAACCTTGACGCTATCTTGTTATCTGGTTTTGACAAATAAAAGTTACAATTTTTAAGTTATATGTCTAGAAGGTTTCTTAAATATAAATTATTTCAAGATGTGTGACATATTATTGCCCTAAAAGGTACATAAAACAAAAACTATTTTTACTACTTCAATTGGGCCTCATGATAACTTAAATCAGTAGACCATCGGGTTTTTATGCCAGTGATGCGAGAAACACGTCTGAAATACTACCATGGCCCCGATTCCATATACATCATGCATGCACCTTGTTTGGCAAAATGAATTCATGTGCATATCATACACCATCATAAAATTCATTCCAAGACTCAATTGAGATGACTTATTCACGGATGAAACATTCCCAAGTTTTTTGTGTCAAGCATGAACTCACTCGAAAGCTTTATTTTGCTGAACTTGTGCAAATAATTAAAAAAAATATACCATAATGATTCTGTCATGATTCTAGTTTGCTTGCTTACTTTAGAGTGTGACTCATTTGTCTACCATTTTCTGGTGATTTCTATCCTTTTACGCCGTATCACTCCATCGAAGTATTTCCGCAAACTGCTTCCGAGTGACGTAGGTGAACAACTGCACTGCGTGTTCAGACTGTTTAACTCTGGGGTCAGCCTCATTTTGTGTTCTCATTCTAGTAATTTTTTCGTTGGATTGGCGACAAAGAATGAAAAGTTAGCAATATCCGTGCTCAAGTCAGTGGCAAAAAACTTAAAACTTCTGAATTTTCCGCTATTTTTTTGCGAATCTTTTTATAAGTGAACTATTAATAAGAGTAGTAATTTTTGGAAAAAGTATCTTATTGAAGCTAGTGATGGCAGTGTCTTGTAAAGAGAAACTATAGGACATTTTGGTATTACCGAGATGAATTTTGGTAGAAAAGTCACGAGGTGTTCTCATTTGGATAACGTAAGGAACTATGTGCCTTCTCACCTTGTTTTGAACACTCTTCACACATTTGACATGTTTAAAAAGCATTTCTGTACATTTAAATGATCAAGCAATTCAGCTGATTATACTTGCAGTCAATGTTTTGGCATATACCTCCTTAACAAATGGAATATAAATGTATTTAGTGCAGAAAGTAGGGAAACATTATTCAGGCATACAACGTATTTAATATTTAGTACTTGTAGCACACTTCCTTGTGGTTATAGGGTACCATATTCTTGTTTATAGGGTACCATATTCTTGTTTATAGGTACATATTCTTGTTTATAGGTACATATTCTTGTTTATAGGTACATATTCTTGTTTATAGGTATATATTCTTGTTTATAGGTACGTATTCATGTTTAGAGGTACATATTCTTGTTTATAGGTATATATTCTTGTTTATAGGTATATATTCTTGTTTATAGGAACATATTCATGTTTAGAGGTACATATTCTTGTTTATAGGGTACCATATTCTTGTTTATAGGTACATATTCTTGTTTATAGGGTCCCATATTCTTGTTTATAGGGTACCATATTCTTGTTTATAGGGTCCCATGTTCTTGTTTATAGGGTACATATTCTTGTTTATCGGGTACATATTCTTGTTTATAGGTACATATTCTTGTTTATAGGGTAGCATATTACTTTTTTATAGGGTACCATATTCTTGTTTATAGGGTACCATATTCTTGTTTATAGGTACATATTGTTTTTTATAGGGTACCATATTCTTGTTTATAGGGTACCATATTCTTTTTTCTAGGGTACATATTCTTGTTTATCGGGTACATATTCTTGTTTATAGGTACATATTCTTGTTTATAGGGTAGCATATTACTTTTTTATAGGGTACCATATTCTTGTTTATAGGGTACCATATTCTTGTTTATAGGTACATATTGTTTTTTATAGGGTACCATATTCTTGTTTATAGGGTACCATATTCTTTTTTCTAGGGTACATATTCTTGTTTATAGGGTACGATATTCTTTTTTATAGGGTACCATATTCTTGTTTATAGGGTACCATATTCTTTTTTATAGGGTACCATATTCTTTTTTATAGGGTACCATATTCTTGTTTATAGGGTACATATTCTTGTTTATAGGGTACCATATTCTTTTTTATAGGGTACATATTCTTTTTTTATAGGGTACCATATTCTTTTTTATAGGTACATATTCTTGTTTATAGGGTACCATATTCTTTTTTATAGGGTACCATATTCTTTTTTATAGGGTACATATTCTTTTTTATAGGGTACCATATTCTTTTTTATAGGGTACCATATTCTTTTTTATAGGGTACATTTTCTTGTTTATAGGGTACCATATTCTTGTTTATAGGGTACCATATTCTTTTTTATAGGGTACATATTCTTGTTTATAGGGTACATATTCTTGTTTATAGGGTACCATATTCTTTTTCATAGGGTACTATATTCTTTTTTATAGGGTACCATATTCTTGTTTATAAGGACCCATATTCTTGTTTATAGGGTTCATATTCTTTTTTATAGGGTACCATATTCTTTTTTATAGGGTTCATATTCTTTTTTATAGGGTACCATATTCTTTTTTATAGGGTACCATATTCTTTTTTATAGGGTACATATTCTTGTTTATAGGGTACCATATACTTTTTCATAGGGTACCATATTCTTGTTTATAGGGTACCATATTCTTTTTTATAGGGTACATATTCTTTTTTATAGGTACATATTCTTGTTTATAGGTACATATTCTTGTTTATAGGTACATATTCTTGATTATAGGGTACCATATTCTTGTTTATAGGGTACCATATTCTTGTTTATAGGGTACATATTCTTGTTTATAGGGTACCATATTCTTGTTTATAGGGTACCATATTCTTTTTTATAGGTACATATTCTTGTTTATAGGTACATATTCCTTTTTATAGGGTACCATATTATTGTTTATAGGGTACCATATTCTTGTTTATAGGGTACATATTCTTGTTTATAGGGTACCATATTCTTGTTTATAGGGTACCATATTCTTTTTTATAGGGTACCATATTCTCGTTTATAGGGTACTTTATTCTTGTTTATAGGGTACCATATTCTTTTTTATAGGGTACCATATTCTTTTATATAAGGTACCATATTCTTTTTTATAGGGTACCATATTCTTTTTTATAGGGTACCATATTCTTGTTTATAGGGTACCATATTCTTTTTTATAGGGTACCATATTCTTGTTTATAGGGTACATATTCTTGTTTATAGGGTACCATATTCTTTTTTATAGGGTACCATATTCTTTTTTATAGGGTACCATATTCTTGTTTATAGGGTACCATATTCTTTTTTATAGGGTACCATATTCTTTTTTATAGGGTACATATTTTTGTTTATAGGGTACATATTCTTGTTTATAGGGTACCATATTCTTGTTTATAGGGTACCATATTCTTTTTTATACGGTACATATTCTTTTTTATAGGGTACCATATTCTTGTGTATAGGGTACCATATTCTTGTTTATAGGGTACCATATTCTTGTTTATAGGGTACATATTCTTTTTTATAGGTACCATATTCTGGTTTATAGGGTACCATATTCTTGTTTATAGGGTACCATATTCTTGTTTATAGGGTACCATATTCTTGTTTATAGGTACATATTCTTTTTTATAGGGTACATATTCTTGTTTATAGGGTACCATATTCTTGTTGATAAGGTACATATTCTTGTTTATAGGGTACATATTCTTGTTTATATGGTACATATTCTTTTTTATAGGGTACATATTCTTGTTTATAGGGTACATATTCTTTTTATAGGGTACCATATTCTTGTTTATAGGGTACATATTTTTGTTTTATTGTCAGTGCTACGATAATTTTAGAGGTAGGTCGTATCCTAGATAGTTTTGTGTATTTCTTTATATTTATTCCTTTCGAACTCTACTTTTAGTCGGCACCATATAGCGTCTATACTCGCGTATAGCCCGATCCCAACTGCAAACTGCATAGACCCAGATCTGCCGTCGCATAATACGCCGGCAGATCTGGGTCTATGCAGTTTCTAAGGACTAATCAGTAGAACAAGCAACATAAACCCTGATCTGCCGGCTCATTAAGCTACGGCAGATCAGGGTCTATGTTGTTTGCATTTGGACCCGGCTTTCGGTTTATACGCGAGTATAGACGGTAGCTATTATTGTCCTTATGTGCCGTTAAACGCTTATATATATATATATATATATATATATATATATATATATATATATACATATATATATATATATATATATATATATATATATATATATATATATATATATCAGCGTTTAGTAGTGTAAGACTGGACCCGTTTTCATAAAACTTTTCAACGTGAGCACGTAATTAATGCAAAATGTTATGCCCCCATAACACTGGCACAAAGTCATATTTGAGGCCTATATTTTAATTGTGAGTCTCTAAAAAGCCATTGTGTTTTAAAGCCTGGGCTTAATACAGTTTTCTATCATAGTTTGCAAATACACAGCATACAAAATGTCAGCTGAATTTGTACTCAAAGTTGAGCCATTTTAACTAGACCTGACCTTGAATTCTAGGCATTTGAAGCTGCACTCCTTAAGACGTTACGACCAGAAAGGTATATAATGTAACATTCAACGAGGCGTGATCTTTATTTCGGGAAAATAGATTAACACCATTCCAATGTCATTTGCTGTTTACTCTTTCTTTATTATTGACATTTCACCAACATACGAACGTCTTGCTCTACAATGAGTCATACAGTCATACAGTCATACATATGTACGCTTGACTTGTAGAATAACATAATGACCTACGGTGTAAATTTGAGTTTTCCCCTGTAGTTGATATAATGCCTTCTGTAGATATTGAAGACTGTAACATAACTGAATCCAATTAAACGATTCGATTTATTTTATGTCAATATTTAATTGGGTATTAGATGTCAATGATACAAGTTACGCAAATAACTTGGAAAGATATAGGTCCTTTTGCAGAAGATTAATACTAATATGACATGTATATTTGCAAATAGATACTCTTTTGATTTAGGAAATTAGCTTTAGTCTGTATACTATTTTGAAGGTGTGACAAATGCAAATGTAGGCCCATCGTATCACTCACTAGTCAAGCATACAGTGTGCATTCAAGTAGTTAAACTATGTTGTAATACTTAGATGCTTTGTGCATTGTGTTTAAAATAGAAGGCTTTTCTTTTCACGAAGACATTGAGAAATATGTTCATAAACCTAACAGAAGCTTTTAAATTTCTGTCTCTTATGCCATCAGAAAGATTAAACAAACAGAACCAACCATAAATATTTGAATAATTAAGATAATATTTCACTTATAAATGCATGAATATTTACAAAGATTTTATAAAAACAAAGTTCAACATGATATGTTTGCGTTTAAAAAGATTTACAACCGAGAGAAAAATCAGTAATTATAGTCAAATACTAATATAAAAAATTACCATTTTCTCTACCTTAAAGTGCGACAAATAGCGATCAGGCTAAATGAGATAGCTTAGCAAGGATAATCCGATATTGCATATAGCAGTATCTCAGCCGTCAAGGTAGGGTTCAGTGTGCATTTGCCATTTACATATGATATCATTTGTGTTGTTGTTATTGTTGTTGTTGTTGTTTGTTTGTTTGTTTGTTTTGTTGTTGTTGTTGCTGTTGTTGTTGTTTTTGTTTTTGTAAACGATGTACTTATACAAGATTGATAATTATGTACTCTTTAAGTTACATATGACGTGGTTTTCATCAGTTTTCGACATAATACAGAAAGTATTGACAAATTGGGAGGGGGGTTTCCCCTTTAGAAAAAGTTATGAGTAACAAATGTGATGGTCCGAGGAAATCACATAGCGCAGGACAATTAAATTTATAATAGAAGTTTGTCGAGGCTTACATTTTGTTCCAATGGTCATTGCCCGCTCTTCTTCGAATTTGATCGACAGTGCCGATATAATCAAAGCAAAGTCTTTTCATAAACAAAAGCTATATGCCTGAATGTGTGCGAGAGATATAATGGAACAGTATTTACCTACCATTAAGAGTTTATCTGACACAAATCGTGTTGCTCACTTATTCAAAACGAGATTTTTTTTTATTGTATGACCTACACACTGATATTTCCGTTCCAATATATTATGGTTGTCACTGTATGTTTATTGACAAAGATGGTAAATCAAAGGGATGTCGGATCGAATCAAGCTAGTAGCAACGAATCTTCGACCCTATGAACGATGTTATGGTCAGTCCATGCCCAGACACAGTGTGCACACACTAAATATTCCGTTCCATGTTTGATTTTGCGGAAAACCATCACGTGACTTTCTTGGACACTATACGGCAGGCTGTATTTGAGTATTCATAAGAAGCAGAAAAGAAGAACTAAAATCGGTCTCATTTTAACAGCAAAAATAAAAATGAAATCTTTCTTTAAAGCAAGGTTATCAAAGCTTATGTCAATTTTTTTTTCTTGCATTTATTACGGGTGGACAATATTGCGCAAATTGGGGATATACAACCTTAAATAGTTGAATTACGTAAGATATTTTCATTTTTCAGCGTTTGCCACACGATGCATTCTTAAGGTACTGACTTTAATCGATCATCTTTAAAATCAGATCTGATCAAGCCATTTAATAAATTTAAGTAACTCTCGAAATGCATGACACAAGACAAGAGTAAACGATCAAATATTATTTAAAAATTCGAAAAAAACTAGGTCATGTTGCTGACAACTACCATTTAGTGCTAGTTTATTTTCATACCAGTATACATTATGATTGCTTACTCTGTGAATATGACTCGGAAAGGTAACGGAATGCAATATAATCCCTTCAAGTCTCCCTGCAGAAACGGCGGTAATACTAATACTACTACTAATAATAATAATAAATAATAATAATAATAAATAATATAACAATAGTAAATTCGAGGGCTCGCAATAACAAATACCGCATTGTCTAAATTGAAATAGTATCACACAGACCTACCGCGAGCCCCAACAACTTTCCATTTATCTCGATCTTGGGGTCGTAACCCGAAATATGCCGTCACTGCATATATTCAGTTTCGTAACAGATTGTGAAAATTGTGTGCATTTGACCTTTTGAATCCCTTCTGCGAAACTAAAGGGAGGAACAAAACAATTGCTTATAATAACCCTTTAACATATTCTTGCTAGATTAACAAGTATACTAGTGTGCAAATAATATGAATTTCATTTGATAGGTGTAGAAAGAGATAAAATACCGGAAACACGGACGGACGAACAGATGGAAATATCTTGAACATAAATTACTTCGGTTAGTAGCATTATTAGTATTGCTGTTACACTACTACTACAATTATTACACTTATGATCATTATATATTTTAATTCTTTACAGTTTGCGGTAATTCCAACATTGGACAGAATGATCCAGACAATGTAAATGATCTTGTGGGCTCTAATACCGGTAAATATTTATATATCGCTTGTGATACCCTTCCATGTATCTATGTATATATGTATCTATCTATCTGTATGTCTTCTCTGTTTGTAAGAGTTTGTCTGACTATCCAGCTATTAGGGTAGCAATTGACTTATCGCAAATCTCTGAGCTAACAAAACTGACTATTTGTTTTCTCCCTATTAATAAAACTTTTATTTTTTTTAATGTTTATTTTGTTGTTGTCATTATTATTATTAAAGATTATTATTATCGTTATTTTCGTCATCTTTATCATCATCATCACTACCAACATCATCATCACTACCACCAAAAGTATCATCATCAACATCATCATCACAATCCACGAACATATCATTATTACCTTTCAGGGATGAGTTATCTTATGACAGACAGTCTATATACATTTGGTTGTTGTGGCATCCTTGACCGATGGCAAGCTACCCTTAAAAGGAATGGTACCATAATATACCAAGTATGGAGACCCACTTCAGGATCAACGTATAGACTGGTGGTGGAAAACACGTATTATACATGTAAGAAGTCTTAATAATTCATACCTTTAGCGTAACCCTGTGTCCGAGACGTGAAACCTTTGGGTTTACTCGACCCGTCTTAAAATTCCTAACCACAGTAATTTCTAAATTAAATTTTAAAATGGAATAATATCAGGAAATGAAATTTCTTTATCCACTTCATGACACTAACTTATCTTCTCTTAAAATCACTTAAAATATAAAACATCGCCATTTTATGATTGTATCATTAATTAATGTTGTATAAACAATTTCTCTTAAAACATAAAACAACGTAAAAAATACGATTGTTGTATAAAGAATTTCTCTTAAAACATATAACACTTGTTTTTATGATTGTATTAATAATAAGTGTTATATCAACAGTTCTCATAAAACATAAAACACCGCCGTGTTATGATTGCATTAATTAATAATGTTGTATAAAATACAGGAACATACCTATATGTTGTTTAAAAAAATTCTCTTAAAACACAAAACAACGTCATTTTATGATTTTATTAATAAGTAATGTTATGCAAACAAATTTTCTTAAAACAGAAAACAACGTGATTTTATGATTGTGATAACAGTTATTGTTGTATAAACAATTTATCTTAAATATAAAACACGTCATTTTATGATTGTATTATTGATGTTGTATAAACTACCGGAACATGCCTATATGATGTATAAATAATTTTTCTTAAAACAGAAAACAACGCCATTTTATGATTGTATTAATGATTAATTCTGTATAAACAACTTCTCTTAAAACATTTAATACCGCCATTGCATGCTTGTATTATTTAATGAATCATGTTGTATAAAATATAGTCACATACCTATCATGTGAATCAACTTTCTAAATGAATATCGACATCTGATTGGTCAATGCATGGGATGACGTTCCTAACACAATTAAGGGCTACATTTACCATTTTGCACTACCAATCCCTTCATTGAAAACCCAAACAAATTCTAGCTTTGAAGGAAAGATTTAAAAGATTGGAAAGAAAGTCATCTCGTTAGACTCGAGTTCACATAATAGTTGGGACATTAACTATACAAATTTCGCGTGGGTAGCTTTTTTCAAACAACAGCGATGCCGTTAAGTGCCAGTGTCAGTAGTAACATACTTGACTTATTCTGTCGATCTCAAGAAGACACCTTTATTAGAAAAACAACAAGGGTATTCCAATTGACCAGAGTGACAAGGGGAATTTTTGAGGCATATACCTCCTTGATGCTTGGAAAAGCAGCGCAAACAATTAGAAATGATAGCTAAATATTTCTTTAAGTGCAGAATGCTGGAAATATGATGCAACCTTAACTGGTTTCTTTTTCACGCCTGACTTAGAAATCTAAACACACACACACACACACAGACACCCACACCCACACACACACACACACATATATATATATATATATATTTATATATATATATATATATATATATATATATATATATATATATATATATATATATACCGCACAGAAACATAGACTATCATGGAAATTTTATATCCACACGAAACATTACAGTATGCTGTTTTAATTGAAACATTACATGTATATAAATACAGTAGTAATGCCAATACATCTTAAAAATTAGATCAATATCCTAATATAAAACTGATCAGTTATGTTAATGTTTGCAGAGGTTCCTTAGATAATGTCATTTTCATTCATGAACATGTCAGTCATGCTGAAATTTTCATTTGATTTTAGGGTGGACGGGGAAACAGAGCACAACAATTTTACCAACGCAGCAGATAACGGTCATATCTGGGGATTGCATTGGCTGGTAATTTAACTAAAAATTTGAAAAAATGTCAGACAAGACATTAAGCTTTTATTATTATTATTATTATCATTACTATTATTATTAGTAGTAGTAGTACTGTTATTGTACCAACCAGCAAAATTATTATAAGTTAAAGGTTCCTCTAAAGCAGAAAGCGATGAGTATTGTGAAATATGAACGAAGGAAATTGCTATTTAATTCAATTCGATACTCTATTAACGAAAAAACTGCATACAGAATTCAAGTTGCCAAAGGGCAGCCACATACACACATAAATTAAAAGATACAAACAGCAAAGTCATCATATATATATATATATATATATATATATATATATATATATATATATATATATATATATGAACCAGCAATTCTTAGAATGTCATTTACCTTGGCTCCATCATATCCGAACACTTTATCTCTCTCTCTCTCTTTCCCTCTCTCAACCTGATACCATTGTATGTAAAGTGGTTCTCTTAAGTACACACATAGCGGTGCTCACCAAAGCGAACAAATTAAGAACAGCAATACCTGTAATTACCAAGCACAGAAAATTTAAAGTTTTATTCAGTTTTAAATTGAAGCACTCGAAGAGCAGAGTTGATAATGCCAAATGTTTATATCGTTTCGCGGGGAAATAGAAAGCGAAAAAGCAGTGATATAGCTATTGTATGTTAGACCTGGTAGCGGCACGAGAAATGGACTAAAGTGATACAATAGTGTAGTTATTCTTCAAGCAAATGAAAGTTCCCGAAAATTTATTTGAAATACCCGAAATATCCCATATCAGTTACCTGCGGTTTTCGAGTTTATGTAAAGCTGGTAGATGATCATGATTGTATTCACTCAAGTATTTAACATTTCGAGGCTACACAAAATGAGCCTTCATTTTCTAAGGAAAGAGCATCTCAAAGAACATCAAGATATTAATATATATATATATATATATATATATATATATATATATATATATATATATATATATATATATATATATACAAGAATTGATAACGGAGCAAATACGAAAGTTTCTCAACGTTTCGAGCTAAACAAGGTCTTCGTCACGAAAAAAAAAACAACTTACATTCAAAAACAAACACTAATCACAAAAGTCAAGAGAAATTCTTTACTCTTACATGATTGAATGACAGAGGGAAATCTACAAACAAGTTGATAAAAAAATAGATGCAATAAAGAAGAAACAATTAAAAAACTATCTTAAAAACGGTAAACTACATGTCTATTTTGTGCTGCCGTCGACCCAACAATCAAAGAAGGTAGTATCGTGTCAATCGCACAGACAACCAAAATGTTTTGGTCTAATTCCAGGCTGGGGGCAAAGGGCGGAATCTATGCGTGGCGAACAATCAACGCCAACTACAACATTTACAAAATAAATTATATCACGGTAAAGTTATGCATGGAGGTCCTACAGCGAATATGTCCAGAGCATGGTGCAGCGGGATAACGGACAAAAGTTAAAACAATACTACTACTAATAATAATAATAATAACAATAATACATTTAAAGAGATACAGAATATTTTACTTGGGTAAATATTATCCAAAAAATTGCGTACGTCTGATATACTGATGCCTGACTATAGTTTTGATAAGATTGCATTGGGAAGGTTAGATTTTTTTCATTTAGGCCGAACTGCCCATAAGTTTTTAATTGTAGTATAAAGCATCGTTTCTTATTTGTACCTTATATATCGATCCACCCCAGGTTAGATTCAATCTGTATCATCTCGACTAGACTGAATGCCTAGTCGATTCAATCTGTATCATCTCGAATAGACTGAATGCCTAGTCGAATTGTAGCGGTTGATTTTTGTGCGAATGTGGCTCTTACGGTTATTATTTCGTTTTCTGAAATCAACGCAGGGTTCAGGAAAACTACTCGTTCTGACCGGTTGAAAATTGGCTGGGTCGAGTGAAACGTTACTACGTACTCGTCCCTGCGCCGAATAGATGCAGATTCGCACCTTGAGAATAAATCTGAATGAATTTTTTTCTACCCTTCACAAGCGCCGAAGTTCAAGATTGCTTAACATTTGGTGTGTGTCAATTATAAATAACCTTTGCCTCATGTGACTACTTGTTGTCAGACTACAACATATCACAAAGGAAACGACTTTTTTTACACAGGTATTCGATGTAAGTTTGATACGAAAATGGGTAAATATTATGAACATATTATGTTACATTTGTACACTTAGCCCTCAATTTCTAAATGGTGTTCGCATTTACAGTGACACTTTTCAGTAATTTAGGCGACATTTTGATGTGGAGAAAGTTTCCCTTTCAACGAACAATCACACATCTCAAAGAATCAGACTTCTGAGAAGGTTAGAGACAGAGAATGTCAAAACTGTTTTGATTTTTCATCTGGTCAGACATGTTATACTTACTCCAGTAACCGGTATTTTCAGGACTGAAGCTTTATTGATACATCGTCATGCCAAAGGGAAGATACCAGCAGATATATCGATAAGTATGTAATTACATTTCGTAAGAAAAATGTTGCCAACTTGCATTCGAAATGAGTATTTTACGTGTCTCAGTCGATTCCCACTAACTTTCACACAATGCATGCTGTTGTAATATATTAATAAAGCAGATAATGTCGAGACAACAGCTGATTGGTCGAAATCTAGTTAGGTAATGAAATAGAAATGTTCCAGTTCGTTTGCCCAATCAGCAATTTTCCTTTACATGGCACCTGTGTGTAGCTCTCTACAATGGAGATTTGACTAAAATGGATCAGTTTGTATGAAAGTTGGTGGAAATTTAGACGGTTGGAATTCTTCTTTCCAATGCAAGTTACTTACATTTGTCTTGTGAAAAGTAATTGCATACTTATATAAATATCTGTTGACGTCTTTTATTGGCGTGACAATGTTTTAATAAAGCTGCACAGTCTTGAAAGTACCGGTGATCTGAGACAAGCGTAACAAAGAAAATCATAAAATGTTGACATTCTCTGTCTCTTAATTTCTCCCATACCAAACTCATAAAGAGGTGCGATAGCTCTTTGAAAAAGAAAATTATGACACCTAGATTACTGAAAGGTTTCGTCGTGAATGCAAATACCACTAAAAGGTCATGGGCTATACATGCAACTGCAATTTCCCGAGTTACAAACATTGTCTCTTATTATATGTTTAAGTAAGAAGCCGTGCGTTAGAACATAATATTTTCACTTTGACCCAATGCAGTATCAAGCGTACATGTAGTTCTTTGGTAAAAGCGTAAGCAGTGTAGTGAAGAAGTGTACTGTATTGAGTATAATGAGGACAGGGGCGAGTAACTCTAGCAACTCACTCGTCCAAGTGACGAGTGCTTGGAAACTTTTTCCTGAGCCCCGCGACGGTTTCGCCAACATGGTAAGTGGCACAGTGCTTGCATATTAGAAGATATATTACATTTTTGGCTCTACTTCATAATTTGTGCTTGATAGTGAAGCTAACACGTCGTCGAACTTCTGAACGATTTGGTCTCAGGCATATGTTTGCAAATAAG